>CM062528.1:12695837-13030837 GCA_031439595.1 Pterocarpus santalinus
TTATTAAAACGCTTAGGACATTATGATTAAATTGTTGGCTAGACTTAATTTACTAAGCTCTTGCTCTCGGGATTAATCGATTAGTTCTCAATTAATCGCTAATCCCTCTAATTAGCCGGGAACACCGAACTAATTAGCTTAGGTAGAAATGGGGATGTTACAGGACGCCTTGAAACGTAATTCCCATCGAGCGGCAAGTAGAATCCTTTACAAATGACTTAAATATGCGATAGGGTATTGTAAGTGGCAAAGTGGCCTTACTACCACCATTGAGATTTAGCCTTTGCGCTTCAATTCGTCCCTCCCCACCCCCTTCAAAACTTTCCCCAAGTACAAATGCTCCTCCGATGTAAGGGGTTGCACTTGGAACCCAACACGGCACTTGCAGCACTCAGTCTTGTATCAAGGAGGAACTAGATGATGCGAGTCACTTCGATCGAAATTCAAGTTGCACTAGCTAGGACTCGGGTTATGGTGCCTAGGACTCTAGCCAGGTGCCTGACATTGGAGCATAGGACTCGAGTCATGGTGCCCAAGACTCAAGTCATGCTAGCCAACACCCGAGTCACGCTCGAGCCACGGTGCCTCGGACACGAGTCATGCTAGCTAGTGCTCTAGTCATAGTGCCCAAAACTCGGGTCACGCTAGTCAGAACTCGAGTTACGGTGCCTTGAGCTCGAGTCATGGTAGCCAGTGCTCGAGCCATGGTGCCAGTTGCGCTCAAGTCATGGTGCCCAGTGTAACATCCCCACTTTGGTAAACCGAACGTGATGGGAACTTTGAATTAATTCCCCTAAGCAGTGTGAGAATTTCTCAAGCAGCGCTATGCCATGACGATCCTCACACTTGGAAGTATAGGGTAGTGTAACAATGCCATTGAGAATATAGCACTGCCGTATGTTAAAAACTAGAAAATGACAAAAGTGCCCTTATAAACTTTTATTAATTACAAAAATGCCCAAAATTTTTTTTCGGAATTACATTTTTGACCCTAGAGAATTATTTCCACAATAACCCTAGGACTTTTCATAAAATGACATTTATATCCCCACATCGGTAGAATTAGCAAAATGGGGTTTTAAGCGGAGCAGAATCACGTGGCGAAACCGTAGAAGTTTAAATCTCTACCGATTAGGCCATGGAGGTAGCCTGGTGTGAAATGACGTGGGGTGCCCCCGGACTTGCTCAAAATTACGAAAATGCCATTAGCTACAAAAATTAAGAAACAGAAAGGCTCCAGATTTACGAAAAATGTCTAATTTACTCCGTTAATTCAATTATTCGATTTCAATAGTTATGCAAGGACAATTAGAAGTTAATTAGATATTAATCAAGAGCTAATTAGATATTAGTTAAAGAGATTTGGCTTAAGATAAATTAAAATGAATATGTAGATATCTTACAAACTATTAAGTAACGATTTACCGGTTTGGAGGAAATCGGTAACTATTCGGTGTTCTAAACTACCAGAGTCGAATCAGTAGAATTTTACACTGATAACCTTAGGTTTGACGGCTGAAATTCAGCCACCTCCACCACCATAGGTGGCGCCACATGGTAGCCCTATGATGGGAAGACTTGGCCAAATCATGACCATTGAAGCTAAATATCTAAGTCATCCTTATCTAGGTCATAAAGCCTAGAAAAATCTCACCACCTCCCTCATTTATGCGCCCTCCATCATGCCTCAGCCCTCTCCCATCTCTTCTTCTTCTTCTTCCTTTCTTTCCTTGCCTCCATGACCAAGAACTTCAAGCTCAAGATTGGAAGCCCTCTTGACTTCAAATCCTCTTGCTCCTTTTATGAAAATTGATCCTCTCTTCCTTCTCTACAAAACCCCTCTAACAATTTCATGATTAAGCATCAAATAGAGCCTCCCCACATTTATATGAGCTGCTGCCATGATGAAGGAAGAAGGCTAGAAGTTGGTTCTTTGCCTCCTTGCTTCCATAGCTTCAAGGATTTCAAGGTAGGTAGCTTAAATCCTTAGTTGTTTGATGTATCATGTGACTATGTGGCTGCTATGTTCCTCTTATGCCATGCTTGTATGATGGTTCCTTGATGTTCTTCTAATGTTTTGAGGTGAGGAAACTTGGTTTAAGTTGAAGAATTTATCAAAAACGCAAAAGGGAGCTAGGCAGAATCTGTTTTGTGAGAAAACCCTACGGCGTCCGTACTGGCGGAGTGTACGGCTCCGCTTACAGCTGTAGCAAGTGGATGAGTCTATTTTTATATGAAACTAGACATTCAGTGCTTTCCATAAATATAAAATATAAGGCCATTGGATTAGTATATAATTAGTTATGAATTTTTGAAGTTTAACCTAGAAATCTGGATTTTTACCCGGGCAGTATGAGTTGAGAAGGGTATAACTCACCCTACACAACTCCAAATTGAGTGAACCGAAGGTTTTTTGAAAGCTAACATGTAGAGGAACGTCTCATAAAAATTTCAGAACCAGACTCGTTGCCATCTGTTCCCAGAACATCAGTGAACTTGACCTAAGTTTAAACCGGGCTGAGACAGTGTAGTCCAGTAGGGTCAAGTTTCGAGACTCATAACTCAAAATATACTCATGGAAATGGTATGAAACTTATCCCATTTGAAAGCTTGTTCTGTTAGCTTTAATTTGACATAAATTTCGTAGGATTTCACTTAGATTTCTATTTTTAGTGAATTTTCACTTAAAAGGGTATAATTCTGGCTAAGAACAGGGCAGTCTGAAGTAAATTACTAATAACTTGAGTTATACAAATCAAAATGAGATGGGACCAAAAGGGTTGGAAACTAGACACATAAGGCTATGATATATCCAAATTTTAGTCTTAGATGAGTTGAATTGAGCAAAGAGTGGATTATAACAAAACCGGGCAGAATAAGAGAGGGTAAACTGAAAATCTCATAGATGCTTGAATTGAACTTGGAGAATGATGCTATGAATATCTATGTAATGGCTGATCCATATTGGAATGCAAGTTTGAAAGATTGTACTGGTTGCCTGACACTATTCATGGGAAAGCGGACTCGATCCATTATGCTGTCGAAATTCCGGCAGAAATATGTGAATTATATGAATGTTATACATTTATATGTTATACTCATGAGATTCATATATGCAAGAATGATTTAAGTATGATATGAAGTATATGAATGATTGCATGTAGCATAAGCATGTATAATCATGTCCAAAGAAGAATAAGATTTATGAGAACTTGCAAGAAAGACATACCAAGCTAGTGGTATTGTCTAAGACTTGGGCCAGCCCTCGACCAGATTTAAGGGGAATAGACCGGTGTGAGGGTCGGGAAAAGTAAACCCGTCACTCATGTATAGGTACGAGCTCGGACCTGAAAAGCAGGTTATTACCCAGGGGTGAGAGAGGCCATTCACCTCCGGGGGACCAAGTACAGAAAAGAGCAAGATCAAGTTGCAAGTTAAAGAAAGAGATAAGTTAAGTTAAGTGTACTTGCATACATTCAAGTACAAGCATCTACATATGCATTTCTAATTATCTCATTATGTCATGATATTATTATGATTCTTATTGAAGTATAGTACTCTATTCATGTTTCTATGTCTGTCATATGGAATGGCAAGTGGCTGTTAAAATCTATTCCGCTTCGAGTAAGATATTTTCAACTTAAAATTGGACCACTACTTGTTTATGTGTGCTAATATTTTTATAATAAACCGAAGCGGCTGAAATGTTTATGATGACGTTGTAAGGTTGGTTTGAGTTTACCTACTGAGAACCTTAGGTTCTCACTGCCTACTTGTATGTTTTTCTTTTCTGTAAACATTCCAGCACCCAAGTTGGAGATCAAGTGTGAGGCAAAGTACAGGGCCTTTCATTGAGCAAGAATCGGGCGTAAGCTAGACCAAGAGACTCTTGAAGCCAGCTAACGACTAGTCGGATGTAAACGCTGTGTACTATATCAGTCACAACTTCTTTTAAAGTGTAATTATTTTATTCTTTATGTATCAGAGATTATTAGTCAGTAATAAAGTGAGCAGTTAAAGGGCCATGTATTATATTTTCCATATTTTAAAGATTTTCTTAGCATGGTAACAACCTCTTAATATAATCCCATGACTTAAGCATGACTTATATAATAGAGGGTGTTACAGCCTACCATATCTAACAGAAGCCATTAGTTCCTAAATCACACACAACAAAACATTAAGTTGATTAGGCTCAATATTGAGTTAAGTGTGATAGCAACTAATTACATTCATAGCTAGGCGGTCATGCATATCTAATTTCAATATCCTATCGAAACAGATAAGATGCATTACATGCATTAAATAAGAATTCTAGAGTGTGCTGGAAGCATAGTCAGTCCAATCCTTAGGTCTGGCTAGGATGAACTGCTCTGATACCAAAATGTAATACCCTCCTAAATATAGTATTATGCTTAAGTCATAACACCATATTAGGAGTTGCTACGGTTAATTAAGCGGACCTTGACTTATTATTCATTATATTTTCCGTGCATAAAATACAATATTCTTTTACATTGCACAAATATTAGTATACAAGACAAGTTTGCAATTTACATGAATAACTCTACTAAGAGTTTCAACCAGTGAAATAGCAATCAAAGGACATACATATATATATAATTAACTTTAGCAACTAGTCTAGGCCAATATAATTAACTTCAGCAACTAGTCTAGTCTTGGTCACCTGCCCTTAGGTTGGTCCTCTTGAAGAGCTTTTGCTCAGTTTGGAGATGACATGGAAACACATATAGGTATGAGAATTTTATATTCACAGTAGGTTTCTGAGACTACTTGACTAACTTGTGTCATTTTTGCTATCCCAACTGCTTTGATTCATTTTGAAAATGTGATCTCATAGATAGGGATAAAGATTCACTTATTAAGTTTAGAAAATGTATCCTTCCAAAGTAGATTACTTTTAACTCATATACTTAGAATATAACACAACAATAAATATACAATTACTAAGTGTACATTTTCAGAAAAATCAAATTACCAAATACGAATAAATATGTTGTACACCCATGTAACTAGATGCACCTTTGCACTTTCTTTCTTACTTTACATATACGTTTAATCTTTACTGCCCTTGAGTAGTCTGACTAGGGAGTGAGCTCAACTCTTGACCGTCATCACATAGTACTAACCTACAAGTAGGCCCACGTACCTCTAAATTAGAAGGACTCAGCTGGCCAACTACCTCCAAAGTAAAGGGACCCAATAGTTTTAATTTTCTTCACAAGGAGGGACCTAAATTACTGTCTTCAAGTGAAAGGACTCACATCTTATCTGTTTAACTGCCTTCACATGGAGGGACCCAATAATTGCCTCCGAGTGAAAGGATTTCATCTTGTTTATTCATGTGCTCATATATTCATGTATAAACAAGAAACTTGTATTCATGATACATTGTTCATATAGTTCTACCGAAAATTCGGCAGCATGACAGCTGAAACATGAGTCTTACCAATATATAAACAGTATAATTCCAACCAGCCAATCACAACAATTAGAATCATCATAAAATATATTAGCATATCATTCCTAATAAGAAATCCCATAAGATTTCAAACCATTGGCTCTTGATAGTTCAAAGAGCTTCTAAACCTTGAAGCTATCGATGTCTTCTAACTTTGTTAGATCTACCTTATTCTTATCAATTGCACCATAATTGCATCTTAATTCATTTTGATCTAAAATTTTAAAATGTTCTAGCCCTATTAGTCTACTTTTAAACCTCTTTGGTTCCACTAAGTTTTGAGGTGTATAACTTGAGTTATTAAAGTTTTACTCAAGGCTACCTTGTCCTAGGAAAGACTTGCACACCTAAATTTAGAAAATCACTAAAATTCTATCTTTCATCATTTTTATTTTATACCAAATTGTAGCTAATTGGATTATCTTTCAATCCCAATAAGTTTCATCTTAATTGGGTAAGTAGAGCTCAGGTTATGAGCTCCTAAAATGGGCTGCCCTATTTCAACCTGAACGGAGCATAGATCAACTTTGGGGAATTACTCGAAACAATATAAGAGTTTGACTTACTTAAATTAGAAATTTTCTAATCTTAAGAGTTTTCTTAACTTTCCTCTTCATAATTACCCTTTTATCCTTAATTAAGCCTTTATTCTTTAGTTTCTCATTAAATGTCTAATTACTCAGGATCACAGAGGTAATTTAGCACAAGGTAAAACTGAGAATGGTACACCCTAAAGAAAAAAGAAAAAACTACTATTAATTCTGACAAGTCAAAACTTTACTTATTCAAGTAATGCATGTTAATAAACTAGGCCTATGTTTCTTCTAGTTTGAATAATGATTGACTGTAGATAGGAAATTACTTTTCTTTGGTTTAAGAGTATCACTTGATCTTACTGATGATGCTAATTGGACAAATTTGCACTCACTTGAATTCATTTTTGTTAAACTTTGATTGAAGTACATTACCAGCTGTGTACAACAATAAATAGAAAAAATTGTTTACCATAGTGTTGAAAGTTATGAAAATAATGATGTTTCATATATATTCTACTCTATATTATGTAACTACGTTTAGCTCACAGTTTAAACATTCGGCTAAAGAAATTAGCTATTACCTTCACTAGTTATGCCCTCGTAATGGTTATGTTTTACAAAATGATATTTGGTCCAAGTTGCAAACTCAACCTAGACATAGTGGAGCCAAAAGATTCCTTATTTCAATTTCCTGGCCTTTTCTTCCAGTAAAGCAAATCACCAATGTTTAAATGTAATCTAGTTCAATATCATATAGATAGCAATAGGTCCAGTGTCAAATTTGGCAATCACTTTTGTTGCAAAGCTTGCAATATATGTGTTTATTACCCTTTACTTGCTTTCCTACATTGAAAAACTATAATTTTCACATGGTTTTAGCTTATTCTTTGCCTAAGGACTATTATGATTGAGAGGCACTTTCCTTCTTCTTTCTTGATGCTTGATAGATCAACAGATACATTTGGGAAGGTAGTTTCCAAGAAGTATATGAGGTTCCTTTTATCAAAGCATTTATTGAATAAATATTACTGCAGAAGAAGAAAGGTAATGGCTAATTGAACAATCTACAAAACAATTTAAACCACAGATTAAGACTATATTAGTGAAGCTACATAGAAAGATAATTTTTTTTCCTGGAGTTAATACTCACTTTAGTCCTTGGCTTTTCACATGCAAGTCACTTTCGTCCTTGACTTTGCAAAATTGTCAAATTAGTCCCCCACTTTGTAAAACTTGAGTCACGTTAGTCCCTCCCCCCAATTCCGTTAGTCCACCATCACTATTCTACTAATGTGTCATGTTAAATGACACGTCGCACCTATTTCATCATTGAACTCAGAACTCGAAAACATGAGAACAAGGAAGAAGTTAACGAAGTGAGCTTGGAACTCAGAACACCTTGTATTTTGAAGTAAATTTCTTTCAAACTTTATGAAGATTGATACCAGAGCCTGTTCATCATTGAACTTGGAACTCAGAACTGAGAACAAAAAAAGAAGTGAACAAAGTGAGCTCGGAACTCGGAAACACCTTAGATTTTGAGGTTAATTTCTTTCAAAATTTTCAAAGATTCATACCACAATTTCAAAGTTTTTAAGTTCCAAGTTCACTTTTTTCACTTATTCCTTGTCCTCAAGTTTCCGAGTTCCAAGTTAAATGATGAAACAGGTGCCACGTGTCACTTAACATGACGTGTTAGCAGAATAGTGATGGTGGACTAATGAAGTTGGGGAGAGGGACTAATGTGACTCACATTTTGCAAAATAGGGGACTAATTTGACAATTTCGTAAAGTCAGGGACGAAAGTGACTTACATGTGAAAAGCCAGAGATTAAAGTAAGCATTAACTCATTTTTCCTTCATCATGAATTTGATGCTTACTATATCAGGCTTTAAACATAATGTCTCTAGCTTGCTATGGACACAATGAACTTGGCCACAAAGAGGAAGCATTGTCCTATCTAGCATTATAAAGAAAACCGAAAATACTAATCGTCAAGTGTGAGATCTCGACATGGACGAGCAGGGTGAGAACCTCTCTAACCTTAATAAGGAATTATCTCAAGCTCTAACAGTATTTACCCGATTTAGGCTATTTTTCCTAGATCAAATCTAGAGGATTCTTCTACCTGGTTCTATAAATTTAACGGATAATCGATAAGAGTAAGGCAACTATGTGCCAATAGAGTTATATCAGGTTGCAAGGATAGCACCTTTTATACCTTTAAAGGTGAGGCTACCTCGAGAGTAACCCATTGGCAAGCTTAGTTGAGGTCTTGTTACAATGGGTTGTGGTAATGCCGCATTGTAAAGGTTAGATCCTTTACTTAAAAAGCTTGGCTAGGTTAAGTAGAGATCAAGTGTGATAGTCAGGAATGGAAGCTCTAGCCATACACTAGGAAGACCTTTCCAAGTCTCTACCTAGAAAGCTAACAACCTTCTCCCTTAAGGATACTGAAAACTGACATCCTAGCGATTGCGATTCTACGAAACCCCAGGCGAGGCCTCAAAGTAAGCAAATGGTTGGAGGCAAAATTCAACTAATTACATATCCCACCCAAGGTAAAGACCTTATTTTACCTGAGAATGCAAAGAAAATAGAGGTATAAGGATAGATTTAGAAGATCCTTTAGGAGAAAATATGGTGCATCTTCCACTAAATTGAAGTAAGGATGCTCTTAGACCATGATAAGATAAGAAAATGGATTCAAGGCAATATCTCCTACCCATTAAGAATAATAGAAATATTAGAGGTGCTATTTAAGTTTTACTAGACCTCAACAAGCCTTAGCCACCACAGGAGCTATACCATAAGGTCATCTACAACATATTATTGACAAGCGAGTCGAATTATTCAGAGATAGGAAGAAGATATGACAATCACTTTCAAACACCACTATGAGCTCTGTGGGTAGAGTAATTTGTTGATGAACGCACCTAAATCTAAGATAGGGTGGTAAAGATTAGGTATTTACAAATGTGTATGTTGCAACATGTGCAATCAATCTCAATGGGCTGAAATGGCAGTAGAGTGGGAGGTCCTAATGGACTAAGACAAAGACAAGCTTTTCTGCAAGAACGGTAGGACGCTACAAGAAGGAAAGGAGAAAGTTTTACATCTGGAGGAGCCCGCTAGAGGGAGGTATGTCATCCAGTTGGATTCAAGGTACAAGTGAAAGTTTATAGAAGCTAACATGCAGGCTTGTCCTAAAATGATGTTATTGAATCTGAAAGACTCTTTGGGATTGCTTGATACACCCCAAGAAAAACTAGGTGATGCACTAATATAAAATCTAAGAGCTTGGAACTATACCCCATGGTAGTCAAGGTTATGATACAAGATTAGTAAACTCTCAATCTCAACCTCATTGATGGAAATTAGATATAGGGCAAAGAAGGCAAACAAAATTTCTTGAGGAACCTATTGATATATTTACTGTTATCGAAACAAACTGAACTTTGACACCAATGTAATCAATAAGGAATCTCTGCACATACCCAAATTAACACCTCATGAGAAAGATGGAATGATGAAAACTTTGTAATCTTAACAGGAAAGTGAGACTGTCAATTCTCTCTTTCATGCTAAGCTACCCATATCTTGGTAACAAGAAATCGAAATAGAAACTTGAGAAGCTCAATGATGAAGCATGGAAATTTTATCAGATCATGGTAAAATGGTAGAGGGCTAAGTAACAAGAAGTAAGGTAAATCCCTTAAGACATTAAGAATCCTCCAAGTAAGGACTTGTGGCAGGATTTCGGGAAGGTAGATTAAGAAGAACCCCACTCAAAGGGAAACGAGATTCACTCTTGAGCCAACAAGTAGTAAAGTGAATAAAGGTCAGGGAGAGGTAATTGAAGTAACTTCCAATGGAATCTCAACAAAGCTATTGCAATCACCGTACCTTCAAAATTAGTAAAAGAATTCAAGTAAAGGTACCAAAGAAAGTAGAATTCTTGGTGTTAACCCCAAGTAGATCAAAAAGAAAAATCGAAGAGAGAGTTCCTTAACAAACCAAAGAACGAGAATGTTAACATTGTGGGTAGAAAATGACTTTGCTACAACTATAGTGAGAAGAGCTCCTAATGCAGCATACTCACTGTTAGTTAGCATAAGACTCTCACTAAAGATGGTCAGCGAAGAATCATTAGACAAGTTGATGTTTTGATTAGGATCTTTTATACACAATGATTGGGATTGGTTCATGAACTTAGAGAAACTTCACAAGAAATTGTCTAGAATAATCCCACATTCCCTAATCACATGTCAACCATGAAGTGATGTGCACACTTGGTAGCAAGTGTCGCAGCCTGCCCCAAATTACAATTTTAAAATACTTAATTACACTAAATTTGAAGTATAGTGCAACCAAGGTCGTCTCACAAGGATGTTGTTGCTATCTAGTTAAATAACAAGGGGGTATGTGTAAACATGTAGTAAATAAGCTATAAAAGAAAATTAGATGAAAATAAAAGCACTAATTCAAAGAGTTCCTTAAGTATAAGGTGAATCAATCATTAATGCACAATATATCAAACATATGGAGTACGGCTGATTTGAGCTATTAGAGAGACCTCTACTAGCAACCCCACAATTCTACCTAGAGAACTCTAGGAATTCAACCAACACATAATTGATTAGATAATTGTGACCTCAACTCTAATTAACCTATGTTGATTTCTAGCCCCAATTATATTAGCCTAGGTTTGAACCCAAACCCAATTCCTAATTCTTTAACTAATCAAGTTCATAACAATTGACCAATTAGCAATCACCCAACTAATTCCTCATTTATAAACCCACATATCAATACCATTCAATGCAAGTTTACAAATAAAAGAGGGCAAAGAATCAAGAAAACAAACATGATTGAAATTTAAACATAGGGTTTCAAGATTACAACCATAATTAATATCCTTGGGGTCTCCTTGAGCTAGCTTGAAGTCCTACTCCTCCATAGCAATGAAGGTTACAAACTAGAACCCAAAACAAGTATCTTACAGAATGAAAGGAAAAGAAAAGAAAAGAAGAGGAGAGGAGAAGAGAAGAGAGAAAAATAAAAAATGTTGGAGATGAGTTATAGCACCCTAATAAACCCATACTACGCTTAAGTTGCATTACGACATTTTATTAGTTGTTACTTATGCTTGTGAAAAACTAAACTTCACTTGAAATAAAATTATGCGAAAAATACGGTAAGAGATTTTTTTTTTTGACATACGTCATCGCTTTGGAAAGTAAAGCCTTGAGCGAGAAGGTAGATAGAAAAAGAGCGTGTCGTATAAGATACATATCCAAATATCATAAAACATGAGAAAGGTAAATAAATAGTAATTCACAAATGCATTACATTACATAGCCAATCATTACATCCATATGGGTTCATAATATTTATATACATACATATATATAACAGCATTACATCGAAGGAAGCTCATGGTCGTGCCATGATCCAAATACTAGGTACTAAATACAAACTTCAATGACAAAGCTCATCTCAAAGAGGAATATGCGAAGATGCAGAGTGACAATCACTATAAGTCCCAAAATAGCTTCGTCTGGCATCCTACGTCATACGTCCACTCACAGTGTGGGGATCCATGCTCCGCTCCACCAGATGCGCCATCAGATTCTAGTGACGATGCAGAAAAGTAACTAAAGCGAGAAATAAGATTTCTCAGTAGGACTCGAACCCGACACGGAGGTGTCATTATCATCGTCCCAGCCACTTCCGTTTTGTAATGAAAACAGTGAGCATGCATAAGGTCCAATTCTTAGATTTTTGAAGACATAGCTATCCGAAGTGGATTCAATTTTAAGTACATATTCTCGTTATAATAACAACATCATGGTATACATAAAAGCTTATATGACAATTCATAACATGCATGAACATGTTGAGAGTTTCATTCTTTACTTAGGTTGGACCGAAGTCCCTTTCTTTTGTTAACTTGACTTTCTCTTAAGTCCTTTTCTTTCCTTAACTTGACTCATCTTAAGTCCTTTTCTTTTCACCCACTAAACATAAGTGGTAATGAGCTCATACCGTGGCCGTCACCACCATAAAATTTCGGTACTTACACTAGCTGGGTCATACCATGCCTCATGTAAGCCCTATCCCCTATACTCACACTAGCTAGGTCATGTCATACCTCATGTGAGTCGTGAGTGAGGGGAGCATAAATTAGATCACCTTCCCTTTTGAAGGACCATACCCTTAGTTCATTATCTTCTTATTAAAGCTTATGATGCAAAATTATTCTAATTCTTTTTCACATTTAGGTGTTATATATCGCTGTCTCCAAATGTGATTCCTTTAATGTATATCATTAAGCATCATATCATCAATATATCATATTCATATAATCATCATTCATTTTCATATCGTCATCATATCATTATCATTCTTATCATCATCATATCACTGTCGTAATCATCATCATCATATCATACCATCATCATTCGTGATCATCATCATATCATTAACATAACCATCATCATCATATCATATCATCATCATCATGATCATCATCATATCGTCATCATATTAGTGTCACCATATGGACACATAGAGGCATACATATCATACAAAGTCTTATGAGCTTAGTTTAGTAAATTTGGTGCAAGCTTTTAATTGAGATTGCCTCTTGTGTAAACTCTTTTATTAGGCATAGGGCCAATCTCATCCGTTATCCTTTTTGAAACCTTTAAGTTGAATTATGAAGGTTTTCCAATACTTAATATAAGGGTCTTAATGTCTTAAAGCTTATTTCTCCTTAACCTTCAAAACTTAACCATAACTAGTTTTACTTTTACAGTGGGGCAGTAATTTCAAAAATGCACCATAATTTCATCTTTTACTTTTTTGCTTCGAATTTTATGATGATTATACTACTCTGAGTCTATTTTTAAACAAAAGAAACCCCACTCAAAAATTCATTTTGTAACTTGAGATATGCACATTTTATTCTAACTGCTCAACTTTTAAGTTTATTCTTGGTATAGTGATTTTTAAACATTACTGCAAACTCCTCACAAGGAATCTGCCAAAACTGTTTTATGGGGATGTTTTTCTATATCTTAGCTTTCTAACAAACTTGGTCCCACTCAAAAATGTTCTGTATAACTCGAGTTATTAAGATTTTATTACATACTGCCCGAATAGAAACACATCCGGGAATAGCACATTTTGAAAATTCATATCTCTCTTGTTTTAAGGCCAAATTTATGTATTTTATATGTATAAAAAGCTCTATGAGTCTATTTTCATTTAAAATTAGTTTCGTTCCATTTGGAGTTATATGGAAAGAGTTATTAGTCATGCCATATAGACTACCAAAATTTTCTAGTTTTCACGGTTTTGGTTTCTAGGAGTTTTCTTGTAAGAACATTTAGTCTTTTCTTCAAGTGATCACTTTTCTCTTCCAAACCACTTTTAATCTTTGAGATCTTGATATTAACTCAATGTTTTAACTTCTAAAAATTTAGTTCAACAACAATAAACATTCCAACCGAAAATTTCATGCCAAAGAGAAGGACACAACACATGAAAACTCATCATACCAACAAGCATGGCCATGAGGCCATGGAAACAAGTCCTAGAACCACCTAGCTATGGAGAGCTTAGGAGTTCAAGGGCTTGAAGAACACATAAAAGAGAAAGGTTAGAGTCACTACCACAAGAATTCTCTTGAAAGCTTAAAGGATGAAAATGGTTGGAGATGGCCTCCTTCCTCTTGAGCTTGCAAATGAGGCTAAATGGGTGTTTGTTTTTACTCTACCAAAGACCAAAGAATGTGATCCTTGGTAAGTTAGTGAGGGTGGTGATAGAAGATGAGGGTGATGGTGGTGGAAAAGTGACAAGAACAAGAAGAGAAACAGGAAGAACAAGGAGAGGTTGAGAGGAAAAAGAGTGGCCACTTGGTGTCTTTGGGAAAGAATGGAAATCACCAATGAGAGAATGAGGGAGGAGGTTATTTTGCGCAAGAAATGGGGGAGAAGGGGCTGATTGCTTTTCTTCTCCAACAAGCAAGAGAGAGTAGGCGAGTTTAACTTCTTTTTCAAGCAAGAAAGCTAGGGACTTTGGGGTAAAAGGGTGAGTTGTGTTTTCTTTGAGTCTTGGTACTTGGGTAAAGACCATTTTGTGTTTTCTCAAGTGGTTAAGAGCATGAGCTCTCTTAGAATTTAGCTTGGATAGCTATGATCACTCCAAGTGTCACAATCTTGATGGAGGAGAGTACGTCTCTTGTCTTGACTCAAGGAATACTACTAACATAGACTCTTGATCTAGTAGTGTATGATGAGAAGGCAAATGGATGGTTGGATATGATTCTTGCTTTGACCAAACTTTCAAACAATAATTAAAGGGAAGTTTTCAACATTTTTACAATTGCTACAATTATCTAAACGTTAATTAATTTGATTGGTTCAATTACACCTTAACACATTTTATTGAAAAGGATTTTCCTCATTAATTATGTAAAGAGGGTGTGAGGGTTAATTTTTTCATATGATTAAGATGTGATGCTTGTCATGCTCTTAGTTAATAAGGTTAGGTCACCTTGATTCTATGTTCTAGGTCATGAATTAACAAGGATTGGGCCATTAGGCTTTTAATTGTAACCTTTAATGCATTATGTTTCAATTGTTGACTTTTCTAATTAGTCATTGACTTCACTTATCTTGTTAACTTGCCTTTAATTTACTAAGCTCTTGTTCTCAAGATTAATCGATTAATTTTTTAACTAATCGCTAACCCCTCTAATTAGCCGGAGACATCAAGCTAATTAGCTTAGATGAAAACGGGGATGTTACATGAGTCCTCTTCCTCACATCTCGGTTTTCTCTCTTCTTATCAGACCTCAAATGTCAAAATTCAAAAATATTCTTGAGCCCAACTTAATCCTCTGCCTCTTAGCTTTAAGTGGACACCCAATTTGCTTAATTTGGACTTAAAATGACAGAGTTATGGTCCAATCTTTAGAGCATGCTTAGGTTGTATCTCTATCCACATCAGTCAAATTCAACAGCCAATAAGTCTATCAAGATGTCATTATTTTGGAGAATACTCTTCATATGTTTATATCTTAGCTTTCAAATGGCACCAGTTTTACCTCAATCCAATGTCTACAACTCATGTTATGACACAATTAGTGCACACTACTCAGATTCTAGCACAACATCCCTATTCTGAGTTCGTGGCCCAATTCGTCCTAATAGACATCTGAATTAGTTTTTGACTTCTTCATCGAAGTTGTCGATCTTTCGCTCAGCTTTCCTACAATATAAAATTTGTAATTTTTAGATATCTACAACTCAAGATATAGCCATAATACAAAAATAGTATAAATTTGTAATAATACTAAAAAATACAATTAAGCCCAATTAGAGTCCAAACTTATAAAATGTGTCCAATATTATTCAATTAAGCACAAAAGAGGTTCAATAAACTAAATATGAGAGTTAATCAATGTATCAAAATGTTGCTTATCAAAACTACAGAAACCATTCAAGTGTAAATAGACAAGAATAGGCACATTGAATTACTATGCTAGGTGAAGCGATTAAGAATTTGTTGCTAAGGGATAATTGTAAGTTAACAATGGAATAGCCTTGCAAGAAACTCAGTACTAGGTAACATACCAATTCTTAGAACATCATAGTGGGATTGAGAAGGACCCAAAAACATTATGACTTAACCCATATAGTGGCAGCTAGAGGAGTGACCAACTGCACATGTTCATGAAGACCCTATAAGAATCGTGACAAGAGAAAAATTTCAGAAACATCGGTAAAGGCAATAGGTCCCCCTCATAACTTATTCCAACATTCAAGATCAAAGATGATGTCTAAGGATAAGTCTACTACCTAAAGAGTGAAAGGTCTTAATGTGGCTCCAATAGCAAAAAGGGAATGGACAAATGGTCCCTATGGAATGAATGGTCGACACTCTCAATCGATCCTGTTATATGCCTCACAACTACCCACAATAGCAGTAAGGGCTGCAATTGAGACATACGGTAATTTGAAAGACCAGGTGGCTAGAAGCAAAGGTGTTGGACACCCCCAATGCTATAAGCTTATGCCTATGATACGGATGGTCTAAGATAGCAGAGCAACTAGTGAGTAAACTTCGAAAGGGGCTCAAACTTGAAGAGAGTTTCCCTTATAGGTTAGAAAATACGAAATTTTCTATGGCAAAAATTTTTAAAAGGAGGGGAGAATTATAATGTCCCCAACTCTGAGGGTAGACTAGTGTAAAAGGAAGCCCGAGCCCTAGGCAAAGGTGAAATAGTAAATAGGTGAACTTGAGCAAAAGAAGGGGCAAAATTGTAATTATAAGATCACAATGGCAAAACTGTAACTAAGGGTTTATTATGGGTGTCGAGAGGGGCATTAGCAAAAAAATTTTGATTATGGGAACGTGTAGTGTAACAACCCCCACTTTCTCAAGTGGAGTATAATAGAAATCTTGAATTATTCCTCTTAGGCAGTGTGGGAATTTCTCAGGCAGTAGTATACCCTGACAATCCTCACACTCAGAAATATAGGGTAGCATAACACTGCCGTTAAAAATATGGCACTGCCATATGCCAAAATGTAGGAAATGAGAAAAGTACCCCTATCAACTTTTGTTAATTTCAATCTTGCCCAAAGGTTTTAGAAATTGTATTTTAACCCCAAGTGAATATTTCGACAATAACCCTAGAACTTTTCATAAAATGACCTTTGTATCCAAACATTTGTAGAATTAACAGAATGGGGTTTTAAATGGAGTAGAATCAAGTGGTGAAACCATAAAAGTTTAAATCCCTATTGATTGAGCCACAGAGGTAGCCGGGTGTGAAATAACGTGGGGTGCCCCTAGACCTGCTCAATATTATAAAAATGCCATTAGCCATAGAAAACAGAAAATAGAAATGCTCTAAATTTGCAAAACATTTAAGTTACACCGTTAATCGACTTATTCGATTTTATTGAGTTTGTGAAGTTAATTAAAAGTTAGTTAGAGGTTAACTAGGAATTGATTAGAAGTTAATTAGAGAGATTAGAATTAAGAAGAATCAAAATAGAAACATATAAAACCTCACAAAATCCTTCAAAAATCGTTTTACCGATTTGAAGGAAATCGGCAGAATTTCATTACTTTAAAATGTCGGAACCGGATCAATAGAAATTGTACTGTGAGAACCCTAGGATGGATGGCCAAGATTTAGCCACCTCACCCATGTATGTGGCGCTACAAGATCTGCCCAAAAGTGGACAGCTCTAGCAAATTGAAGGAGGAGTAGGAATCCACCAATCATACAACAACTTGCTTCAAAAGTCTTGAGATAATTCCTTCCTTCTCCCTTGGTAATTTCGGCCAGCATAAGGAGCTGACCACTCTCCATTTCTCTTCCATACACACTCATCTCCACTCTATCTTTAACCTCTCTTCAAGTCTCATCAAGAGTTGCTTCCATCTAAGACATCCAATCAATAAGAATTCAACTAAACAAGGTAGGAATCCAACTTCTCTTCTTGTTCTATTGATTTGGGCTATATGGTAATCTTGTTTTCCTTGTGATATTCATGTGATTTGAAGAGATGATGATGAATTATAATTGATTAGGCATATATGTTGTAATTAGAATTGGAGTTAGTATGAAAGAACTTGAAGAAAAGAGAAAAACTCAAGAAGCTGTTAGGGTTCTTCCTTAGCAGTCTGTATGATAGAGTGTATGGCTCTGCCTACAGCTATTTAAAGTTGATGAATCTATTTTTATATGAAACTAGACATTCAGGGATTTCCATACATATACAATATAAGGCTATTGGAGTAGTATAGAGTAGTTATGAATTTTTGAAATTTGACCAAGAAATAAGGATCTTCATCCGGGCAGTATGAGTTGAGAAGGGTGTAACTCACTCTACACAACTCCAAATTGAGTGAATTCGATGTTGTTTGAACGCTAACATATTACGAAACATCCCATAAAAATTTCAAATTTAGATTCATTGCCATCTTTCCCCAGTACATCAATGAATTCATCTTAAGTTCAACCCTGGCTGGAATAGGGTAGTCTAGTAGGTCAAGTTTCAGAGCTTATATCCTGAGTTATACTCACTCAAATAATATGCAACTTATTTCGTCTGAATGTTTGCTCTGTTAGCTTTACATTGATATAAATTTCATATGATTTCACCCAGATTTCCATTTTTGGTGAATTTTCTCTTATAAGAGTGTAATTCTGGCTAAACATAGAGCTAGATTGGGTATATTGAGATGAACTCGGAACTTAGCAAACATAGAGCTAGGTCGAGTATACTTAAGATTGAACTCGAGAGAGTTCACTTAAGGTTGGACTTGGGAGGGTATACTTAAGAATGAACTCGGAAGGGTATACTTAGGATTGAACTCGGAAGGATATACTTAAGGTTAAACTCAGAAGCTTAGTGAATAGTAAATTAGATCAGGTTTAGTTAATGCCAAAACTCGAAATTTAGGAAATACCCTCATAAAAGTCTTGAAAGACCAAATATAGATTAAGGTCAGAGATCGGGATTAATCCAGAGTCAATCTAGGCAATCGAACATAACCCCGGAAGTCGGAAATTAAATAATCTATGAGGTCGAACATAACCCTGGATGTTGGAAATTATATAATCTCGGATATTGAACATAACTCAGGAAGCTGGAACTTAGGTAATCTCGGAACTCGGGAAAAATTCGAACTTGGGAATAGAAGTTAGAAGCTTGCAAGATACATTAAGACTTAAGGTCTTAAAGCTTACACCTATTGATTTGGTTATATTCTTGCTATGACTATAATGTTATATATTAAGTTTGCTGTTTGATTTCCTGGTTGTCTGGCATTACTCACGGGGAAGTGGACTCGATCTGTTATGCTGCCGAATTTTCGGCAGGAATTTATGGGAACTTATGCTATGGGTGATTATGCCTTGAATATATTTATATGTATATGTCATGCTCATGTACGTCATGCATACAAGCATAATTAGAATATGATATGAGAAGTAAGGTAAGAGACATATTCATGAATGCTCAAAGCATCTGCATGCATGATAAGATATGGAAAGGAAAGAATAATAAGAACTTGCAAGAGGGACATACCAAGCTACCACGTGAGGCATGGCATAGACCCAGCTAGCGTGGGCTAGAGCAGTACTGTCTAAGACTTGGGCCGGCCTTCGACTAAATTTAAGGTGAATAGACCGGTATGAGGGTCGGGGAAAATAAACCCATCACTCATGTATAGGTAGGAGCTCGGATCTGAAAAGCAGGCTATTACCCAGGGGTGAGAGAGGCCATTCACCTCCGAGGGATCAAGTATAGGAAAGCAAGATCAAGTTGCAAGTTAAAGCAAAAGATGAATTAAGTCAAGTGCACTTGCATACAGTCAAATATAAGTATCTATATGTGTATCTTCAATTATCTCGTTATATCATAATGTTATTATGATTCTTGTTGAGGCATATTACACTATTCGTATTGCTATGTTTGTCATATAATATGGCAAGTGGCTGTTAAAATATAACCCACTTCGAGAAAGTTGTTTTCCACTTAAAATTGAACCACTATTTGCGTATATGTGCTCATATTTTCATAATAAATCGAAGGCTAGAATGTTTATGATGGCACTATACGACAATAGTTCATGTTTACCTATTGAGAACCTTAGGTTCTTACTGCCTACTTGTAAGTTTTTCTTTTCTGTAAACATTCTAGCACCTAAGTTAGAAATCAAGTGTGATGTAGAGTACTGGGACATTTTTTTGAAGTAAGACTCGGGCACAAACCTGACCAAGTGACTATTGGAGCTAGCTAGCGACTAGTCGAAAGCAAGTTCTATATATCTTCTTAGTCACAATTTCTTTTAAATTGTAGGTATTTTATCATCTATGTATTAGAGACGACGAAGCTTATGAACTATTAGTTAGCAATAAAGTGTGCAGTTAAAGGGCCATGTATTATATTTTCCACATTTTAAAGATTTCTTAGCACAGTAACAACCTTTTAATATAACTCCATGACTTGAGCATGGCTTATATGATAGAGGCTGTTACATTTATTGGTATCAGAGCAGTTCATCCTGTATAGGCCCATGGATGAACTGATCATGCTTATGATGTATACTCTGAGAATCTAGATAAACCATGCTTTGGGTCCTCATGTAAAGAGGACATAGAAATATTATGCATGGTAGCCTTGTTGTGCGTGTTGTGGACTACCTATTGCACTTGACTAAATATTGAACTTGATCACCTCAATATAAATTTTTGTGTAAGCAGAGACCAATGACACCTTGCAGGCTTATTAGGAACCCCCTAAACATAAATATTAGGGATGAGACTCCCAAGAAGTAGCAATTGCAATAGGAGGCAGACAACTGAGCAAGTCAAATGGTGCAGAGAATTGGGGCTTTGCTCATGAAAATCGTGTTGAACGGTTTGGTATTGACCTAGTAAATCTGGTCATAACCAAGAAGGATTTTCTCCCAAGTGCTACTAGGCAGCCGAACATTTAAGTCATCAAAGGTAGGATCTCAGTTGGTAATGAGTGGAGCAAGAATCTCTTTCACTTCAACGAGGCTTATTCTAAGTTTCATTTGCAACCACTTGATCAAGGCTATCTTCTCTAGATTGAAGCTAGGAATTTTCTTGCCTAGTATAGCAGACCTAATTCTCGATAAGAGTAAGGCAATTATTCGCTAATAAGGTCATCTCGAATGGTGCTGATGGTACCCTTATTTTCTTCGTAAGTAAGATTCCCTCGAAAGTACTTCACCGGCAAATTCAGTCAATGGTTTTTAATCTAGATAATGGTAATGTCATATCAGAAATCCCCAATCCTTCATTACAAAGTTTGAAGTATGGACAGATGAGGCAAAGTTTTAGAAAAGGGAATTAAAGTTAGGAGCCTCGAATAGGTATAAGGGAAAACCTTTTCAAGACTCTATTTAGAGGTTAAAATGGTTTTCTTTTTCGAGCGCTTGTAAAACTAAGGAGCATTAAGTAGGATCTCAGCCTGAAAGGAAAACATTAACAAATTTTGAAGAAATTCATCTAATTGTACATTATATTGGAGTTGAGGCATGGTTATTCATGGTACAGAAACAAAGTAAAGCTACACAAATAACCCAAAAGCATCCTTTAAAGCAAGGGCAGGATATTTCCTACTAAGTAGAAGTAAGGACACTTTCGGACTAGGGGGGCACATGAAGCAAGCTTGGTATTTCTTATCCGTTTAGGGTAAAGGAGGTATCAGAAGATCGGGTTACACTAAAACTCTATCAATCTTAGTCATCATAAGCACCACTTGATCCAACTATTTTCAACATGTTATTAGTAAAGAGATGCAGTTATCTGGAGAAGAAATACGAGATATAAAGGTCGTCATTGGACATCATTATGAATGTTATCAGTGGGAAACTTGAGAAGGAATGTATTCAAATTCAGATGAGAATAACAAGGAGTTAGAGTGTGCAACGGATCCCGATAGGACGAGATAGCAGTAGTATAGGAGGCCATAATGAGCTAAGACCAAGATAAGCTTTTGCACAAATAATAGGACATTACAAGAAGAGAGAAAGAGGCAGTCTTGATTTTCGAGTGGCCTATTACCCAGTATGAAATTATGGTACAAATAAGAGTTTGTACTAGGTAATGAACTAGGTAGTCTTTTCACTAGTAAAGAGCGCAGCCAATCTGATGCACCCTAGACAAGATTGGGGGATGCACCAATATGAAATTAAAAGATTTGGAAATGTGTCCTATGTTGGTTAAGGTTACAAGACAAGATCGGGGGTAGTCCGTTAAGTCTTCATACTCAAAGCTAGATTAGGTACGTGCATAGCAGCGCCAACGTACCGAATCCCATTAGTACCCTATGGCTAAGCATGCTTAGGTAAGAGTAATACTGAGATAGGTGACCTTCTAGGAAGTCTCAGGGTTGTAACCCCAATAGGGAGACAAGACTATTAATTCTTTCTCTCACATTGGGTAGTCACACCTGGGTACAAGATAGTGCGGTAAATAGTAAAAACGTTCAGTAATGAGAGTGATATAAAATTTGACCACTAAGACTGATATGCATTGTATGGAGGCTAACCACCGATGAGGACGATAACTTTGGGAACCGCAAGACTTCTTAAGTTAGCATTAAAAGGCCCGGAGGGATAGATATCAACTCATCAAATGAGAAACCTTCGTGTTATTAAGATGAAGAGGATAGGCAAGGTAGGATCTTTGCAAATTAATAAGGAGGCAAAGCTGCTATTTCCTCTTTCTCCCATTGAGTTGATCTTGTTTTGAGAAAATAAACTCATGAGGAGCACTAAGAGTTTTCATAGAAGAGATAATCTAAGACCTTTCTAATACTCATTGAGATACGAAATAAAGCTTATAAAGAAGAAGAAATTCTAAGGCGAAGCTCCTACCTATGATTCCAAAGGAGAACTCTAAGCCTTCATAATGGTCGTGCATCTGAACTAGCAGTATAGCCTATCGAGAATGTCGAGAATAACTGGATTCATGGAATCTTATTATAATAACTCTAACTAATGAAACAAGAGGGAATGTCCCAACTACCCCATGTATAAAGACACCTATGCTATAGACCCAATATAAATGCAACGTACTTCTTGATGGTTAGTGCAAGATTTTCTTAAAAGTCGAGTAACAAACAACACTCATCTTTAGACAAGTTGGAACTTTACTTGTGACCTCTGGTACCCAATAACTCAAGTTGAGCCGCAACTTTAAGAAGATTTCACAAGGAAATTTTCCACCATAACCTCATGACTTGTTAGCCATATGTTAACCGCAGTAGAGCGAGGGAGCATGCCCCAAGTCATTTGGGAGTTAGTAGACAGAAGTAGGCAACCATGCTAAACAACATGATTAGAAAGATGTCGCGAAGGATAATTATAGGTCAAGATCACCATTCAAGATCTAAGGAAGAGTGTGACCCTACAAGTGGGATTTAATAGAAAGAGCTTCTACATATGATTAAGGGTGATCACGTAAGTAGAAATTCTTAAAATAGCGAAACTAGCTTCCCAGCATCGAATATAGCTACTATGACTACTACATATCGAAGTTAATTATTGCTATAAGTGATAACAATAGAATGCATAAGGCTGCCTAAAGTAATAAAGGAGGCAAGTACCCTTTTGAAGAACTCAAAATTAGGTCAGAGTGCTACATGTAGGGTGTTATTGAGGTAAATACTTTAATAGTGTCGTCGTAATCATGACATGCCGATGTCGAACATGGTGACAGCTGGTAGCCTCATGAATTGATATTTGGAGTCTTGAGTATGTACAATAGAAAGTTTAACGGCTACTACTAAGCAAAGTAGTTAGGCACAAAAATAAAGAAGATGAGAAAAGTCTCCAATAAATTGGATGCCGGTTCAAGGCGTCATAAGAACTAAAAAAACCTGGGCACCAACATACTTCTTATAGATCATTTGTACTTATTGAGACAGTACCTCAAAGCTATCAACATGCAACACCGCAAGAAGGGTGCTTCTGTAGGATAAGAGATTTCTCCTTAACCGTTCTTAGCCTCGGAATTTTGGGGACAAAATTCCTTTAAGGAGGGTAGAATGTAACATCCCCCCACTTTATTAAGTGGAGTATAATAGAAATTTTGAATTATTCCTCTTAGGCAGTGCGGGAATTTCTCGGGCAGTGGTATACCCTGACAATACCCACACTCAGAAATATAGGGTAACATAACACTGCCATTAAAAATATGGCACTACCATATGCTAAAATTTAGCAAATGACAAAAGTGCCACTGTCAACTTTTGTTAATTTCAATCTTGCCCAAAGGTTTTAGAAATTGTATGTTAACCCTAAGTAGATATTTCCATAATAACCCTAGAACTTTCATAAAATAACCTTTATATGCCCACATTTGTAGAATTAACAGAATGGGTTTTAAACAGAGCAGAATCAAGTGGTGAAACAGTAAAAGTTTAAATCCCTGCTAATTGAGCCATGGAGGCAGCTGGGTGTGAAATAATGTGGGATGCCCCTAGACCTACTCAATATTACGAAAATGCCAGCAGCCATAGAAAACAGAAAATAGAAATGCTCTAAATTTGCAAACGTTTAAGTTACACTGTTAATTGATTTATTCAATTTTATTGAGCTTGTTAAGTTAATTAAAAGTTAATTAGAGGTTAACTAGGAGTTGATTAGAAGTTAATTAGAGAGATTAGATTTAAGAAGAATTAAAATAAAAACATATAAAACCTCACAAAATCCTTCAAAAACTGTTTTACCGATTTGAAGGAAAACGGCAGAATTTCATTACATTAAAATGACGGAACCGGATCAATAGAAATTGTACTGTGAGAATCCTAGGATGGATGGCCAAGATTTAGCCACCTCACCCATGTATGTGGCACCACAAGATCTGCCCAAAAGTGGACAGCTCTAGCAAATTGAAGGATGAGTAGGAATCCACCAATCATACAACAACTTGCTTCAAAAGTCTTGAGATCATTCCTTTCTTCTCCCTTGGTAATTTCGGCCAGCATAAGGAGCTGACCACTCTCCATTTCTCTTCCATACACACTCATCTCCACTCCATCTTTAACCTTTCTTCAAGTCTCATCAAGAGTTGCTTCCATCTAAGACATCCAATCGACAAGAATTCAACTAAACAAGGTAGGAATCCAACTTCTCTTCTTGTTCTATTGATTTGGGTTGTATGGGAATCTTGTTTTTCTCATGATATTCATGTGATTTGAAGAGATGATGATGAATTATAATTGATTAGGCATGTATGTTGTGATTAGAATTGGAGTTAGTATGAAAGTACTTGAAGAAAAGAGAAAAACTCAAGAAGCTGTTAGGATTCTTCCTCGACGGTCCATACGGCGGAGTGTACGGCTTTGCCTACAGCCATTTAAAGTTGATGAATCTATTTTTGTATAAAACTATACATTCAGGGCTTTCCATACATACAATATAAGGCAATTGGAGTAGTATATAGGTAGTTATGAATTTTTGAAGTTTGACCTAGAAATAAGAATCTTCATCCAGGCAGTATGAGTTAAGAAGGGTGTAACTCACTCTACACAACTCCAAATTGAGTGAATCCGATGTTGTTTGAAAGCTAACATATTAGGAAACATCCCATAAAAATTTTAGATTCAGATTCATTGCCATCTTTCCCCAGTACATCAATGAATTCATCTTAAGTTCAACCCAGGCTAGAATAGGGTAGTCTAGTAGGGTCAAGTTTCAAAGCTTATATCCCGAGTTATACTCACTCGAATGATATGCAACTTATTTCACCTGAAAGTTTGCTCTATTAGCTTTACATTGATATAAATTTCGTATGATTTCACCTAGATTTCCATTTTTGGTGAATTTTCTCTTATAAGAGTGTAATTCTGGCTACACATAGAGCTAGATCAGGTATATTTGAGATGAACTCGGAACTTAGCAAAATATAGAGTTAGATCGGGTATATTGAGATGAACTCGGAACTTAGCAAACATAGAGCTAGGTCGAGTATACTTAAAGTTGAACTCAAGAGAGTTCACTTTAGGTTAGACTTGGGAGGGTATACTTAAGAATGAACTCGGAAGGGTATACTTAGGATTGAACTCGAAAGGGTATACTTAGGATTGAACTCAGAAGGATATACTTAAGGTTAAACTTGGAAGTTTAGTAAATAGTAAAATAGATCAGGTTTAGTTAATACCAGAACTCGAAATTTAGGAAATACCCTCATAAAAGTCTTGGAAGACCAAATATAGACTAAGGTTGGAGATCAGGATTAATCCAGAGTCAATCTAGACAATCGAACATAACCCCGGAAGTCGGAAATTATATAATCTAGGAGGTCGAATATAACCCCGGATGTCGGAAATTATATAATCTCGGAGATCAAACATAACTCAGGAAGCCGGAACTTAGGTAATCTCGGAACCAGGGAATAGAAGTTAAAAGCTTGCAAGATAAATTAAGACTTAAGGTTTTAAAGCTTACACCTATTGATATGGTTATATTCTTGCTATGACTATAATGTTATATATTGAGTTTGCCGTTAGATTTCCTGGTTTTCTGGCACTACTCACAGGGAAGTGGACTCGATCCGTTATGCTGCCAAATTTTTGGCAGGAATTTATTAGAACTTATGCTATGGGTGATTATGCCTTCAATATATTTATGTTTATATGTCATGTTCATATACATCATGCATACAAGCATAATTAGAATATGATATGAGAAGGTAAGAGACATGTCCATGAATGCTCAAAGCATCTGTATGCATGATAAGATATGGAAAGGAAAATATAATAAGAACTTGCAAGAGGGACATACCTAGCTACCACGTGAGGCATGGCATAGACTCAGCTAGCGTGGGCCAACGCGGTACTGTCTAAAACTTGGGCTAGCCCTCGACCAGATTTAAGGGGAATAGACCGGTGTGAGGGTCGGGGAAAGTAAACCCGTCACTCATGTATAGGTACAAGCTTGGACCTAAAAAGCAGGCTATTACCTAGGGGTGAGAGAGGCCATTCACCTTCGGGAGACCAAGTACAGGAAAGCAAGATCAAGTTGCAAGTTAAAGCAAAAGATGAGTTAAGTCAAGTGCACTTGCATACAGTTAAATATAAGTATTTATATGTGCATCTTCAATTATCTCGTCATGTCATAATGTTATTATGATTCTTGTTGACACATTACATTATTCATATTGCTATGTTTGTCATATAATATGGCAAGTGGTTGTTAAAATATAACCCGCTTCGAGAAAGATGTTTTCCACTTAAAATTGAACTACTGTTTGCGTATATGTGCTCATATTTTTATAATAAACCGAAACGGCTGGAATGTTTATGATGGCACTGTATGACAATAGTTCATGTTTACCTACTGAGAACCTTAGGTTCTTACTGCCTACTTGTATGTTTTTCTTTCCCATAAACATTCTAGCACCTAAGTTAGAAATCAAGTGCAAGGCAGAGTAGTGGGACATTTTTTTGAAGCAAGACTCGGGCGCAAACCTGACCAAACGACTATTGGAGCTAGCTAGCAACTAGTTGCAAGCAAGTTCTGTGTATTTTGTTAGTTATAATTTCTTTTAAATTGTAGGTATTTTATCATCTATATATAAGAGACGACGAAGCTTATGAACTATTAGTTAGTAATAAAGTGTGCAGTTAAAGGGTCATGTATTATATTTTCCACATTTTAAAGATTTCTTAGCACAGTGACAACCTTTTAATATAACTCCATGACTCGAGCATGACTTGTATGATAGAGGGTGTTACATGTAGGCCCCATGACACTAGTAGATAAATAATATGCATGTAATAACTTTATAAATGGTGTTTTATGCACTGGGTTTTAAGTAAAAGTATGGGATCATTCATACATGTGAATACTATCTTGGGTGACTTAGAGTACTCAAATTAATCGCCGGATTTTTTTAATTAATCCTTAAAGGTCCCATATTATCTTTGGGCATGACAAACCCAAGGAAATGATCCTATGAGATTAGATAGACATATCATGAAAGTAGCCATAGTAAGTAGCCAAAAATGAGCCACAACCTATGCTGGGTAAACGAGTGGATGTATAATGTCGCTTTGTTGGGGGAAAAACTAAGAATGCATGTGACAATGTTTAAATGCATGAATGATGTGAGATGGATAGAGAAAAGAAAGAAGTGCATCTTAGATGAACTCTTACCTAAATGCTTATTGATGTGTTCTATTATGTGCAAAAAAAAAAATAAATAAATAATGCATGATGTGAATCTTTGGAAATAGAAAACAAAAATGCATGTTTGAGAAATCTTTTTTTCTTTTCATGCTATGATATGTGATGAGGAAAAAAATGCTTGTTATATGGAGCCTCTCTTTTAAAAATAAATTGTTTATTCATGCGTGCTATGAATGTGATAAAAAAGAATGTATGGAAGGGATAAAGGAGGCAGGAAAAAAATTCACATTTGAAGAGTTTTTTCTTTTAATTTATTTATACATGTTATGAATTTATGGAAAGGATAAAGGGAAAAAAGAAAGATACAATGTTATGAATGAGTTTTTTTTTTTTTTTTTTGGCTTTTCTATGCATGTCATGAATGTATGGAAGGGATAGAGGGAAAAAAAGAAAATGCAAGTTCAATGAGTTTTTTTTTTTTTTTTTTTTGGCTTATTCATGTATGCTACTATGTATGAGAAAGAAGTAAATGTTATGCATGTTGCAATGAATGATGTGGAAAAGGGAAACTCAGAGTTAAAAATAGAATATGCATGACATGTTATTTAGATGCATGATTTGAAATTCATATTACAACATAAGAAGATGGAACAATATGCTCCTTTGTGTCCTAGTAAGGTGGGACCTAATGGTTGGGAATTTCTAATGTCAAGACCCTAATTTGGATAGTTACTAAGCTCAATCTATTAGTGCATAGTTTTGGGATGGATCTAAACTCTCTAAAAGTATCCCTAAATTACCCTTATCTAGAAGATAAGGATCCAGTTTTATGAGCATGGCCACAAGGACACGTAAGTCACAATATGATAGCCCACAATTCTAGTAACAATCTGGGCAGGTGAATCAACAACTGTGAAGGAAACATAAGCCTCACAATAACCTCATTGAAGCCACTTTCTAGCCCTATGGATTTCAAAGGCTTAGGTATAGAGCCCAAATGATGTGAGATAAGTGAAAGTGAAGTATGTGTAAAGAACATAAAAATTTCAAAGCCCTAAAAACTACGCAATAAAGCCCCAAACAATGTATACGAAAAAAATAAAATAAAAAATGTTGACTGTCATAAGATTTAAGATATATACAAAAAAAAAAAGTCTGCTACCCTAAGGTTTGAATGACAGATAATTTCAATTAAAATATAAACAATTATTCACAAAGAATTAATACAATTAATTTACAATGCTAATTATTTACAAATAAAAACAAAAGAAAAAATGAAAAGCAATAAAAAGGAGAAAAATAAACATTATTCTAGTTATATTATTTGCATAACTTACTCTACTAGACTTGACTCTCTAACCATCCCTAATGGAGTTGCGAAACTATCACAATGTGCCCGGAGGGCACTGCAACAAAAGGCAATTAAAAAATTAAAAAGTATTTCAAATTTTCAATGGAGTCACCATCAATTTTTTATTTAGGAAAAAAATCGAAAAAAATCTTTTAATTTTACAAAATTGGTCTTTTTAAAATGAGATTAGGTTCGAGAATCTAATTATGCCTAAAGAAAGGTGGAAACTTAATTCCACTACACCCCTAATAAATCCGTCTCCAGACGGTCAGCCTAAAGCTTGTTATGCAAATTAATTAATAGTTATAATAATATTTATTTTTTTCATTAAAAATCATAATAATTATTTACAAAAGAAAAGAAAAGTAAAATTATAATAATTATTTGCTGAAGAAAAAGAAAGGAAAATTAATGTTACAATTATTTACAAAAAGAAAGCAAAATTTAAAGAAAATTTAATTTTTGGCTAGATGGGAGTTACTCGCTCTTATGTATCTTTTGGTGCAATGAGGAATTCAAGGCCATCATCGTTTGTGTAGAAAATAATATGGCAATTTTGGCATAAATTACAAAACTAAGCAGAATTAAGTAAGGTTAGCAAAATTACCAAATTGAAGATTTATACACCTTAGTACACGTATGAAACTCAAATAAGGTTTGAAAGTTGCAAAAATCTATATTAATGCTAAAAGATTGATACATTATATTGGTTCTACTGTTGTGATTGATTGTTTGTTTAAATGACATTATTTAGGGGGAAATGGACTTGATCCATTATGCTGCCGAAATTCTAGCAGAAATCATGCACATAATATGATATACATGTGGACGCATATGATATTCAAGTAAACTTAATCATGATTATATAATTTATAAGAACTATATGGATTCCACACTACTTGGGCCCGCCCCAAAATAACGGGGTTTGCTCAAGATAAGGAAGGAGTATGGTGACATCAAGGACAGAACAAAATTTTAGAGGAAGCCCACAGAAGCAAATTTATTGTACAACCTAGGATCAACAAAATGTATCAAGATCTTAAGAGATTGTTTTGGTGGCCAAGCGTGAAGTCAGATGTAGCAAACTTTGTAAATAGATGCCTAGTCTAACAGAAGGTAAAGATAGAACCTCAGAAATCATCTCGAACATTACAGCCCTTGCAGATTCCTGAATGGAAATGGGAAAGCATTTCAATGGACTTCGTGGTGGGGCTACCAAGGACGACTGTGAGGTATGACGCCATATGGGTTATAATGGATAGACTAACCAAGTCTGTTCACTTCCTACCTATCCGAGCAAATTACCCCTTAGAGAAATCAGCTCAGCTATACATTCAGGAGATTGTGAGGTTACATGGAAATCCTTTAACCATCATCTTGGACCAAGACCCAAGATTTACTTCCCGGTTTTGGGCAGTGTTTCAAAAAGCATTTAGTAGCAAACTATGTCTAAGTACTACTTATCATCCGCAAACAGATGGACAGACAAAATGAACTATTGAAACCTTGGAAGATATGTTACGAGCATACACAATGGAGCAATGAGTAACTTGGGATCGATATTTACCGCTAGCCGAATTCAAATACCATAACAATTATCATGCTAGTATAAACATGGCTCCCTATGAAGCATTATATGAATGGAAATGCCAATCCCCGTTGTTGGCATGAATCGGAGGAGAAGAACCTGCTAGACCAGATCTGGTCAGACAAACCACGAAACAAATTAAGAAGATTCAAAGCAAGATACTTCCAACACAAAGCTACCAAAAAAGCTATGCGAATACAAGGAGCAAGCCATTAGAGTTTCAAGAGGGACACTGCGTATTCTTAAAAATCAGGCCTACAATAGGAATAGGAAGAGCCATTAAGGTCGAAAAGCTAAGTCCTCGATTCATCAATCCCTTCCAAATCATAAAATGAATCGGACCAATAGCCTAGCAAATTACCTTACCCCCATACTTATCCAACTTTCATGATGTTTTCCATGTCTCGCAACTTAGGAAATATCACCCTGATCCCACAAACTTCTTGGAACTTGAATCGATACGGTTAAAAGGCAAACCAACCTTCCATGTACCCCCCGCACAGATCATAGACAGAAGGGTTAAGCAACTCCAAAATAAGGTAGTGCCGCTAGTAAAGGTAGCATGGGGAAAATAAGGAGATGAGGACTACACTTGAGAATTAGAGTCAAACATGAGAACGAAGTACCCTGAACTATTTTTAGCTACTAAATTTTGAGGATAAAATTTTCTTCAAGGAGGGTAGTAGTGTAATGTCCTGAATTTCTTAAAAAATGTTTAATCTGTGCTGTTAATCGATTTATTCGATTTTACTAGATAGGTAAAGTTAATGAAAATTTAATTAGAGATTAATTAGAAGTTAACTAAAGATATTAGGATTAGGAGAAATTAAAATCAACATGCAGAAAATTTCAAAAGATTACTAGTAATATTTTGCCGGTTTGAAGGAAATCGGTTGAGATTTGGTATTTTATATTGCCAGAATCGAATTATGGAATTTTATACGAAAAACCCTAGATTGGGTGGCTAAAATTCAGCCACTATCCCCACCTAAATAATGCCACTTGTGTAACATCTGTAACATCCTCAATTTCATGCCGTGCTAAATTACCTCAGTAACCCTGAGTAATTAGGCACTTGATGAGAAACTGTGGGATTAAGGCTTAATTAAGGGGTTACTCGGATGGGAATAGTCCAGAGAATGCTTAATCGGGATTGGAAAATCTCTAATTAAGTAAGTCAAAGCCCCTACAACTTAATTAAGCACTAATCGAGTTTAATTAAGGTTAATTAAGCTTAATCGCAAGATTAATTTTTGTTAATCGTGTTCTTGTGTGTTAATCACTAATCCTTGCTTAATCATCTTAATTAAGTTGTATGAGCACTTAATCACATGATTAAATTCAAATTTAGTCAACTAGACAATAAAGTAAAGAGTGATGTCATAAAAGCATAAAGCATTAGACAAGACTACTTTATGTAAGAGTTTGACCATGTTTTGTCCCCCATCTTCCACTTTGTCCCCTTAATCACTAATTAACACAAGATAACACAAAGTGAAGCAAAAATATCTCATTCTCCTTCCTTTATGTGGACGCCACTTTCTCTCACCACACATACACATTCACTTCATTTTCAACTTCTCATCCTCTCTCTAAAGTTCTCAAACTCTCCAACCTTTCTCTACATTTCTTCTTCTTCTTCTTCATCTTCTTCATCATTCTTCACCTCCATAACCAAACCTTCCTCACTAAGCCCTTCAAAGATCACATCTTTTGGTCTTTGAAGACAAGATCTAAACACTACAAGACTCATTTTCAAGAGAACTCAAGAGTTCTCTCCTTGCTCATTCAAAACCGCCACCATCATCAACCAAGGAGGAGTCTTCTTCATCTTCTTCTCCTTCCTCAAAGACGCCATCTTCCAAGCTTAGGTAGTGATCTTCATCTTTTTCATTTTGTTTACTCAAGAAAGCTTGGAGCTTGGTTCTTTCATGACCAAGATTTCCAAGTGAAAGCTTGAGAAGATCCTTCATGCTCTTCAAGAGCCAAAGTTTTCATTTTTAGAAAAATGTGTTCTTGAATGTTCTTCATGTGTTCTTAAGTTTCCTCTTTTGGAAAAATGTGTTCTTGATGTTCTTCATGTGTTCTTAAGTTTCCTCTTTTGGAAAAACGTGTTCTTGATGTTCTTCATGTGTTCTTAAGTTTCCTTTTTTGGAAAAATATGTTCTTGAATGTTCTTCATGTGTTCTTAAGTTTCCTCTTTTGGAAAAATGTGTTCTTATTGTTCTCTTTCTTAAAGTTGTTCCTTTCTCTTTATGATGAGTGAATGATTAGAAAAGCTTCATCTTTTTATGTTTTCATGATTAGATAAGACTATGAACATCCTAAAAGCTTAAAACTTTAAAAAGTGCTTCTTGATTTCCTTAAAAGTGGCACAACCTTTAAGCTTTCATAAAGTTTTATTTTGTTTTGTTTTGAAGACAATAATATATGTGGAAGTCTAAGCTTTTTGGTAGAATAAGCCTTTTTGAGTTAGAAAATGATATCTTGTCACTTTATGTCTTAGAAATCAAACCTTAAAGAAAAGACCTTTCATAAAGTTTCAAACTTTAATCAAGAATGAGACCTTTAAGTTATAAAAGTGTTGTTTTATAACATTTAATTCACAAAGTTTAGATCTTGAACCAAAACAATGCTTAAAAGTGTGAGCTTTATAAAAATTAAAACTTTTTAACCTTAAAGTTAATGTTTTATGTCACTAATTGATAAAGTAGGAACCTTTTTATGTAAAGACAACTTTAAGTCATAAAGTTGAGACCTTGATAGTTTTAGAATAATTAAATAAGTCAACTTTTATAAAGAGCAAGACTTTTTAGTGGAAAAGCTAGTAACTTGCATTGTTATTTCATAAAGATCTAATCTTTAAGATAAAAGCTTGAAGCTTTGTAACTTGGTTAAGTTAAAAATCACCCTTGGTGTTTAGTGAACATGGTGTTGTTGGGTTCATGATGTGGTTATGCGTTGTCATGACCCAAGGATTAGAGGGATCTCGAACTCCTTGGGAACAGAAGTATGATTAGGGCCTCTGAGCATACCATGAACCTAGGAATCACTAAGTGCACTGTATTGAGGAAAGGAAACAATCACTTAACTTAATTAATTTAAATAAGTATTCCATAAGACGTGAATTCAAGTAAAGGATAATCTCATATGAGAGCTAATTAACTAAAAGACCATGTACACACATCTTAACTATGTGATGCTCTCATGGGTAACCATGAGAAATCATGTGATGATTCATAATGTTCTTCACAAAGAATAACACAACTATGAACCCTTTAGGGTCTGTATGTATGATGCCATGCGGCATGATGAATGATGAGTTTGATTGAGCTTTGTCTCATGATTGAATGATGAATGTGATGATATGATATAGATATGATGAACTGTTGATTGAAAGTTTATGATTGGCATTTTGGGGAAGCTTCGGTCTAGCCGTTATGCTGCCGGATTTCCGTCAAAATTATGGACTTAGTCATATCATTGCATAAGTCTAGTCAAAGAAGTATTATGCATGTAAAGTATAATGATAAGAAACGAAAGAATGGGACATGACCCCTCGATCACTTCTGGGAAGTGAAAGACGGCGATCCACAAGTAACCTCTCTGAGGGAGGCAAGGGTGCTCGGGAGGACCCTCCAACTTAGAGGTAACCAATATTGGCTTAGTCTGATTTGGTTTAGTACTGCGTGACGATGGTCACGGAATGAGCTCATGTCCAAAAGCAGTCTATTTCAAAGGAAAAGTAAAAGAATGCTAAGCACGTGCTAAAAATGAAAGTCAAAGTAGGACCATGGTCAAGTTGATGAATTGCATAGTCATGCATGTTGTCCCATTCCTTACGGCATTGTGAATGTTTATTATGTATATTAGCATGTATACCTATGTATGACGTTACGGATATGATGATTAATTTAAAAGTAACCCGCTTCGGGATTTATGTTTTCTGAAACTATAAAAATTGAACCGATATCTGTCCACTGTTTTTATAATTAAACCCGAAGTGGCTGGGACGATGACGATGACACTGTGTTTGTCTAGTCGCGATCCTACTGAGAAATCTTGTATTTCTCACTCCTACGTTTCCGTGTCGTCTTCAGATGGAGTTGATGGCATCCATGGTAACACTTACGGCATTTTTGGATAAGATGAGGAGCTGTCATGTTTCTTCACCTAGCTAAGGAGGATCGGGATAGTAGCATAGTATTTTCATTTTCTTAAGAGCCCTAGTTGGGCAGTCTATGTGTAATTAAGAGCATGTGGGAAGTCATGCTACTTAATTTGACTGCTTATATATGTGATAATTATTAAGTGTAACAATGACTCTTGATTATCTATGATTACATTCTTGGCTTAAGGTATGGTGTTATGCTGTTTCCATTTTGTCTTACGTCTTATTAGTAACTCAACGATATGAGGAACAACGTTCATATGTATACGAGTAAGTAAGCGCATAAAGGCTCAGTTTTCAAGCATAAAGGTTTTACAAAAAAAAAAAAATAATTACATGCTATTTTCATATATTACGCTAATTTCAACGATAAAAACTTCCACTAGTTAAGAGTAACAACTAGTAATGCTATAAAATGACTTAAGCATAGTATGGTATTATTACGGTGTTACAACATCCACCAAAATTTTTTTCATCATTTTTTCGCTTAATTATTCGGTTTTTATCATAATTGAAGTTAATTACAATTCGACTAACTTTTTATTTAGGATCAATTAATTAGCACGTAATTAAGTGCTAATTAAGTTTAGATATAAGGTAATTAGGTTAGAAGCATAGAGGATTTCATAGAAATTTTCGTACAATCGATTTACCGATTTAAAGGAAATTGATAAAGATTCAGTGTGTTAAACTATCGGAACCGAACCAATAGGATTTTACACTTAATAACCCTATATCAAGTGGCTAAAAACTCGGCCACTTAACCCATAAAAAGTGGCACAAGATAGCCACAAAGAATGGGGGAAGATTGGCTGAAATTGAGCCACGAAATCCTTTAACTAATGGGGTGCTTCCTTCCTAACTACCCCAAATATTTTGTTGCCTTGTTTCCTTTTCTGCACAAGCAGAACTCGACCTCCCTCCAGCAGCCTCCCTTTCTCCTTTTCTTCATCATTTTTATCTCCTTCTTCCACTTTCAGCCTCCATCAAGCCTCTTGCATCCATATCGTTCACTAGAACTCAAGACTAGCTAGTTGTTACTTCAAGATAAAGGTAGAGATTCAATTCTGTTCTTGATATTCTGGTTGTGGGTGGCTGATTGTGGCTTTATTTTCTCATTTCTTGAGGTGATAATCGAATAAATATGATATTTGGCTGATTTGTTGGTTGTTTTGATGTCAAAATCGATTAAGAAGTAAGAAAGGGTGAGAATACGAAGATGTGAAAGGTTGGAAAACTAAAACCCCTCAATAGTTCATACAACGGAATGTACAGCTCTGCCTACAGCTATTTAAATTTCATGAATCTATTTTTATATGAAACTAGACATTCAGGGCTTTCCATAGATATATCATATAGGGCTATTGGATTAGTATTGAGAGAGATATGAATTTTGGAAGTTTGACCTAGGTTTTTGAGGTTGATTCTAGGCAGACTAGGTTGTTCAGGGTAAAACTTGCTCTATCTGACTTGGAATTGCATGAAACTAGCTTTGTTAGAAAGCTCACACATAAGAGAACATCCCATAAAAATTTTAGAGTTAGACTCAGTCCCATTTTCTCCCAGTAGTTCGAAGAAGCTGCCCTATATCCAAACTGGGCCAAAATAGGCTAGTTTAGGAAAGTCAAGTTTCGGAGCTTATATCTCGAATTATATTCATTCAAATGATATGCAACTTATTTCATCTGAAAGCTTGCTCTGTTAGCTTTACATTGACATAAATTTTGCATGATTTCACCCAGATTTCTATTTTTGGTGAATTTTTCTCTTATAAGAGTGCAATTCTGGCTAGAAATAGGGCAGTCTAGAATAGAACACAAATAATTTGAGTTAATATCGGAACTTGAGAATTGGCAGACAGAGAGTTAGATCGGGTATATGATCAATTGGACTTTTATATACTTATTTTCCCTCATTCCTAGCTCATTAATTCTCTTTTGTGCCTAATTATTTTGAATTGGACGATTTTGTATTGTTTGGATTTTGTTTGGATTTGAGTTAAATTTTCTAGCATTAGGCGAATTCTGACACTGTTTTGGTTTTTGGGTTATATCTTGAGTTGTAGAGCTCATTTTATTGTGATTCTTGATTTGTAGAAAAGCTGAGAGATAAGCCTACAAGTTATATGAGAGGTCAGAGGCTAATTTTGGTGTTGAGAAGCTGAAATTGGGCCTAGAAGTGAACTGAAGTGGTGCGGCCGCGGATTCTGAACAGGGTGTGGTATTTGGGCCATATCTCGGTCCACAGATGTCCGATTGAGCCCATTCCAGTGGCATTTTGAAGCTGACATCCAAGGCTACAATTCTCCTCAGAGTGGAAATCCAAATAGAATCGTTTTAATAGCCAAAACGGTAGAAGAATGTTACTCGCGGAATTAGTTATAATAATTTCATGTTTTTATTGTAACTTTCTTTCTATAATTCGGATTTTAGCAAATAAGATGTCCAGATTCAAAGGAGAGAGAGAGGATTAATGTAGTAATTACAATTAATAATTTTTAGGCGGTTTTAATTCTGAATTTGGCCGATTTTTGGGAGGGTCAGACTTGTAAGATGGAACAGATTTTTGGGTGAAGAATTTTTCGATTTTTGGACTTCTTCTTCCTCTCTTCTCTCACGCCCCCCCCCCCACCTTACAATTCATTTTCCTCCATTCATGGAGGAGTAGGCTTCTCTTTAATCCAAGGATTCAAAGAAGCATTGGCTATCAATTCAAATCGGTTTTCTACTTCCTTTTCTTTCATTGTTATTAATCCAATTTCGGGTTTGAAGGTTTTTGATTCGGAATTGTGGTTGATTATAATTGATTGCTTACTTGCTTACATGTTGCTCGATTGATTAATGTGTAAGGCAATTGTGTAAGTAGAATCATTTTTAGGTTTGAATTTGAGATTGATTACATTGGTGCTTGAAAATTAACATGAATTGGTTAGGTTCTAGAGGTTTCTGAATTTAATCATTTATCTGTTAATTGAATGCATGAAGGTTTTCGTGTGCAATGTCGTATCCGAACAGAGTTTTCTTTCGGGTTAGATATCAGTCACTGATTTGGTTTGAATGATTATTTTTAGAATCCGATGATAGATTAGCCACTGTCTTTCTTGGTTCTTGGATTGGAGTTCCAATTTCTGTTCACTTCCATTTTAAATAGTTGCATTTTCGTTTGATAAACAAACACCCCCCCAAATTCTTGATCATATAACATTGTCATCACTGGGAAACGACCCGGGTTGCACCCTTGCTACGAGTTTAGTGTAATTCGGTTTTTATTATAATTCGGTTTTTATTGTAATTTGACCGAGCTCGGCATTGGAGTCAGTATACTTAATGTTGAACTCGATACTTAATGAATAGAAAATTAGATTAGATATAGTAATGTCGAGAACTTGGAACTAAGTGAATAGAAAACTAGATTAGTAAAAATAATGTCGAAAATCGGAACCTCAAGCACATAAAACACTTTGAAATCGGAAGTTAAGGACAAGAATATAAAGTCTAGGAAGTCGAGGATTTTCAACATAAACTCGGAAGTCGGTACTAGAGTATGAAACCTTATACCCATATCTCGGAAGTTGAGAACTAGATGCTCTAAAACTCTTATTACACGTATTTCCAAAACTTGACCCGGGATCAATCTCGGAGGTCGAACATAACCCTGGAAGTCGGAAATTATATAATCTCGGAACTCAGACCCAATCCAATCTCGAAAGTCGGACCTAAGATCAAACTCGGAAACATCAATAGGATTGAAAAGCTTGCAAGATAGATTAAGATTTAAGAATTTAAAACTTGCACCTAACTACTTAAGCTTTGCTCATAAGACTTTGTTGTGTGTGACAACTAATGGAGATATGATGTTCTATATAGGATTTGCTGTTTGATTACTGGTTGTCTGGTACTATTCATGGGGAAGCGAACATGATCCATCATACTGCCAAATTTTCAGTAGAAGCATATGATGTTACGATAGCTTGTGTTATGGAGATTAAGTTATGAATATGAAGTTCTCTATGCAAGGATATATGAAAGTAAATGATGACGCATATGTATGAGTGCATTCAGTATGTCTATACATGATTATGTATGAGAATAAAAGGATATGAATATGTTAAATGTGGATCCCTTCACTTAGAGGCAGTAAATTGGGTCCCTCCCTGTAAAAGCAGTTAAAAGATATAATGAAGGTTCCATATTCCTAAAAAATGTGACATAGCAATCACATTCTGATGGGGTATGACATGGCGATCATACTCTAGAATGTGGCATATAAAGATTCTATGATGAAAGATATGATAATGAGTCTATATTCCTAAGAAATGTGACACGGCGATCACATACCAATGGAGTATGACATGACGATCATACTCTGGGACGTGGCAGGATGAACCTATTCCTAAGGAGTGTGACATAGTGATCATACCCCGATGGAGTATGACATAGCGATCGTACTTTGGATTATATGTAACAAGTAAAGGAAGATAATGGAAGAAAAGAAAATTATGTGTATCTACATAAATTCAAGTACAAGTAAAGGCGGGTGCAGCTTTCATGTTTTCGGTATATTGGTGCCATTGTATTTTAATACGTTTCAGTTATTATTGGCTCACCCAAATGACAAGTGTATGAATAAAATGAACCTTGCTTCGAATAGTGCATTTTTAAACTATAAAATTAAACAGTTTATATAACATGTTCACCTTTTTCATAATAAACTGAAGCAACTGGAGATGACAACGATGACATTATGTATAATAGTTAAAGAATCTAAGAATTTATAATTCTCACTCCTATTTCTGCATTATCTCCAGATAGTTCGAGAAGTTGCAAAGACGGCTGAAGTTGCTGTTCGATAAGGTCCGCTCAGATAACAGTAACAACTCCTAAATGTGGTACTATGACTTAAGTATAGTACTGTATAGAGGAGGATGTTACAACTTGCAACCATAAATAAGGGGAAACTTGGTTGAATCTCAACCACTCAAGGTAGCAACCAATCAAAAGCCAAAACATTAACTACCATGCATTATAAAATTCCATAATTTCCTTTTAACTGCCCCATTTGGTCGACCATCTCAGCTGCCTTCTCTCCATCCTTTCTTCTTCCATTTCATCTCATTTTCATCCCATCTTCAAGCCCTAACCACTTCCTCTATCAAAAAAACCAAATTCTAGCTAACTATTTCATCTATTTGAGGTAGGATTCAACCTCCTTATTTGATTTTTATGAACTGATGGCAGTTTGGAGTTTTATCTCTATTCATTTATTTAATGCTATACTAAGTTTATTGGGGTGTTTAAGGCTGGATTTATTGGGGTGTTTAAGGCTGGATTAGCAAGAATATGTTGGGTTTGGAGTGAATACGTAGTGAAAAACCATAAAAGAAATCAACTAGAATGGATTAAATTGAGAAACCCTACGACTATCCATACTACGAAGTGTACAGCTTCGCCTATGATAATCAAAATATGATGAAACCAATTTTAGATAAAAGTAGACATCTACAGATTTCAACATACAAATTATAGGGTCATTGGATCAATATTGAGTGAGATACGAATTTTTTAAGTTAACCCTAGATTTCTATCTTTGGTCCTAAGTAGACTGGATTGTGAGGGCATAACTTGCCCTATATAATTTCAATTAGAGTGCAACCAATTCTGTTAGAAATTTAACATATAGAATATCATATCATAAAAATTTCAAAGCAAGATCCCTCCCCTGTATTTCCCAGTAATTCACCAAAGTTACCCAATGTCCTGATTGGACTAAAATAGGACAAATCACTTGAGCCAAATCTTGGAGTTCATAACTTGAGCTCTACTCACTCAAATGAAGTGAAACCTACGTGAAATAAAAGCTACTTCAATTATCTTTTAAATGACATAGGTCCCATGCAAATTCAATAAATTTCTAATTAAAGTAAATTTTTACTTCTCAGTATCCAATTCTACCCATCAACAGGGCAAACCTTAGTAGAACCCCAATAACTCACTCTATTTTCATTAAAATCAAATGGGACCAAAGGGAATAAAAAGTAGATAAACAATACTTCAACATATCAAAAATTCATATTTAAATAAGTTAAATGGAAATTTTGGTATAAATTACAAAATCAGGCAGAATTGACTGAGGTTAGTAGAATTACCAAATTGAAGGTTTATACACCATAGTACATGTATAAAACTCAATTAGGTTTGAAAGTTGCAAAAATCTATATTAATGCTGAAAGATTGATACATTATATTAGTTATACCATTGTGATTGATTGTCTATTTAAATGACACTATTCATGGGTAAACGGACTTGATCCATTATGCTGCCAAAATTCTGGTAGAAATTATGCACATAATATGATATACATGTGGACGCATACGATACTCAAGTAAATTTAATCATGATTATATAATTCATAAGAACAATATGGATTCCACATTACTTGGGTCAGCCTTGGAATAAAGTTAGAGGGAATATATTAGTGGGAAAGTACGGGAAGGTAAACCTGGCAATCCTGTATAGAAATGAGCTCGATCCTAAGAAGCAGACTATTACCCAAGAGTTATATAGCCAAAAACTCCCAAAGGACCAAGTATGAAAACTAGTGAAGTATAAACTTAAGCAATGATTAAAGTGAAGTGCATTCTATTTCAATGAAGTCCCATCATTGCTGCATTTATGAAGTTTACATAATCAATTTGATTTACTTGTACCATGATATCTCTTGTGACTATTTATTATTTCTATTACACTGCGTAATATTCTGTATGATAATTATTCTGCCTCTTAAATGAGTTTCTTTATGTCTCTTACCCCTTTAAAGTAAAATAAAACCTTACTTTGGGCTATGTTTTCTTAAACCCAGACAAATGGGAATATAAGATCTGTTATCCACCTTTTCATAATTAAATAAAAAAAACGAAGCAATTGGGAATGAACATGATGTCAATGTAGCATAGTTACAAGAATCCTACTGAAAATTTTACAAAATTCTCACCCTACTGTATATATATATATATATATTATGTTATTTTATTTTTCGCCAAGTTATTTAAACATTTTCATCGCGCCACGTCTGTACAATATCTATATAATGCACAATCACGATTTCTGTCTAGTTAATAATCGCATCCCAATTTAAGAATTTGATCAATTAAGTTAATAAAATGAGTTAAGATAGAGGAAGAAGAGTACTTGCATGTGACATAACTACGAAGCGAAATATTATGACTTAAGCATATTATTAAGTTTGGTAAGGAGTTACAATAGTTATTTGGACCCAACCTCTACACATAAAGCTGGGAATTAGACCATAATAGATGGAAAAATAAATACTTTGGCCCCAAGCACTCATTAAAGAAGCTTTATGAAGATTCCTAGATAATTTAAATGCAAATCTTAAAGAGAATTTTCTTTGCTAATTGGAATTCAATTTGGAAAGATGACTTAGGATCTAATCTTATCTTAGCTTTTGCAACAAATCCTAGTCATAATGAGTCTATATATTCAACATTTTATGAAGAAAGTCATAACTTGGGTTTCTTGCTCTAAAAGGGGCACACAAAGGAGCTATTGGAGGAAGTAAAGACTTGCAACCATTAATCTATATCTTTTTCTTCTCTTTTCTTCTTTGTTTATTTTATTTGTGAGTGGCAAAATTATTGTTTTCCTAGGGTGATTATGTAATATTGATTTGTGATTATGTATTGAACCTCTGTTTAATGCATTTCTTTTTCTTTAATTGACATTTTTGTATCCATGCTTAATGCTTTTTATGGACATAGACCCCCCCCCCCAACGAATTGATTCTAAAGTTGTGTAGATTATGAAGAATCTAGGTATATGCTTGGAACATGGCATAAAAACCATTACTTGCCTATTTGTCTATGAATAAGATAGAATAGCTATAGGACATTAGTCAATAGGGAATCACAGAGCATTAATTTCTCTTGCCTTAGAATTCAATATCTTGGAAGTCCAGTTGTCTTTTAAGATTTAGAATAGGATTAGTCTATGAGACGAATCCGCCACTAATCAGGATAGGATCCCTACTCATCAATTAGATAATTAGATTAAGTTGAGCATAGGAGATCAATACTAAAAAAAATCCAAATTAGGGACTTCATAATTGCATCTTTTTTACTTTGCCTTTATTCCTGATAATTGTAATCCAATTGCCTTTTTGTGAGCCTAAATAAAATCCAAATTAAGGACTTGATATTTAGCTAATCTAATCTTTGTGGGAACGATACTCTAATCGCCATTTTATTACTTGGTTGACCCAGTCCATTTGCTAGTATTGGATTGAGAAAATAAAACTGCCCATCATCTTCTTCCTCTTGATGTTGAAGAAGAAGAAAATGAAGTTTACTCCTTCTTCTCTATGACGGCCATAAAAAGGAAGGAGGGAGGGGATGAGCTCTTTCTTTCTCTACTACTGCAAGTCATCACCCATACCTATATTACCTACTCCATAATTTTAAATTCAAAAAGAAATTAATTTCAACAACTTGGCCTCCAAGGAGTTTCATGGTGGCTCCGCTTAGCATGATGGAGGGCCAAGATTAATTTTGTTGTATTAAGTTAATTTGGGATTAATTTTATTTAGCTTCATGTCTTAACTTAATGAATTCTACTATTTTAATTTGATTAATTCCTTTTGTTGCGAGCTTTAGGCCCAATGACAATTTAATTTTCTAGAGCTCATTTGGGCTTGGCCAATAAATTTTGAAAAACAAATTAGTGGCTCATGTTGTTTTAAATTTTTATGACATTAATTTTTGTGATTTCTAATTAAATTACTACTCTTTAATTACCTAAACCTTTAATTAATAAATAAATCACCCAAATAAATTCTTTTAATTTGAGTCAAATAATTTATTATAATTTTATTATAATTTTTCTAGAATTTTTTTTAAGCCTTCGAACTATTTTACCGTTAAAATTCTTAAAGTGTCCGTCAATTATTTAAATACGTATGTATTTTATTCAGCGGTAATACTCCTGTCTTGAATTTGATTGTTAGTCAACTCTATCAATGGCCAGTCATTTGACAAACTCTTCTCGCAAACAATTTGCATTAATTTGGGGTTGTAAGTTCTAAGAGCATGGATATTTTTTGTCATGTTCATTTTATAAATTTATATTAAGGATTTCTGGGGATGTTACACGTTTCATGCACCCATTCCTCCTTAGACTTCTGCCAATCGTCTACCTCGCTCATCCAGTCCAAGTTGTGCTCTAGATTCTGAATTCGAGTAGTTTGGTCCTTAACCAACTTTATGATTCACCATAAATCGAAGGTTTCTCCAGTGTCGGCTCGACCAAGGGGGCTAGAGTTCATTGGAGCTCATGGTGGCAGTCTCTTCACCCAATGGCTGTTAATTTTGTGGAGGCTCGATGTCTTGATCATCAGCAAGCGCCCTTAACTCCGATATTGTGGTTCTATCAACTGCATGTTGAATATCGACCAAGTCCTCGCATTATTCATTCAGAGATGTAGAAGGAACTTTTTTTTTTTTGCATGTGCCATCAAGTGGCAGAAACCTAGATGTAAAAGAAGCAAAAACCAGCGACAAGTCATGCTCCCACAAATAACGCCAATGTTCAGAACAAGGAAACCGAGGTATCAAATTATCTAGATTCTATTTGTGGATTAGGAAACATGAAGCTACAACACTCCTTGACTCCCAATAATGGGTATGTGCAAGGAAGGATTCGGATGTTCAAATCAATGAGTGCTCAAGATACTAAGTGTATTTTAATTAGTATACTTACATATACTCTTAACTCAAAGATCGTTATATAGACAATGAAGTCTAAGAAGTTGACATCACGTTCCATCTTTCAAGTTAACAAAGAAAATGGAGAGCAAATTCCATGGAGATCGCGTTGCTACATTTAAACAAATGGAAACCGTTATCGAGATTTTCGAAACAGGCTTTCTGGACTTCTTCATAGCCCACTTGGTATTGGGCCTTTTACTCCGTAACAAATACTAAAAAGGCATTTTTTTTCAATATTTTCAAAATTTTATTTAGTTATCTTAAATTATTTTACAGCATATCTTTTAATTAGAAAAATATATTTTTCTGGAAAAAATCAAACAGGCCTTAATCAGTTTTCAATTCATTCTTTCGACTTACATTGATTTCATTGATTATGAACACTTCTTTTAATATGAATAGGGTCAGGGAGGAAGAACCAAATAAAAAGTTAATAACCCTCCCAAAGTGCGAGTAATATGGAAAATTGGTTTATAGTGGAACCCGAAATGTCATAACTTAGGGGTAAGTTTGGAAAGATGGATACGTTTAGAGGAGTAGAAAAGAGTAACTATTCACTTTACATAAGCGTTTCTTCCTACTTAAGAATTTCCGACTTGCTAGATTTTGACGGTTTCTTAGCTTTTTCTGCCCGCAACTCCAAAACCTTCTCCGAAGGTTTCCGCTTTCTTTTCACGCGCCCTCCAGCATCATCTTCCAAACAAAAAAAAAAAAAAAAAAAGAAGAAAAAACACATTTTAGTAAAGGCCCCATATGAAGATCCATATCAGAATTTGCATACACAATACATGATACATTCACAACTCATGCTTATTGGAGATAATTGCAACGAGAAGAGCCAATGATGAGGAGGGAAACATATTTCCCACCGCCCCGTGGGGATACGCAGGGGAACTTTGCGTAGAACATTTTAGATGCATAATTACAATTAGACAAAAGATAATCACGCTAAGAGGTTATTAGGTCCTAGACTGAATAATACATTAAAACTACATGCAATTATCCAATTTCTTTCAATAATAGAGTCTCGGTTTTGCAAATTTTGAACTAAACCCCATGAAATTAATTTGCTATGAAAATCACAAATTCATAATTCAATGCAACTTATTGTTATTTCTAAGGGCAAGGGTTTAGAATTTGGGATTCTTAAGAATTCAAATACTTAGTTACAAGCATATAATGCAAGGCATGATATTACCATCAAGTGGACTTGACGCATGATTCATCATATGTCCATTTGTTCCATTTTCTGACAGAGGGGATCCGGTGTTATTGCTGTCGACCAACTTCGGAGAACTTTCTACATACTTCTCTTGCTGCTCAGGAATATCATCAGGACTAGGAGTTGCTGGCAAGAAACACAGCTCTTCTTGAGACATATCAGAATCACTGAAAGCATCATCTTTCTCCAATGCCACGATGTCAACTTCTTCATCTTCATTAACATCAGATCCTTTCACCTGCAAGCATATGGCATCAAGAAAGGACAGGCCAAACAAATGTGGGACCTGCATGACAAATCCAATATGCTTTTACCTCTTCAGTCTCAGGAATCAGATCAAATTCATCTTCGCGCTCTACATACTCCTCATTTTCCTCAAGCTCTTTGAAATCAGGAGCAAATGCACTCCAGTTCTCAGTGTAATCTTTTGCCCATATATAAACTATGCCTTTCAGGGAAACGGAGACAACAATTGGATGTACTGGATGCCATGCTAAATCTATGAGAGCTTCCTTAGGTCCCTCAAGGATTTTCACAAGATGTCCAGCTCTATCCCATACGTAAATTTTGTGCTCTCCTTTGCTAGCAGAACCACCCACAACCCACTCACCATCACCACTGAAACAAGGCGCTTTCCAGTGCACCTTCGTGATGGAATCTTGAAACTCACGGAATAAAGTTAAACATTTTGATCCCACAGCCTTCAACTTCTCAACACCATTTAGGTCACTGAGGTTATCACCCAGGTCATTAAGGGTTCTGACTTCATCTTTCAGAGGCAGAAGGTTTTCATAGATCCTAATTATCCGATCATTTGAATTTGTGAGCAGATACTGCCCATTCCTGCTGAACACAATGTTCTTGATGACAGAACCACCAGAGATAGGAACCATGGCACGCACATCACCTTCTTTGGAATCAATAACAAGAATTTCCCCTTTCGAATTTCCCACATAAACCAGATTCCCATACTTATTAAAACAAGCAGCAGTTGGGGTGAAGGAAGTAATTCCATCAGAACACTTATTGTGCGAAGGAAGGGTTGGTCCATTGCAAGTCTCCGAGACAGAAACTTTGAGCGAGGTTGTGTCTCCCGTATTCAGGTCAACAACCGTTGGAGCACACGACAGAGGGCATGCTAAGCAGAGAGATGGGGCAGAGGAACCTGGATGAAGACGAGCTTGTAGAGAGGTTTGTTGCAGAACCATTCGTGTTATCTTCTTACCACTGATAACATCCCACAACGTTAATGACTTATCAGCAGCAGATACAAGAATTCGATGACCATACTTTGACCAACAGATACTGGTTATAGGAGAAGAACATTCGTCATCACGAAGCACTTTAGCAATGCCCCTAGTGTCAAAATCCCAAATCACGCAACTTCCATCGTTGCACCCAGCTGGTTCAATTGAGCAAATCAAGAATCAAAAGTGAGAAAGCTGATGCTATAGAATAAATCGAATAAATATTTCATAAAGTTCCACAAAATATGTATCCAATACACATTTGATAAATAGGCACAGCATGAAAAAGTTCATGGTGCAGAAAATGAGTTACTATAAATTCACTGATAATAATTGCTCTCGAAATCTAATCCCAAAAGAAAAAGTTGTCTAAGTAAATCTATTCAGAATGCTTTCTTAGAATGCTTAATATGCTTTCCCAAACTGCAATTGATATGTACAATATAACAACCATCTGATTTAACATAAAATAATTGAAGTGGATACTTGAAAACATGAACTTCACAATCAACTCAGTCGACACCAGCCAATAACTTTGGATATAACAAATGCTACTGCATCATAAAGAGCAAAGGTTTAGAGATGAGTCAGATCATAGAAAGTTCCAAAAGAGTTTGATACAGTATAACCACTTGCATCATGCACAAGCAATACATCATCAGTTACACATCAAGTTCCAAGGAATGACCAAAAGATTGAATAAACATCAGTATGAACTGTAAAGATTATCTCATTGCACAGCATTTTATCGGTTCAGAAAGCCACTTTCCCAAAACAAAAGCAGAAATGTAGAATATTGTTTCCAGATTCAATCATGTCTCTGATCCTTGGTGACTCAGGGATGGGGTTTGTTAACTGGTGGCATTGCAGGTACTGCTTTAGTTCCAACTAACCACCTGCATATATGCCAAGATCATACCCAGCAAGATTATGCATACTTGTCCAACAAAATTTTGCAATTGATTATTATTGCAAGAACCTTTCAGAACCGTCATACCAGCAACACATGACAACACCTGCCTTCATCATCCACACAAATCCTAGATCCCCACCAGGCATATCCTCAGCAACCCCCTCTGGATCTGTCTCCACCTTATTGTGGGAAGACTGACTGCTGCACAAAATAATTTGCTACCATATTTTCAACAGGCCAACTAAGATAGCTAAACTTTGAGAGATTAATTCAGTCAAGGTCCTATATTTTTTGGTCGCCGGGTGGAAGAGACAGTATCCATTGTATACATTTATTGTTCATTTTGTACCACATCCTAAACAAATCAAAACATCAACCTTAGCATAATATAACATTTAGTAGAAAATGCTTCGTCATATCAGTGACCAATCCCAGTCAAATTCCAAAACAGCAAAAGAAGAGAAAAAGGGAAGCAAAGAATCAATGATTTAGCAAGTATTGATCAAAGGCAATTGCTAGCTAAATAGATCCCACTCATTGCCTTGTCCCACCAGTCACAAAGCACACAAATTTGTAGCTGCTGTAGAGTTTAAATTCAATCATCGGGAAGCTCAATCAAATAAACAAATTCCCACCTGGGTCCCTGCCAGATGATTATATTCTACTTTTAGTCCTTGAAATTGAACCATCCGTATTCCATACCAAGATTTTTTCCAATACATGTAGTAATTACAAATAGTGATTTAACTATCAGCCATCACATTTAGCGGGACTTTCATAGAATGTCAGCTTATATGCTTGATATGTAGTTCAGAGATTAACAAGAAAAACCATGGAATGAACTGAGCCATCAACCACAGCCTTCATCATACCATGTCTGTCCAATATAGAGAGTAATTAAATGGCAATGTGACTATCAGCCATACTATTGAGTATTACTTGCAAACAAAGTCAGCTTAGATTCTCCACACTATGATTCAAGAACTGCAAGGAAAGAGACAAAAGGGTACACCAGAAGCTCTCTTCACTTGAACAGCAAAACCAAATGCACACATTCTATTACTGCCTTGTAAAATTTCTCCATGACAAGTCAACATCAACCTGATACGTGCTCCGGAGTTCCTTCATCACAACCACATTATTCATGCCATGTTTGTCCATTCCAGTACATAAGGAAATTGCAATGGTAAAGCAACCATCTTCCATGCCGTTGAGCATCACTCATTGACTTGCACAAAATGTCAGCTAAAATGCTCTATAAAAAGTTAACAGCTGCCAAATTTACTAGAACAGACCCAATATAAAATTTCTCCATGACCAAACCAATTACCCTAAACCAAGCAAACCCACTAAAAATCAACCAACTCCACCGTTGATGACAGAATCATCAAATTCTGCAGAAACTCCACATAATGCAATACAGTTTAAGTAAAACTAATGCCTTTTTTCTTTTGACATCAGAATTTAAAATCTCCCTTACAAACAGACAAACCAAGTTTTAACTGCAACCAGATTTGTAAAATCAGATTCGTTGCACAAACACATGGTACACAAACCAGAAGACAAAAACCTTCAGTCAAAAAGAGTATACCAACGAATGACCGTAGCACCAGTTGAGTAAGATATGAAACAAGAGAGAGAGAGAGCTTTTACCAGCAAGAAGGGTACCACGACGATTGAAGGCAATGCATTTCATACAACCATATTCTAGATACTCCTCTATCACTTCTGGGAAATCACCCTGCAATGGATCTTCAATATGGCGCACACCACAATATCAGAAAATCTTTTTTGATAAAGAACAACATGGGGAAGAAAAAAAAAAAAAGAAGAGAAAACGCAAGTTCAGGTGAAAACAGATAAAAGGGCATCGAAAAGAGGAAAAACCCACCAATAATGGAAGCGTTCATCGTTCCCAGAGGCTCAACGCCGAAGAATAAAGAAGTGCAGTGGGAGAAAAGTGAGAGCGCCACAAAACTGAAATAGGAAATTTCAATTTTAAAAGGGAAGCGAAATAGGGAAGGAAAACTTGTTTTTGATGCCAGGGAAGGAAAGACTTTGTTCTGGTCAAAACGGACTTAAGGAAGGACTCAAACGAAGGGGGCCCCAGCGCTCCGCTGAGTAATTGTGTCGCGGGTCATGGGCCGGCCCGTTTAACATTTTACGCACGTGTTCTATATGTACGTGCTTCAAATAAAGTGAATGTTCGCATGCAACGCGTTGGTGTTGTGGCCAAGTTTGTTGAGCTTGCAAGAAGTGCAGGGCCGCGTGTTCGATCTACAAGGGCAGAAGCCCAAGTGGTTATCTACATCAGTCAGGCGCACGAGTGACAAAAAAAGAAGCGAATGCTCCGCAACCAAAAAAGTAGTAATAATAAAATAAATATTCATTTTAATCTCTAAAATTATATTATATATTTTTTTTATTTTATTTATTAAAATTAAGAAATTAATAATTTAATTCTCAAAATTATAAAATATGATTCAAGTGAATTTTTAGATCTTACTGTTAAAAACTAATTTGAATCATATTTTACAACTCGAAAGATTAAGAGCCTATTTAATTTGAAAATAGAAGGAAAAATTGCACTTTCTAAAGCAAGTTCCCGAATTCTAAAGCAATTCTTGTAAAAATAGATCTTAAGTTCCTTCCACCATAATCGATTTTTGGTAGCCACTTAAATAGTTACTAAATCATTAATTTCTTATTTTCAAGAAATATAGTGGAGCACGCACATAACTTCAAGAACCAAAATGAATAGTTACTTGTTGGAAATAATTTAGAGTTGTTGACCAAAGAAAAAAGATATTTTGTATCTAAATATATTGATTTAAAAATATACCAATTTTATCAAAGTAATAATTATTTGTGTACGAAGAGAGTACTAATTTAAGGTTGACCAAAGAATAATTTATTTAGAGAAAAATCTCCAAATTCATCTTTGCATATAATACATTCCTGTTTTTATTAATAGAAGTTTAAGTAGATTTAACATCAATCATCTTACTAAGATTAGCGCATAGCCCCTAGGCTCAAAAAGCACTTACAGGAAACTTACGAGATTACTTACCAATAGAGTCCTCATATTGGCAGTGAGAATCAAATTTGAATCCTTATAAAATATGAGTCTATTCCTTACCAACTGTGTCATCCCTCATTGACTATATAGAATACATCCTATTCATTTAGTCTCTAAGAAATATAAACCTTGACATAGGTCTTAAAGACTAAAAATGTGGGTTATGTTAGTTTATTTAATTTTTAACCACAAGATACATTAAATTTTTCAGAAGTATTTATATGACCAGCATTTTAAAAATTTGAAAGGATTATACTAATGTTATTTTATTTAGTATATTTAATAGTTTAGTTGATGATAAAAAATAATTGATTTTATTCCTACCAAAAGAAAATAATAATTTTTAAAAAATTAATATTAAGTATCATTAACAATAATTATTTAAAGAGAACGATAAATTATATTAAAACTAGTATGGTGACGTGTGGAATGTATGAGATAAAAAAAGCAGCGAATAGAATAAAAAAATTTTAAAAAAATAAAGTTAGCCAATAACTAGAGCATAAAGTCATTGGATTTAATCTTAAATTGATAAAAATATTAATGAAATCACAACATGAAAAAAAAAACCTCAATAAAATGAAAAAAAATTCTAAAGGTAAATGGTTCAAAGAATTGGATCAATAATGTAAATTTACAACAAAAAGGGGATCAATAATGTAAATTTACTACAAAAAGTATATAAAAGTTTAATATATAAGGTGAGGAAAATAATATAAAATGTTGTCTGATATAATTTATAAATTTATCAGATTCTAAAATTTAGTATTGCAAATGGAGTTAAAAAATTATTATTTTTAATAATGTTCATTCTTTAATAGTAAATAAAAGTTATTACAAAATATAATATTTTTAATAAAAAAAGCTTTTTGTATAAGATTTAAATATTGATACTACACACTTTTCATTTAATATTCTAATCTTAAATGTAGATGACTGCAAAAAGTTTTGTGTTTTTCCCTAGTTTAATTTTCTATTTTTTTTCATTTTTTTTTTTTGTATTTATCTAGTTTAGTTAATTGAGGTGCCAATCAAGTTGTCCTGACAACTATACTAAACATAATAAAATTATCACAACAACTTCGATTGATTTATTTTTTGCGTATTAGTTAATATCGATTTCATCTTATAAGTACCTTAGATATATAACATCCTTAATTCCATACCTAAAAATCGGTGATGAAGTATGTGGAATGCATGTCGTGTCCTGCTATGATAATTTTGGTTTCTCGCCAACATATTACTCTACCTATTCTCATTCTAAATTTTTTCAAATTTAATTGATAAAAATTAATAAAAATGTTAAAATCTTCCATTCTAAGCTTTCAAAAGCTTTTCAGGAGAAGCATTTCTCTAAATTTAATCCTTAATCCTTAATTTATATCTAAAAACCAGTGATGAAGTATGTGGAATGTGTGATGTGTCCTGCAATGATAATTTTGGTTTCCCACCAACATGTTATTCTACCTATTCTCATTCTAAATTTTTTCAAATTTAATTGATAAAAATTAATAAAAATGTTAAAAGCTTCCATTCTAAGCTTTTAAAAGCTTTTAGGAGAAGCCTTTTTCTAAATTTAATAATAAGACCCTTCAATCTTCCTTGAGATGATTCTAAAAAGCTTCTCTCTGCATTCTATTTCTCTCTAAAATATCCACCCTTAATTGTTTATGTTTATTCCCTACTCTTCCTCCAGTTCCTCTTGGTGTTCGTTCTTCATCATCATCTTCTTCTTCTCATTGATAGGCTTGATGGCGCGAGGTGTAGGTGGTGCAATGATGGGCTGCCGTTGATGCAGTGGCGCAATTGGATCGTGGATTTGGTACGAAGATGAGCAATAGTGGCCGTGGTGGGTTGATGGTGACTGGTGGTGATGCGACATAAGCATGATGCGGTAGAGCTTCACGGACATGGAGAGGTGCATTTCTGGTTTGCCCATTATGCGTTGCATGAAGAGCTACACAAAGTCGTTGTTTCTCCCATGCACAAAATCATAGAGTAACAGCGGAAGAGGAATGTCACAAATCTCAACTCCGAACATTAAGTCTGCTCATGTTCAAAAAATAAGGAAAAAAGAACATACACATTAGCTCAAAAAACTCAAAAAAAAAAAAAAAAACTGATGTGAGAAATATACTTCAAAATAAGATAGTAAAGTATGATGCATGAATAGTGTAACATCCTCACTTTAGTAAATGGAACGTAATGGAAACTTTGAATTATTCCCCTTAGACAGTGTGAGAATTTCTCAGACAGCGCTATGCCATGACGATCCTCACACTTGGAATTATAGGGTAGTGTAACACTGCTGTTGAAAATACGGCACTGCCATATATTAAAAATTAGGAAATGATAAAAGTGCCCCTATCAACTTTTGTTAATTTCAATCTTGCCCAAAAGTTTTATAAAATTGTACTTTAACCCCAAGTGGATATTTCCACAATAACCCGCAAACTTTTCATAAAATGACATTTATGTCCCCACATCGGTAGAATTCGCAAAATGGGGTTTTAAACAAAGCAGAATCATGTGGTGAAACCGTAAGAGTTTAAACCTCTACCATTTGGGCCATGGAGGCAGTCTGGTGCGAAATGACGTGGGGTGCCCCTGGACTTGCTCAAAATTACGGATATGCCATTAGCCGCAGAAAATAGAAAACATAGAAGCTCTAAATTTGCAAAAACGATTATTTCATATTACCAAACAATTTATTCGATCTTATTGACTAAGTAAGGTTAATTAGGAGTTAATTAGATGTTAATTAGGGGGGATTAGGCTTAGGAACAATTAGAATAGGGATATAAAATTTCTCTCAGAATTATTTAGTAAAGTTTCGCTGATTTGAAGAAAATCAGCGAAGATTCGGTATTTTAAACCACCAGAACCGAACTAGTAGAATTTTCTATTGGAATCCCTCACTTATGTGGCTGAAATTCAGCCACCCTTACCACATATAAGTGGCGCCAAGTGTTGCTCAAGATAGTGGAAAAACTTGGCCTTACCTTCATCAGATTTTTATCGTTTTCGCCTAGTTGTTCGGTTTTATCAACTACTTAAGATTAATTAGCATTCGACTAAATTTTTACTTAGGGCCAATTAAGTATCATTTAGAGAAATTAGAGATGAGAGAAGTAGATTGAAAGTATAGGAAACTTCATAGGATTTTTCCAAAACCGATTTACCGATTTAAAGGCAATCGGTAAGATTTCGGTACTTTGAATTGTCAGAACCGAACCAATAAAAATTATACTGTGAGAGCCCTAGGATGGACGGCCAAGATTCAGCCAACACACTCTACAAGTGGCGCCACAATCAGCCTTCAAGAAGGCAGCCAAATTAGATTGGAGAAGGAAAACACATCCACCAATCACATGTAATCTTACTCCAAAAGTCTTCAATTATTTCCTTCCAACTCCCTTGATTATTTTTGGATTTATAACCTGCTGAACTCTCATTATTTCTCTCCCATCTCAACTTATCTTCATTCCATCTCCATCTACTCTTCAAGCTTCATCAAGATTCCTTCAATCCAAGGCACCAATCTAGCACAACAACACCTAGAAGAGGTAGGAAGTCCAACTTCTTTCCTGTTTTCTTTGAATTGGACTGATTGGGACTCTACTTTCTTCCCAATTTCTTACAAGATTCTAATGTTATCTTGAGTGATGATGGTGAATTAAGGTTGGTTTAGGGTGTATATGTGAGTTTGAATTGAAGATTGGATGCAATGATTAGAGAAAAATATGAATCCAAGAAGAATTCAAGAAGCTATTAGGGTTTTTCCCTCGACGGTCCGTACGGCGGAGTGTACGGCCCTGCGTACAACTGATTAAATTTGATGAAACTATTTTTATATGAAACTAGACATTCAGAGCTTTCCATACATATAAAATATAAGGCCATTGGATTAGTATAGAATTAGTTATGAATTTTTGAAATTTGACCTAGAAATCTGGATTCTCATCTGGGCAGTATGAGTTGAGAAGGGTATAACTCACCCTACACAACTCCAAATTGAGTGAAACTAACGCTGTTTGAAAGCTAACATGTAAGGAAACATCTCACAAAAATTTCAGAGTCAGATTCATTACCATTTGTTCCCATCACATCAATGAAATTGACTTAAGTTCAAACCGGGCTGGAACCGGATAGTCCAGTAGGGTCAAGTTTCAGGGCTTATATCTCAAAATATACTCATGTAAATGAAGTGAAACTTATCTCATTAGAAATCTTGCCCTGTTAGCTTTAATTTATATAAATTTTGTATAATTTCACCTAGTTTTCTATTTTTAGTGAATTTTTACTTCTAAGAGTGCAATTCTGGTTAGTTGTAGGGCAGACAGAAGTAAACTTTGAAGAACTTGAGCTACATAAATCAAAATGAGATGGAACTAAAAGAGTTGGAAACTAAACATATAGACCTATAACATATTCAAAATTTAGATCCAACTGAATTGAATAGAAATTATGGTGAATTTTACAAAATCGGGCAGAATTGAGTAGAATGAGCAGAAAACTTTAGTTATATATTTATGTTGACATGTTATATGATTGATATTATTGTTAGAAAACTTGATACCCTATGTTGGTTTTGCTGCTTGATTGATCCTTCTGGTAGCCTGGCACTATTCATGGGGAAGCGGACTCGATCCGTTGTGCTGACAAAATTCTGGCAGAAATATGTGAATTGTATGAATGTTATATATTTATATGTTATGCTCATGAGATTCATATATGCAAGAATGATTTAAGTATAATGTGAAGTATATGAATGATTGCATGTAGCATATGCATGTATAATCATGTCGAAAGAAGAATAAGGTTTATGAGAATTTGTAAGAAAGACATACCAAGCTACCACGTGAGGCATGGCATAGACCCAGCTAGCGTGGGCCAGAGCGGTACTGTCTAAGACTTGGGCCAGCCCTCGATCATATTTAAGGGGAATAGACCGGTGTGAGGGTCGGGGAAAGTAAACCCGTCACTCATATATAGGTACGAGCTCGGACCTAAAAAGCAGGCTATTACCCAGGGGTGAGAAAGGCCATTCACCTCTGGGGGACCAAGTACAGAAAACAGCAAGATCAAGTTGCAAGTTAAAGAAAGAGATAAATTAAGTTAAGTACACTTGCATACAATCAAGTACAAGTATCTACATGTGCATTTCTAATTATCTCATTATGTCATGATATTATTATGATTCTTATTGAAGTATATTACCCTGTTCATGTTTCTATGTCTGTCATATGAAATGGCAAGTGACTATTAAAATATATCCCGCTTCGAGTAAGATGTTTTCAACTTAAAGTTGGACCACTATTTGTTTATATGTGCTCATATTTTTATAATAAACCGAAACGGCTAGAATGTTTATGATGACACTGTAAGATTGGTTTGAGTTTATCTACTGAGAACCTTTGGTTCTCACTGCCTGCTTGTATGTTTTTCTTTTCCGTAAATATTCCAGCACCCAAGTTGGAAATCAAGTGTGAGGCGCAGTACAGGGCCTTTCATTGAGCAAGAATCGGGCGTAAGCCAAACCAAGAGACTCTTGAAGCCAGCTAACGACTAGTCGGATGTAAACGCTGTGTACTATGTCAGTCACAATTTCTTTTAAAGTGTAATTGTTTTATTCTCTATGTATCAGAGACTATTAGTTAGTAATAAAGTGAGCAGTTAAAGGGCCATGTATTATATTTTCCATATTTTAAAGATTTTCTTAGTGTAGTGACAACCTCTTAATATAACTCCATGACTCAAGCATGGCTTATATAATAGAGGGTGTTACATTTGTGGTATCAGAGCAGTTCGTCCTGTATAGGCCCGTGGATGGACTAATTATGCTTCTGAGGCATACTTTGAGAATCTAGATAAGCCATACTTTAGGTCCTCGCGTGAAGAGGGCATAGAAATATTTGGCATGGTAGCCTTGTTGTGAGTGTTGTGGACTACCTGTTGCACTTGACTGAATATTGAGCCTGATCACTTCAATATAAGGTTTTGTATAAACAGAAGCCTAAAACACCCTGCAAGCTTATTAGGAACCTTCCAAACATAATTATGAGGGACGGAACCCCTAGAAAGTAGTGATGGCATAAAGGGATAGACAATTGAGCAAGTGAGGGAGTGTAGAAAATTGGGGATTCAATCAAAGGAATTGTAGCAGACGGTTTGCTATGGATATAGTAAACCTAGTTATATCGAAAAAAGTTATCTGTAAAGTGTTGCCAAGTAGCTGAAGATTTCCTATCATCAAGAGCAGGATCTTAGTTGGAGACGAATTGAGTAAAAATCTTCTTCACCTTGATGGGGCTTGGTTGAAGCTTCATTGCGATTACCCAATCCAGACTATCTTCTCTAGATTGAATCTAGGGGATTCTTCTACCTGGTTTTGTATTCTTAATACACGATAGGAGTAAGGTGATTACCTGCTGATGAGTTTATCTTGTGTGGCATGAATAATGCCATTATTTTCTTCAGGGATGAGATCACCCTGAAGGTACCTCGCTAGCAAATTCAGTCGATGGTTTGTATTTTCGATTGTGGAAATACAACATTATAAAGACCTGATCCTTCATTAAGAAGCTTGTAGAGTGGACGGAGGAAGCAAAGAATCAGTGAAAGAAACTAAGGGCAGAAGCTTCAGTTAGGTATACGGGAGGCCTTTTAAGTCCCCAGCCAGAGGTTGGAGTGGTTTCTTCCTCAAGGGTACTGGGAACCAACCTTGTAACGATTGTAAAATTGGAAGAGTACTAAGTAGAATCTTGGCTTTGAAAGAGAAACAGCTAAGCAAACCATAAGGAGACCCATCCAACTGTACATTAAATCGAGATGGAGATACAGTTACACACTGTATGGAAAGTAGATGAAGTTATAAGTGTAACAAGAGAGAGGGGCAGTATATCTCCTACTAACCTGAAGTAGGGACACTTTCAGAGTAGAGGTGGCATACGAACCAAGTGTAATTTTTCCTACCTTTCAAAAATAAAGGAAGTGCTAGAAAATCTAGTCATGTTTAAACTCTATTGACCTCAGCCACCATAGGAACTGGATGAGGAAATCATCTTCAACATGTTGTTAGTAGAGGAATGAGGCTATTCAGAGAAGAAAGGCAAAGTCGAATAATCGCCTTTAGGTATCATTATATATGCGATGGGTGGAGTAACTCGATAAGGAATGTATTCAGATTCAGGTAAAGGTAATGAAGATTTAAAGTATGCAACTAATCCTGATAGACCATGGGAACAACAACAAGGTAGGTTCTAATGAATGAAAACAGACAAATTTCTTCAGCAACAATAAAACACAGTAGGAATAAGGTAGAAAAAAGGAAAGTTTGGATTTCTGACTGGCCCACTAGAAAGAGAAAAGCTATCCAGTATGAGATTACGGTGCAGATAAAATTTTGTACAAAATACTAAGCAGGGTTGCCGTGGCACCGACCATAACTGCAACAGACCTAATGCACCTTAAGCAAGACCAGATGATGCACCAATATAAGATCAAAAAGGATTTGGGAGCGTGCCCCATGAGGGGCAAGGTTACGAAGTCGGAATTAAAGTAGTCAAGAGAGTCTCCATACCTTGGACTAGATTAAATGCGATCATCACCAACGCACTAGGTTCCATTAGAGTTTTGTAGTTAAGCGTGCTTGGACGAGATAATATTATGGTGGGTGACTTTCTGGGAAGTCCTCATATTGTAACTTCAACAGGGACACAAGACCATCATTCCCATCTCTCACAGCAAATGGACTACATCCTAGGGGCAAGATATTATGAAGAATAGCCAAAAGGCTTAGCAGTTAGGGTAATATGAGATTTAGCCACTAAAACTAACACACATCTATATATTGTATTAGGACAAAGTCCTAATGAGATTGGTAACATTGGTGCCCACAAAAGTGAGAGGTTGACATCAACGCAACTGTCTAGGAATCTCCATGCTAAACAATTGAAGAAAATAGAAAAGTGGCAGGAACTTTTGCTGTCCCACAATCCTTTCCTTACGTGGACCTGATCATATTTTGAAGGGAATAAGTATCGCAACAATCATTGAGAAGTTCAACAAGAGTGACATGAGATCTATTTAACAAATAATGAGAAATGGAATAAAGTCCGCAAAAGAAGGAGAGATTTCAAAGCAAGGACTATGGATATATTTAGGAGGAAGCTCTAGCATTACACCTAAAACCTAACAGAAGGGGGATTCATCACTGATCGAAGAGGATCAAGTAGGCGAGAGTTTGGATATGGCCTGGTCAGTTTCTTAAAAAACTTCAGCGAACCCATTATGGCTACTATGTGTCGAAGTTGATTGCTGTTGTAGCTAATAGTTTTCGTAATGGCAAGAACTTCTTCAGTTGGTATTTGGGACCCAAGGCAAAAGTATTAGCAAGTTACTGGAAAACATAGCGCACAAGTAGTTAGACGCATCACATGGAGGATGAGGAATTTACTCGATGAATTTGATTATGGATCAGAACGTTAGCAAAATAAAGTATATGTTGGCACCCATATAATCCACGACAACTCTCTACACAGATATTGGAAAGGCATCTTGTAAGACAATATGGTAAGGAAACTCTGCAGCTCTGATAAAAGGATCTGACTTTTAACTTTGGTTTTCATATTAAATTGCTTGTATCTTAATAACTAGGAATCAAGAAGGATATCAGACTAATAGAAAGAGTTATGAGCCTTAGAACTTAATCCGTATAGTGGGAGTGACCTAAAATTTTCCTACAAGCATTAGGCACGAGGCAAATTTTACCAAGAAGAATGAGTTTCAAGATAAAGCTCCTAGTTATAATTTTGAGAAGAGGCCTAAGCCTATGTTTCTAAAGAACCGTATCGGAGGTGAATTTATTATTCAACTAAGGGTAGCTGAGCGAATAGGAATCTTGGAAAAGAATATACGGACTTCCTTGACATAGGCATTATCATTACTACATATTGATGTCAATTACTATGATAACTGCTTTGCAATTGCAAATCTTCATGAGTTGAATATTTGGGATCTCATATACAAGTGGCAGGAGATTCAGCAGCTACCACAAACCAGGAGTAACGAAATATAGAGCAAGGGAGATGAGTAAGAGACTCCAATAAACTGAACAATGAATCAGAGCGTCATAGGGACAAGGCAAACTCGGACACCAACACAACCCTTATGGATCCTCTATATGTATTAAGACATTACCTCATAGCTATCGGCAAGTAATCTCAAGACAAGATACAAACTCAAAAAGAGGAATATCTTTATAAGTTAAAAGGCATTTTTCCTTGACTCTTCTTAATCCTAGAATTTTGAAATTCTTTTAAGGTGGGCAGAATGTAACATCCCCACTTTAGTAAACGGAACGTAATAGAAACTTTGAATTATTCCCCTTAGGCAGTGTGAGAATTTCTCAGGCAGCGCTATGCCATGACGATCCTCACACTTGGAATTATAGGGTAGTGTAACACTGCCGTTGAAAATACGGCACTGCCATATATTAAAAATTAGGAAATGACAAAAGTGCCCCTATCAACTTTTGTTAATTTCAATCTTGCCCAAAAGTTTTATAAATTGTACTTTAACCCCAAGTGGATATTTCCACAATAACCCGCAAACTTTTCATAAAATGACATTTATGTCCCCACATCGGTAGAATTCGCAGAATGAGGTTTTAAACGAAGCAGAATCACGTGGTGAAACTGTAAGAGTTTAAACCTCTACCATTTGGGCCATGGAGGCAGTTTGGTGCGAAATGACGTGGGATGCCCCTGGACTTGCTCAAAATTACGGATATGCCATTAGCCACGGAAAATAGAAAAACAGAGAAGCTCTAAATTTGTAAGAACGATTATTTCACATTAACAAACAATTTATTCGATCTTATTGACTAAGTAAGGTTAATTAGGATTTAATTAGATGTTAATTAGGCGGGATTAGGCTAAGGAACAATTAGAATAGGGATATAAAATTTCTCTCAGAATCATTTAGTAAAGTTTCGCTGATTTGAAGAAAATCAGCAAAGATTCGGTATTTTAAACCACCAGAACCGAACTAGTAGAATTTTCTATTGGAATCCCTCACTTAAGTGGCTGAAATTCAGCCACCCTTACCACATATGAGTGGCGCCAAGTGTTGCTCAAGATAGTGGAAAAACTTGGTCTTACCTTCATCAGATTTTTATCGTTTTCGCCTAGTTGTTCGGTTTTATCAACTACTTAAGATTAATTAGCATTCGACTAAATTTTTACTTAGAGCCAATTAAGTATCATTTAGAGAAATTAGATATGAGAGAAGTAGATTGAAAGTATAGGAAACTTCATAGGATTTTTCCAAAACCGATTTACCGATTTAAAGGCAATCGGTAAGATTTCGGTACTTTGAATTGTCAGAACCGAACCAATAAAAATTACACTGTGAGAGCCCTAGGATGGATGGCCAAGATTCAACCAACACACTCTACAAGTCGCACCATAATCAGCCTTCAAGAAGGCAGCCAAATTAGATTGGAGAAGGAAAACACATCCACCAATCACATGTAATCTTACTCCAAAAGTCTTCAATTATTTCCTTCCAACTCCCTTGATTATTTTTGGATTTATAACCTGCTGAACTCTCATTATTTTTCTCCCATCTCAACTCATCTTCATTCCATCTCCATCTACTCTTCAAGCTTCATCAAGATTCCTTCAATCCAAGGCACCAATCTAGCACAACAACACCTAGAAGAGGTAGGAATTCCAACTTCTTTCTTGTTTTCTTTGAATTGGACTGATTGGGACTCTACTTTCTTCCCAATTTCTTACAAGATTCTGATGTTATCTTGAGTGATGATGGTGAATTAAGGTTGATTTAGGGTGTATATGTGAGTTTGAATTGAAGATTGGATGGATTGATTAGAGAAAAATATGAATCCAAGAAGAATTCAAGAAGCTGTTAGGGTTTTTCCCTCGATGGTCTGTACGGCGGAGTGTACGGCTCTGTGTACAGCTGATTAAATTTGATGAAACTATTTTTATATGAAACTAGACATTCAGAGTTTTCCATACATATAAAATATAAGGTCATTGGATTAGTATAGAATTAGTGATGAATTTTTGAAATTTGACCTAGAAATCTGGATTCTCATCTGGGCAGTATGAGTTGAGAAGGGTATAACTCACCCTACACAACTCCAAATTCAGTGAAACTAACATTGTTTGAAAGCTAACATGTAAGGAAACATCCCACAAAAATTTTAGAGTAAGATTCATTACCATTTGTTCCCATCACATCAATGAAATTGACTTAAGTTCAAATCGGGCTGGAACAGGATAGTCCAGTAGGGTCAAGTTTCGGGGCTTATATCTCAAAATATACTCATGTAAATGAAGTGAAACTTATCTCATTAGAAAGCTTGCCCTGTTAGCTTTAATTTATATAAATTTCTATAATTTGACCTAGTTTTCTATTTTTAGTGAATTTTTACTTCTAAGAGTGCAATTTTGGTTAGTTGTAGGGCAGACAGAAGTAAACTTTGAATAACTTGAGCTACATCAATCAAAATGAGATGGAACTAAAAGAGTTGGAAACTAGACATATAGACCTATAACATATTCAAAATTTAGGTCCAACTGAATTGAATAGAAATTATGGTGAATTTTACAAAATCAGGCAGAATTGAGTAGAATGAGCAGAAAACTTTAGTTATGTATTTATGTTGACATGTTATATGATTGATATTATTGTTAGAAAACTTGATACCCTATGTTGGTTTTGCTGCTTGATTGATCCTTCTGGTAGCCTGGCACTATTCATGGGGAAGCGGACCCGATCCGTTGTGCTGCCGAAATTTTGGCAGAAATATGTGAATTATATGAATGTTATACATTTATATGTTATGCTCATGAGATTCATATATGCAATAATGATTTAAGTATGATGTGAAGTATATGAATGATTGCATGTAGCATATGCATGTATAATCATGTCGAAAGAAGAATAAGGTTTATGAGAACTTGCAAGAAAGACGTACCAATCTACCACGTGAGGCATGGCATAGACCCAGCTAGCGTGGGTCAGAGTGGTATTGTCTAAGACTTGGGCCAGCCCTCGATCAGATTTAAGGGGAATAGACCGGTGTGAGGGTCAGGGAAAGTAAACCCGTCACTCATGTATAGGTACGAGGTCGGACCTGAAAAGCAGGCTATTACCCAGGGGTAAGAAAGGCCATTCACCTCCGGGGGACCAAGTACAGAAAATAGCAAGATCAAGTTGCAAGTTAAAGAAAGAGATAAATTAAGTTAAGTGCACTTGCATACAATCAAGTACAAGTATCTACATGTGCATTTCTAATTATCTCATTATGTCATGATATTATTATGATTCTTATTGAAGTATATTACCTTGTTCATGTTTCTATGTCTGTCATATGAAATGGCAAGTGACTGTTCAAATATATCCCGCTTTGAGTAAGGTGTTTTCAACTTAAAATTGGACCACTATTTGTTTATATGTGCTCATATTTTTATAATAAACCGACGCGGCTAGAATGTTTATGACGACACTGTAAGATTGGTTTGAGTTTACCTACTGAGAACCTTTGGTTCTCACTACCTGCTTGTATGTTTTTCTTTTCCGTAAATATTCCAGCACCCAAGTTGGAAATCAAGTGTGAGGCGCAGTACAGGGCCTTTCATTGAGCAAGAATCGGGCGTAAGCCAGACCAAGAGACTCTTGAAGCCAGTTAACGACTAGTCGGATGTAAACGCTGTGTACTATGTCAGTCACAATTTCTTTTAAAGTGTAATTGTTTTATTCTCTATGTATCAGAGACTATTAGTTAGTAATAAAGTGAGCAGTTAAAGGGCCATGTATTATATTTTCCATATTTTAAAGATTTTCTTAGTGTAGTGACAACCTCTTAATATAACTCCATGACTCAAGCATGGCTTATATAATAGAGGGTGTTACAAATAGGTTGATATCTTTATGCTGAGAAGATTTCATTTTACAACTAAGATTTCACTCTAAAATAGTGTTTCGATTTTAGTTTTTCATAACAAGACAGTTTATAGCTGAACATTTATGCTATCTAGGTGCATTATGAGCTCTCTTTCTGTTGTCACTTTTACCATTAACGTGCTTCATAGGGCAATTTATTTATTTATTTATTTTGTGTACCTTTTATGGTTTTAGTTTTCTTGAAAGCTTTTAGTTTTCTTTATAGTTCATTGTCTTAAAATTGAGTGGGACTAACTTAACATCAAAAGCTAGCTCATAGATGTGTGATTTACTCCACATATGAATCTTGGGAAGATGGGCTGGATTTTGAATGTCACCAGTATCAAAACCAGTAACTTCATTTGATGATGGATACTTGATTAGTGATAGAACTTTAGGAAAGCCAAATTATTCTAAATCACAGTTTAGGCTATTTCCCATGCTTTACTTTTTGGAGCATCTGTCATGTCAGACCTATGCTATTCAATTACATAGGTTAGGAACTGAAACTTAAGCATGCTTCTATATGTTGTTCCATTTTTAATCAATTAGTCAGATTCTACATGTTCTTTCATAGTTTCATTTCTATTATTTACCATTTTGTGTCTTTTTTTTTTTGAGTTGATAGTTTTATTTCATAATTTATTTACCATGATCTTTCCAATAGAACTTTATCTTCATTGCTTAGAGGTTGTGAGATGAGCTTTCCCTAAACACTATGATGGAAAGTTCTATTGGAATGCCACTACCAACCATGGAGTTAAGCTTAAATATGATGAGTTAGTTGAGTTTTGCATTGGAAGATAAAGCTTCCTCCTTTACCATTCTAATATTCTAATTTGCTAATGCTTAGCAAAGCCACTACAAAAAAAAAGGTAAAAAATGGCAGTTTTTTTTTTTTAAATTGCGGCGGTTATAACCGTCCTTTTTTATCTTAATGGCAATTTTGGAAACCGCCATAATTAACGACGCCATTCGGTATAATACGGCGGTTTTTTGGTTGAATATAATGGCGGTTATAACCGCCTTATTGTTCAGGTAGATAATGGAGGTTTGAACCGCCATATTGTTGAGGTAAGTAATGGCGGTTTGAATTGCCTTATTTTTCAAGTAAATAATGGCGGTTTAAACCGTCATAATTTTCTGGCAAATAGTGGCAGTCAAAACTGCCGTATTTTATTGGACATTAGGCAGTCTAAACTGCCATATTTCACAATTGACAGTGGCATATTTTATTGAGAATTGTGTCAGTCAAAACTGCCATATTTTTCTGAGAATTGTGGTGTTTAAAACTGCCATTTTTTACAATTTGTAGTGGCATATTCGAATTGGTATTATAGCAGTTTTCATATATATATATATATATAAATATATATATATATATATATATATATATATATGTAGCATGCTTTTAATGAATTGTTTTATTTTAAATTGCTCTAATTTATTATCAAATATCGAAACCTATATTATAATTATTCCATTATTTTTAATTGAAGGTATCTTTCACATCAAAATATATATCGATATAAATATAATAATATTTCTCAACATTCAATAGAAAATTTCTATTGCTAAAGCATAAAATGATTTTTACATGATAAGTCACAGTAAGTCTAGATGCATAAAGTACTTGCAACTAAAAAAGAAATAGTCAATTCAAGTACACAAATCACACCAGCAATTCGACATTACTTAAGACTTAAAGTTATTGGACAGTTAACCACAATTAATAAAAAGGATCATGTATGAGGCCTCGGAAGATTATTTGATGGATTGTTATTACCTCCATCTAATGATCTTCTTATATCATTTCGCGACTCAGCCCTGCTTCCTATATCTAGTGCCTGTAATAAAAAGTGTTTCCAAATTAAATTAAATTTACAACATCAAATTAACAAAGCCTAATTCATGTTCAACTAGCATTGTGCTTCTTTGGTAAATTGATAAACATAAAAGACTAATTAATCAATAGAAGGATGCAAGCAAAGCACGAAGGGCACATGGAGGGAGGGGGATCACAAGAGTGGAAAACATAGATAGCGCTATTAATTTAATTAATTACACTGGCTTACTTCCCTTCTATGCTTAGACTTTTGATTGAACGTTAGTGCCAACAACATCTAAATATCTTTTTCAATACAAACTACATGGACACAACAGCATCAAGATATACTAATTATATATTGATATGCTAGAGCCAAAGGTATATAACTAATATAAGTTTTTTGTATGTAGGGATTCCATGAGGTTAGAGAGACTAAAATGTACAAATAACAATCTCCAAAAGGACATGTAATTGATTGATTCAAACATGCACAACAACTCACTGCACCCTATTGTGCATTTGATTTGGTCCACAAAGAAGTAGGGAAATGGGAGTTAGTTAGCCAAGCACAAATACCACGAGAGCATCAAAAGCAAAATTTGTCAAAAAAATTAAAAGTCATAAGGCTAAGGAAGTTTTTTCACATCCCAAATATATAAATTAATCCATGCCTACGAATTTATGATAAGTTTCAAGTCAAAAGAATAGTTCATATTAACCAGATTTGGTGTCATTTTCCAGCATTGGTAATAATCCATTTTCATGTCATGCATGGCAATTTTCACAACAAAACAAATGCAATATTTTGATGTTCAAGTAAAACAATTCTAAAAATCGAACACAAAGAGATGAACAGTCAAGAGTGTCAACAACAACTCCACAATATCCATAAAATCAAGAACATAATAATAAAAACAAATCTAAAAAAAAAAAGAAAGAAAACTACACTTCTTTTGATTTGTGAAAGACTGAATCATTGGTTCTAAATCTAAAATAAACCAAAAAGGAAAAATCATATTCAGGATACGAAAAATTGCATTAATGCATCAGTTTCCTAATCCAAACAGTGTTATATTATCCATAGTGCGTGCTGGATAGCATCTCAAATAGCAAAATACATCAACAAAAAGCACTTAATCCAAAAAAACTAAGCACAAACCAAATCAAGCATTAATCCTACTACTTCACCAATGCAAGAAGCATAAGAAAACCAAGCTCCTTACACCACAAAAAAAAAAAAACATCATCGGATCACACAAAAACACAAAAGACACATTAGTAGTTGCCAAACACAGCATCTTATGAAGTAGATTCGAATCCTAAAAAGGCAACACAAGAACCCCAATACTACAACCAACTGAACTGATACTAATTTTGATAAAGCACCAATAAACAGCATCTCAGATTTCCACAAAAATGAAAAAAGAAGATTCATGAACATGACATAAAAGAACAACCCAAAAAAAAAAAAAACTTAAATTTGATTTAATTAGTATAAAGTACTACAATAGTTAACATACCTGTGAAGTAAGATTAGGAAATAATGTTGCCAACTCCTCAGGCATCCTTCCTCCTTCCTTCATAGCTATGTACGCGCACAATGCTTGCAACTGTGATTCCATTGTAACTAATTTTTGCTGTACTTCTGGAGAAGTTGTGCTAGCACCACAAGAACCCAAGTTTAGACCACCAATTCAAGTTGTGGTATGCTTGAATGCCATGGTAGGAACTACTCCCATGCCCAATCCTCGAACACGCCCAGGATGCTCTTTTCCAAACACCGTACCAATAGCATCAATTGGAGATATCTCAGATGAATTTTGTGAATTCTAACTTATATGTTCATCAATTTTCTCCTACATGAAACACCAAATATCAGAATAATAATTTATTAAAAAAATTGAATTTGTAATTATAACACATGACAATAAATATAATATTTACCGCTATCTCCCTAGCCTCCTCATTCACATAGCTTCCATCTTTTTTCTTGTGAGTCAAGGTCCACATTTGGCCTCAATCAACCTTTCTTCCAATCTCTAGCATCTAATATTTTTAACATAAGATAAAACTAAGTATTCAACAATGATACATACTATATAAATAATTACTTGAGGATAGAAATATTCAACTGCCAATTCCGCCCTTCTCCTTGCCAAGCTCTTTGCACCACAAGTATGAGGAATGATTTGTTTTTTCCAAATCTCTTGATTATTTTTGCAAAGCTCCTACAAATAAAAGTAGATAAGTTTTAATAATTTCATAACAATCTATTTACAAGTGATTATAAAGTGATCACCATTGTTGAAGGCTTGAAGTAGTAACTACAAACAAAGCCCATTGTTCTTCATTGATATCTTGTGGTACATTATTAACGATTTGGTCTTTGCTCAATCTTGGATCATAAGCATTATTCCATAACTTTAGCCTATGTTCCTTCTACTTTTTACCAATAGACTGCTGTTATGTCATCATTCACCTTGAAGCAAAAGTGAGCCTTCAAGAAAAATAAGAATATTAGTTCATTATGCTTTTATGGTGTAAACTCTAACAATGAAACAAATTAAAGGTTTTAAATGATCTTACTGTAAAGAAAGTATCCTATTGGTGCTTAAAGAAAATTTCAGGCATTTTGGACCACTTTTCAAAACTAATGGGAAAAAGAAGGCAATCAGTTGCCATTAGCCCACAAACTCCAGCAAGAAGCCCAACTGCTTCTCCTATTGGTGAACAAAAGCTATCAAACTCCAGTATTATGTGCAGATTATTGTCCAAATTGTTGACATCTTTGACCCTCTGTAACATCCCACTTTCATAAACAGAACGTAATGAAAACTTTGAATTATTTCCCTTAGGCAGTGTGAGAATTTCTTAGGCAACGTTATGCCATAATAATCCTCACACTCAGAATTATAGGATAGTGTAACATTACCATTGAAAATATGGCACTGCTGTATGTTAAAAATTAAGAAATGACAAAAGTGCCCCTTATAAACTTTTTTTAATTGCAATGATGCCCAAAATTTTTAGAAATTATATTTTGACCCCAAAGACTTATTCCCATAATAACCTTAGAACTTTTCATGAAATGACCTTTATGTCTCCATATTTGTAGAATTAGCAGAATGGGATTTTAAACAGAGCAAAATCACATGGTGAAACCGTAGAAGTTTAAATCTCTGTCGATCGGGTCATGGAGGCAATCGAGTGTTGTAACATCCCCATATAATGTAATAGGAAATAATAAAAAATAAACTTTTATTATTCACAATCTTGCCCCTGAATTTTTTAGAAAATGACCTTTAGGTCCTTATATCAATTGGATTAGCAGAATAAGGTTTTAAACGAAGCAAAAACGTAACGAAAACATAGAAACCTAAACCTCGACCGATTGAGCCACGGAGGTATCTATATGTGAAATGACATGGGATGCCCCTAGACTTGCCCATAATTATGAAGATGCCATTAGTCATGAAAAACAGAAAATAGAAAGGCCATCAACTTGCAAAACGATTAATTTACACCTTTAATTGATTAATTTGATTTTAGTGGATAAGTAAAGCTAATTAGAAATTAATTAGAGATTAATTAGGAGCTAATTAAGTGTTAATTAGAGATGTTAGGATTAGAAATAATTAGAATAGAAACATATAAAACTTCACAAATTTATTCAAAACCGATTCACCGATTTAAAGGAAATCGGTAAGATTACGGTATTTTAAACTGTCGGAATCGAACCAATAGAATTCCAACTCTTTAACCCTACTTTAAGTGGCTGAGAACTCAGCCACTTAACACCCAAATGTGGTGCCACTTTGGCCACAATCCATGGAGAGGCTTGGCTAAATTTCAGTCATATATGCTTCCACCAATTACCACCTTTCATTCTAATTACCTCCATGCCTATATAACACCTCCTCCTCTTCTCATTCAGACCCATATTTCTGCGCCTTTTCTCCTCACTCTAGCTCTCTCTCCTTCTCTTCTTCACTCACCTAACTCCATCAAAGCTTCAAGCTCAACAAGGTTTTGAAAGCCCAACTCCAAAAATCAAGCCAAATCACATATAACAAACGTAGAGGTTCAATTCTTGCATTAATTCTGTGGTCTTGGCTAGGTGAGGGTGGATTATTTTCACAATCTTTGATGTGTTAATTGAATGATTATGATGATATATGGCTGGTTATTAGCTGTTTGTTTCATTAGAACCGAATTGGAAGCAAGAAAGAATGAAAATAGGAAGAGCTGAGGGGCTGGAGAACCAAAAACCCTCAGCAGTCCGTACGGCGGAGTGTACGGCTCTGCCTACAGCCGATTAAATTTGATGAAACCATTTTTATATAAAACTAGACATCTATGGCTTTCCATACATATATCATATAAGGCTTTTGGATTAGTATTGAGAAAGTTACGAATTTTTGAATTTTGACTTAAGGTTTTGACTCTGATTCTGGGCAGACTGGGTTGTTCAAGGTAGAACTCGCCCTATACTTGAAAATGAATGAAACCAACTTTGTTAGAAAGCTTACACATAGAAGAATGTCCCATAAAAATTTCAGAGTTAGATAAGGTCTCGTTTGCTCCCAGTGATCCAAGAAAGTTGCCCTAAGTTCTAACCGGGCCAGAATAGGATAGTTCAGGAAGGTCAGATTTCAGGGTTTATAACTCGAGTTCTGCTAAGTCAAATGGAATGAAACTTTTCGCAAATGAAAGATTTTTTGTTAGATTTAATGTAAGACAATATTGTATGATTTGGATTAGTTTTCTATTTTTAGTGAATTTTTACTTTTAAGTGTGCAGTTCTGGTCAGCCACGGGGCAAGCCGGGATAAAACCTAAATAACTTGAGCTATGCTTATCAAAATTAGATGGGACCAAAGACGTTAGAAAATAGACACATAACACTTGAACATATCCAAAATTGAGGTCCAAATGAGTTAAAATGAATTTATGGCCTAAGTTACAAAAATCAGGCAGAATCAAAGAGAAGTGGCAGAAAACTAATTCAAGACCAAGGTTATGAAACTTTGTTTGATTATTAGATCATCTATACCTTGCATTGATTTTCTGTATGAATGACTGTCTAATGGACTAGTACTATTCACGGGGAAGCAGACTTGATCCGTTATGCTGCCGAAATTCCGGCAGAAATATGTGAATTATATGAATGTGATAAACATTTATGTGTTATGCTCATAAGATTCATATATGCAAAGATGATTTAAGTATGATATGAATATATTGAATGTGGGTCCCTTCACCTGGAGGCAGTTACAAAATCCCTCCTTGTGAAAGCAATTAAATAAGATAAGATGTGGGTTCCTTCACTTGGAGGCAGTTGCACTTTGAATCCTCCTCGTGAAGGCAGTTAAAAATTTTGGGTCCCTCTATGTTGGAGGAAGATGGCCAACTGAGTCCTTCTGACCTAGAGTCATGTGGGTCCCCTTGTGGGTCAGTACTGTGTGACAACGATTACGAGTTGAGCTCACTCCTAGATCAGACTACCCAAGGGCAGTAAAGAATAATGATTAAAGCATATGCAAGCATCCCACTCACATGAGGCATTGCATCGACCCAACTAGTGTGAGTATAGGGGATAGGGCATACATGAGGTATAACATGACCCAGCTAGTGTAAGTACCGAATAAAGGAATATGATAAAGGTGTGTATAGATTTTATGTTTTCAGTATATTGGTGCTATTATAAGTTAACATGTTTCAGTTATTACTCATAGCATAATTCATGAATTAATTTTGTATTGGCTTGCCCAAATTACAAGTGTATGAATAAAATGAACTTTGCTTCGGATATTATGTTTTTGAGCTGTAAAATTTAAACAGGTTGTATAACATGTTCACCTTTTTCATAATAAACCGAAGCAACTGGAGATGACAACGATGATATTATGTATGATAGTGAATGAATCCTACTGAGAATTTATAATTCTCACTCCTATTTTCCATCTTATCTCCACATAGCTCGAAAGATTTCAAAGACGGCTGAGGTTGCCGTGAAATAAGGTCCGCTCAGGCAACAGTAACAACTCTTGAGTGTGGTACTATGACTTAAGCATAGTACTGTACTTGGGAGGGTGTTACAGGTGTGAAATGACGTGGGATGTCCTTGGACTTGCACAAAATTTTGGAAATGCCATTAGCTATGGAAAATGGAAAACAGAAAGGCTCTAAATTTGCGAAACATTTAATTTATGCTGTTAATAGAATTATTCGATTTTACTGACTAACAAGGTTAATTAGAAATTAATTAAAGGTTAATTAGAAGTTAATTAGCTGTTAATTAAAGAGATTAGACTTAAAAACAATAAGAATGGAGATGTAGAAAATCTCATAAAGTTGTTTAGAAATGTTTTGCTGATTCGAAAGAAATCGGTAAAGATTCGGTATTTTACATCGCAAGGACCGAATCAGTAGAATTTTATACTGAAAACCTTAAGATGGGTGGCTGAAACACCTCCATCATTATAAATAGCGCCACATTGCAGCCCAAGATGAGGGGTAACTTGGCCAATTCTCCACCACCAAAGCTTACCAATCAAGCCACACCAACTTAATTGCTAAGCTATCATTTCTCCCCTTTTTCTCTTTAGAAATATCACCCTTCTTTCTCTCATTTCTGCATCCCATCAACTCCTTCTTCTTTTTCTTTCTTTCACTTCCATAACTAAGAGCTTCAAGCTCAAGATTGAAGGTCTTCTTGGCCTCAAATCTACTAACTCCTTTTATGAAAATTGATCATCATCTCCTTCTCTATAAAACCCCTCTAACAATTTCATGATTAAACATTAAGTGGAGGCTCCCCACACTAATGTGAGCTGCTGCCATCGTGGAGGAAGAAGGCTAGGAGTTGGTTCTTGGCCTCCTTGCTTCCATAGTTTCTAGGATTTCAAGGTAGGTAGTTCAAATCCTTAGTTATTTTTTGTGTTGTGTGACTATATGGCTATTGTGTGCTCCTTATGCTATGCTAGTCCATGCTTGTATGCTTGTGTTATGATGTTTTTCTTGTGAATTGAAATGAAGAAATTTAGTTTAAGTTGAGGAATTTATCAAAAACTCAAAAAGGAGCTAAACAGAATCTGTTTTTGTGAGAAATCCTATGGCATACATATCGGCGGAGTGTACGGCTCCGCCCACAATTGTAGAAAGTGCACACAATTTTAAATGAAACGAGACATTTGGAGATTTCCAACCATATAAATTATAAGGCCATTAGATTAGTATTGAGTGAGTTATGAATTTTTGAACTTTAACATGAAATTCTAGGTTCTCTTCTAGGCAGTATGAGTTGTGAGGGATATAACTCACCCTACAAAGCTCTAAATTGAGTGCAACCAGTTTTGTTTGAAAGCCAACATATAGAGAAATATCCTATAAAAATTTCAGAGTTATATTTGATCCCAATTGTTCTCAGTTATTAAATGAAATTGCCTTAAGTTCAAATTGAACTAGAATAGGACAATCCGGAAGGGTCAATTTACGAAGGTTATAACTAAATCTTTCCATATGCAAATGAGATGAAACTTCATGCAAATAAAATCTTGTTCTATTAGCTTTAATTTGATATAGGAGTCATATGATTTCACTTAGATTTCTATTTTTGGTGAATTTTTACTTCTTAAGGTGCAATTTTGGCTAGTTGTAGGATAGATTGAGGTAAAATTCAAATAACTTGAGCTACATAAATCAAAATGAGATGGGACCAAAAAGGTTAGAAACTAGAAAAATAGGATGTTAACATATCCAAAATTCAGAGATAAATGAATTAAGAAGAAAGTATGGCATAAATTATAAATCGGGGCAGAACTAAATAGAATTGGCAGAAATGACCAAATTGATGGTTTCACAAGTATTAGTGTACATATAAGGCTTGGGTTGAAGGTTGCAAATTTTACATTGATAGATATGTTAGATTGATTATACTGCTATGATTGATTTGTCCGTGGTAGCTGGCACTATTCACGGGGAAGTAAGCCTGATCTGTTATGCTACCGAAGTTTTAGCAGAAATATGTGAATTATATGAATGTTATAAACATTTATATATTCTGCTCATAAGATTCATATATGTAAGAATGATTTTAGTATGATATGAAGTATATTGATGAAAACCTGTAGCATACACATATATAATCATGTCCAAAGAAGGGTAAAAATTATGAGAACTTGCAAGAAAGATGTACCGAGCTACCACGTAAGACATGGCATAGACTCAGTTAGTATGTGCCAGAGCGGTACTATTTAAAACTTGGGCCAGGCCTTGAAAAATTTAAGGGGATTAAGTTGGTGAGAGCGTCGGGGAAAGTAAACTCAACAATCTTATATAGGAATGAGCTCGATCCTGAAAAGCAGGTTATTACCCAGAGGTGAGAGAGGCCATTCACCTCCAAGGAACCAAGTATAGAAAGCAAGATCAAGTTGCAAGTTAAAAAAAGAGATGAATTAAGTCAAATGCACTTGCATTCAGTCAAGTACAAGCATTTATATGTGTATCTCTAACTATCTCGTTATGTCATGATGTTATTATGATTCCTATTGAAGTATACTACACTATTTATGTTTCTATGTCTGGCATATAATATGCCAAGTGGTTGTTAAAATATAATCTGCTTCGAGAAATATGTTTCAACTTAAAATTGAACCACTGTTTGTGTATATGTGCTCATATTTTCATAAGAAACCGAAGCAGCTGGAATGTTTACGATGACATTGTAAGAGTGATGGATCGAGGTTACCTACTGAGAACCTTAGGTTCTCATTGCTTGCTTGTATGTTTTTCTTTCCGTAAACATTCCAGCACCTAAGTTGGAAATCAAGTGCGAGGCGAAGTACTGGAACATTCACTATGCAAGACTCAGGCACAAACCAGACCAAGAGACTATTGAAGCTAGCTAATGACTAGTCGGAAGCAAGTTCTGTGTATTATGCTATTCACAATTTCATTTAAATTATAATTATTTTATTCTCTATGTATCAGAGATGACGAAATTTATGAACTATTATTCAGTAATAAAGTGTACAATTAAAGGACCATGTATTATATTTTTCACTTTTTAAAGCTTTCTTAGTATAGTGATAACCTTTCAATATAACTTCATGACTCGAGCATGGCTTATATGATAAAGGTTGTTATATTTATTGGTATCAGAGTAGTTCATCCTGCATAGGCCCGTGGATGGACTAACTATGCTTCTGAAGCATACTCTGAGAGTCTAGATAAACCATGCTTTAGGTCCTCACGTGATGGGGACATAGAAGATTTTGCATGGTAGTTTTGCTATGAGTGTTGTGGACTATATGTTGCACTTAACTAATGTAACATCCTCACTTTAGTAAACGGAACATAATGGAAACTTTGAATTATTCCCCTTAGGCAGTGTGAGAAATTCTTAGGCAATTCTATGCCATGACGATCCTCACACTTGGAATTATAAGGTAGTGTAACACTGCCGTTGAAAATATGGCACTGCCATACATTAAAAATTAGGAAATGATAAGAGCGCCCCTATCAACTTTTGTTAATTTCACTCTTGTCCAAAAGTTTTAGAAATTGTACTTTAACCTCAAGTGGATATTTCCACAATAACTCTAGAACTTTTCATGAAATAACCTTTATATCCCTACATCTATAAGATTAGTAGAATGGGATTTTAAGCAAAGCAGAATCACGTGGTGAAACCGTAGAAGTTTAAATTTCTGCCGATTGGGCCATGGAGGCAGTCTGGTGTGAAATGACGTAGGGTGCCCATGGACTTGCTCAAAACTACGAAAATGTCATTAGTTACAGAAAATAGGAAACAGAAAGGCTCCGGATTTACGAAAATGTCTAATTTACTCCGTTAATTCACTTATTTTGTTTCAATAATTATGTAAGGGCAATTAGAGGTTAATTAAATATTAATCAAGAGTTAATTAGATATTATTTAGAGAGATTAGACTTAAGATAAATTAAAATGTACATGTAGACATCTTACAAAACTATTAAGTAACGTTTGACCGGTTTGGAGAAAATTGGCGAAGATTTGATATTTTAAACCACTAGAACCGAACCAGTAGAATTTTCTACTGGAATCCCTCACTTCAGCCACTCCTACCACATATGAGTGGCACCAAGTGTTGCTCAAGATAGTGGAAAAACTTGGCCTTACCTTCATTACATTTTTATCGTTTTTGCCTAGTTGTTCGATTTTATCAACTGCTTAAGATTAATTAGCATTCGATTAAATTTTTACTTAGAGCCAATTAAGTATCATTTAGAGAAATTAGATACGAGAGAATTAGATTGAAAGCCTAGGAAACTTCATAGGATTTTTCCAAAACCAATTTACCGATTTAAGGGAAATCGGTAAGATTTTGGTACTTTGAATTGTCGGAACCGAACCAATAGAAATTATACTATGAAAACCCTAGGATCAATGGCTAGGATTTAGCCAAACCACTCCCTCATGTGGCGCCTTGATCAACTGTAACACCCTACTAATTTTATGTTATGCTTAAGTCATAGCATGAAACTAGTCAGGTTGTGTTACCGTGTTGATACTTTTCTTACCTTTCTTGTTTATAATTTCCCTTTTAAATCGTCTCTATTGACGATACGGCGTACTACTATATTAAACTGAAACAAACAGAATATCACCAAGATAAGTATAGTATAACAATGTTACTGCATACGTGTAAACATGTATATGTATCAGAAGTCAGCATTTGACTTATGTACAAAGATTTAAAGTAGAAATACATACATGGGCTAGTGTATCAAAAGACCATACTGCCCTCATCTATCAGCCTACCCTATGGTCCTCATAGGACATTTCATAATCTACTGCTAATTCTACAGTCAAACCCATGACCCAAAGCTACATGCTGTCCAAAAGAGGGTCATACTGTACAACATCCACTGCCGCTAAGCTACTCCGTCAGGTAGCCGTTAGCCATGCCAGGCTCGGCCGGAGTATAGTCCACGCTAGGTCCCGAGGAGGAAGAAGGCGACGAGCCGGTGGCCTCGGAAGGGTCACTCTCGGAACTCAGCGGGACGTCGGGGGCTGCCTGCGGTGGTGACTCAGGAGCAGGGTCAGCGGGTGCTGCGGGTGCAGGAGGTGCAGGATGTGGGTGCATCATATGTAGAGGGATGGCAATATAAGGGGCAGCAGGGTCAAATAGGGGATGGTGTAAAGGAACATCAAAGTTCCTGTCGCTAAATAAGTACAAACGAAAGTTACACGAACCGGCTATGTACAGAGAGTCCAACTCCAGGTCATGGTGGAACTGAAGTGCAGGGATCTCAATAAAAAGGGTGGCTGTGGAATCCATCGCCTGAATCTGAGAATGATGCGGAATACACAAGACGGGGTGAGAATTTCAGGAAAATTCTCAGTAGGATTCGGTTATACTGGGACTGACATCACATACATTCTCAGTTACCTCGGGTTTTACTTAATTATTAAAATACGTGTGCAAACTAAAAGTCCATTTTCATGAGTTTAAAAACATGTCTGGTCCGAGGTAAGGTTCAATTTTACTTTAATTGGCATAAGAAACGAAGTAAGTACTAATACTAATGCACAGAATGATAAATGGAATAAATCAATGAATAGCAGTGAGCAATTGTAACAGACAATTGTAAACATCCTGATGCAACTACTCCACGTATTTATGCATTCATGTAATCATGTAAACTCATTCTTGAACTTTCTTTCATAAACTCTTTCATTACTTTCTATCATTTTTCCATCTCTCTTGGTCCCCTGGGAGTTCTTGGGCATTTTAGACTCCTGGGTAATAGTGCGCTTATCGGGATCGAGCTCGTTCCTATCTGAAACGCCGGGTTTACTTTCCCGACCTTTCCCCCGATCTATTCCCATTAACTTTCTATCGGGGGCTGGCCCAAGTAGTATGGAACTTGCATAATAACATGCTTCTTTTCATGACTTTCATGACTTTCTTAAGAATGTATATGCATTCATATGTGATTCATAACTTGTACATGGGTTCTACGAAACTTGACAGCATAACGGAACGTGTCCGCTTCCCCATGAATAGTGCCAGCCAATCAATACATCAATATATCACAAGAAGCACAAATTCACATGTATACTCCAACATAAAACTCCAAGTCATATCAAATTCATTAAGACAGAAATTCTGCCTTAGCATATACAACCAACCCGGTTCTTGTAATTCATGCCACAATTTCATTTTAACTCATTTGGACCTCAAATTTGAGTATGTTACAGGGTTGTGTGTCTATTTTCTAACCTCTTTGGTCCCATCAAATTTCGGTATCTATAACTCTAGATATCTAAACTTTATCTTGGTCTGCCCATTAGCTAGCCAGAATCAGGCAACTAAAAATAGAAATTCACCAAAAATCGAAAACTCACTCAAATCAGACGAAATTGGTCTCATATTAAAGCTAACAGGACAAACTTTCATATACAAAAATTTCCATTTCATTTGCCTTAGTAGGACTCGAGTTACAAGCCCCGAAACTTAGCCTTTCTGAACTGCCCTGTGTTGGCCTGGTTTGGACATAGGGTAACTTCTTCAAATCACTGGGAACAACTGAGTGGATAACAAACTCGAAATTTCTCTGGATGTTGTTCTCCTACGTGTAAGCTTTCCAACAAGGTTGGTTTCACTCATTTTCATGTAGTATAGGTCGAGATCTACCCTAAATAACCCAATCTGCCCAGAGCCAGAGTCAAAACCCTAGGTCGAGATTCAGAAATTCATATCTTCCTCAATTCTGATCCAAAACCCTTATATGATATGTCTATGGAAAGCCCTAGATGTCTAGTTTCATCTAAAAATAGGTTCATCGAATTTGACCCATCGTAGGCAGCGCCGTACGCTCCGCCATATGGTCTGCCGCGGGCTCTCCACCAAGACAGCACCTCCAGCCATCTAATCCTCTTAGTTTTCTTCTTCTAATTCTACTTCTAACTCAAAATCTTCTATTAATCCAAGTATAATTATTCAATTCACACATCAATTAAGGTGAAACTAATTCAGTCCAGCCAGCCAAGTGCATGGATCTAATGCAAGAAATTTAAAACCCCTACCTTTGATTTAAGTGTTTTGGTGCTGAGTTCTTGAAATTTGGATGAACAAGGCTGGAACTTTGCTTAAGTCTTGGATGTGTGAGCAAGAGAAAAGAGAGCTGATGGAGAAGAGGAAAAGCAACGTGAATAATGGTCTGATTCAAAGGAGGATAGTGTGTTATATAGGCATGAGTGGGAGTTAACTTGGAAGATTGTGATTGGTTGCCCTCTTTGTGTGGTAGAATCACTCTCCACGTCGCCTAAGTGGTAGGAGTTTCTAGCATATTCTGGAAACGAAATCGGAACTCGTACGCTACATAAAGTCGGAACTCGTGAACCTCCTGTATATGAAGTCGGAACTCAAAAACATCCAGTCTAATTGAAACTTAAAAGTAGAGCCTGGTGAGAAGCCAAGCACTTAAGGTCGGAACTCGTAAATCATGAACTTTCTATCCCGGAACTCGAAAAGATATAGAAGTGAGAGCTACTAATATTGAACTCAAGATCGGATCTCGTACTAGTTGTGAGTCATAATGTTGGAATTCGGAATACATTCAGTTCATCTGAGCCTCAGAGACGAAGTCGGAAATCGAACATTTTACTCTTTGAGCGATAAGATCGGAAGTCGTAAAAGTGCTGAAGTCGACAACGAACTCGTAAGTTGGAAGCATCAGTCACCCTCATTTCATCTCACGAAATTGGAAGTCGGAATTCATACCGAGGAGGTCAAAATTTACCCACGCTTACAAGGTTGGAAATCGTAAGCTCCATCCATTAAATCGGAGAGCGTAAGCTGCATGCCTGAGGTCGGAAATCGGAAGAAGTCCCTTGTAAGCCTTGAAACGAAGTCGGAAGTCGAAGCTAGTGTTGAGGTCGGAGGCCAAGTGTAAGGAAACTCGGAAATCGGAACTGTCAAAAATAATGGGGATCGGAAGTCGGAATTCGCGGATGTTACATCAACCATTGAGGGAGGGAAGCTAAACCAAATTCTATGATGGAGTTACATCCACCAATCAAATGAAAACTTGTTTCAAAAGTTTTCATTTTTCTCTGCCTTATCCCTTTAAATTTCGGCCTCCCCACAACCAGCCTCACTTTCCCACTTTCCTTCATCTTTTTCCACTTCCTCTTATCCCCAAACTCAAGCTTCAACCATCAACTTCACTCCAAGATCAAGTTCCACCAAGATTTCCACCACCAAGATAGGAATTCCAACTTTTTTTCTTGTTTTCTTTGAATTGGGCTGATTGGGACTCCACCTTCTTCCCTCCTTCTTGTATGATTCTGATGTTATCTTGAGTGATGATGATGAATTAAGGATGGTTTAAGTTGTATATGTGAGTTTGAATTGAAAGATTGGGTGGATTGATTTAAGGAAAACATGAATTCAAGAAGAATTCAAGAAGCTATTAGGGTTTTCCCCTCGATGGTCCGTACAGCGGAGTGTACGGCTCCGCCTACAGCCATTTGAAGTTGATAAATCTATTTTTATATGAAACTAGACATTCAGGGCTTTCCATACATATAAAATATAAGGTCACTGGATTAGTATAGAATTTGTTATGAATTTTTGAAATTTAACCTAGATATCTGGATTCTTATTTGCGTAGTATGAGTTAAGAAGGGTATAACACACCCTACACAACTCCAAATTAAGTGAACCCAAGGTTTGAAAGCTAACATGTAAGGAAACATCTCATAAAAATTTTAAAACTAGATTCATTCCCATCTGTTCCCAGCACACCAGTGAAATTGACTTAAGTTTAAACTGGTCTGAGACAGTGTAGTCCAGAAGGGCCAAGTTTCGGGACTCATAGCTCAAAATATTCTCATGCAAATGACATGAAACCTAGTTCATTTACTGTTAGCTTTCATTTGATATAAATTTTGACTAATTTCACCTAGATTTCTATTTTTAGTGAATTTTCACTTATAAGAGCATAATTCTGGCTAAGAACAGGATAGCCTGAGGAAAAATACTATATCTTGAGTTATACAAATCAAAATGAGATAGGACTAAAACGGTTGAAAACTAGACACATAACGCTATGACATATCCAAAATTTAGACTTAGATGAGTTGAATTGGGCAAAGAGTGGATTATAATAAAATTGGGCAGGATAGGAGGGAGTAAACTGAAAACCCCATAGATGCTTGAATTGAACTTGATGAATGATGCTATGAATATCTATATAATTGCTGATCCATATTGAATTGCAAGTTTGAAAGATTGTATTGATTGTCTGGCACTATTCATGGGGAAGCAGACTCGATCCGTTATACTGCCGAATTCTGGGCAGGAATTTATGAGAACTTATGCTGTGGGTGATTATGCTTTGAATATATTTACATTTACATGTTATGTTCATGTACATCATGCATGCAAGCATAATTAGAATATGATATGAGAAATAAGGTATGAGACATATTCATGAATGCACCAAGCGTCCGTATGCATGACAAGATATGAAAAGGAAAAGATAATAAGAACTTGCAAGAAAGACATACCAAGCTACCACATTAGGCATGACATAGACCCAGTTAGCATGGGCCAGAGCGGTACCATCTAAAACTTGGGCCAGCCCTCGACCAAATTTAAGGGGAATAGACCAGTGTGAGGGTTGAGGAAAGTAAACCCGTCACTCATGTATAGGTACGAGCTCGGACCTGAAAAGCAGGCTATTACCCAGAGGTGAGAGAGGCCATTCACCTCCGGGGGACCAAGTATAGAAAAGAGCAAGATCAAGTTGCAAGTTAAAGAAAGATACGAGTTAAGTCAAGTGCACTTGCATACATACAAGTACAAGCATCTTTATGTGCATCTTCAATTATCCCATTAAGTCATAATGCTTTTATGATTCTTGTTGAAGCATATTATACTATTTGTATTTCTATGTCTGTCATATGAAATGGCAAGTGGCTGTTAAAATATATCCCGCTTCGAGTAAGGTGTTTTCAACTTAAAATTGAATCACTATTTACTTATATGTGCTCATATTTTCATAGTAAACCGAAGCCACTGGAATGTTTATGATGACGCTGTAAGATTGGTTTGAGTTTATCTACTGAGAACCTTAGGTTCTCACGCCCTGCTTGTATGTTTTTCTTTTTCGTAAACATTCCAGCACCCAAGTTGGAAATCAAATGCGAAGTGGAGTACTGGGCCTTTCATTGAGCAAGGATCGGGCGTAAGCTAGACCAAGAAACTATTGAAGCTTGCTAACGACTAGTCGGATGTAGACGTTGTGTACTATGCCAGTTAAAATTTCTTTAAAAGTGTAATTATTTTATTCTCTATGTATCAAAGATTATTAGCTAGTAATAAAGTGAGTAGTTAAAGGGCTATGTATTATATTTTCCATATTTTAAAGATTTCTTAGCATAGTGACAACCTTTTAATACAGCTCCATGACTCGAGCATGGCTTATATGATAGAGGTTGTTACAACTGATATTGAGCCTGATCACCTTAATATAAGGTTTTGTGTAAGCAGAGGCCTATGACACCCTGGAGGCTAATTAGGAACCTTCTAAACATAATTATGAGGGGCGAAACTCCTAGAAAGTAGTGATGGCATTAAGGGGTAGACAATTGAGCAAGTTAAGGAGTACAGAGAATTGGGGATTGACAGTTTGCTATAGACATAGTAAACCTAGTTATATCGAAAAAGGTTGTTTGTAAAGTGTTGCCGGGTAGTTGAAGATTTCCCATCATCAAGGGCAGGATCTTAGTTGGAAATGAGCTAAGTAAGAATCTTCTTCACCCTGATAGGGCTTGTTTCAAGCTTCATTGCGATTACCCAATCTAGACTATCTTCTCTAGATTGAATCTAGAGGATTCTTCTACTTGGTTTTTTAACTTTAATACTCGACAGGAGTAAGGTGATTACCCGCTGACGAGGTTGTCTTATGTGGCATGGATAGTGCCCTTATTTTCTTCATAGATGAGATTACCCCGAAGGTACCTCGCTAGCAAATTCAGTCAATGGTTTTTATTTTGGATTGTGGTAATGCCACATTATAAAAACCTGATCCTTCATTAAGAAATTTGTAGAGTGGACAAATGAAGAAGAAAATCAATGAAAGAAGCTAAAGGCAAAAGCTTCAGTTAGGTATACGGGAGACCTTTTTAAGTCCTCGTCCAAAGGATGGAGTGGTTTCTTCCTCAAGGGTACTGGGAGCTAATCATGTAGCGATTGCAAATTAGAAGAGTACTAAGTGGAATCTTGGCTTTAAAAGGGAAACGGTTGAGCAAACTGTAAAAAGACCCATCTAATTGTACATTGAATCAAGATACAGATATGGTTATACACGATATAGAAGGCAGATGAAGTTATAAGTGTAACAAGAGAGAGAGGCAGCATATCTCCTGCTAACCTGAAGTAGGAACACTTTTGGACTAGAGGTGGCATATGGACCAAGTGTAATTTTTCCTACTTTTCAGGGATAAAGGAAGTGCTAGAAAATCTAGTCATGTTCAAATTCTATCAACCTCATCCACCACAGGAACTAGATGATAGGATCCTCTTCAACATGTTATTAGTAGAGGAATGAGGCTATTCAGAGAAGAAATGCAAAGTCTAACAATTGCCTTTAGGTACCATTATATATGCTATGGGTGGAGTAACTCGATAAGGAATGTATTTAGATTCAGGAGAGAGTAATAAAAACTTAAAGTATGCATCTAATCCCGATAGGCCAAGGGAGCAACAACACGGTAGGTTTTGACAAATGAAAACAGACAAGTTTCTACAGGAATAATAGAACATAGTAGGAACGAGGTAGGAAAAGTGGAAGTTTAGATTTCTGACTAGCCCATTAAAAAGAGAAAAGCTACCTAGTATGAGATCGGTGCAAATAAGATTGTGTACAAAATACCAAGCAGGTTTGCCTTGGCACCGGTCATAAGTGCAACAGACCCAATGCACCCTAAGCAAGATTGAATGATGCACCAATATAAGATCAAAAAGGATTTGGAAATGTGTCCCATGAGGGGCAAGGTTACGATGTGGGAATTAGAGGCAGTCGGAAGAGTCTCCGTACCTTGGGTCAGATTAAATGCGATCATCACTAACGCACTGGGTTCCATCAGAGTTCCGTAGTTAAGCGTGCTCGGATAAGAGTAATATTAAGATGGGTGACCTTCTGGGGAGTCCTCATATTGTAACTTCAATAGGGTAGCAAGACCATCATTTCCATCTCTCATAGCAAATGGATTACATCCTAAGGGCAAGATGTTACAAGGGATAACCAGAAGGTTTAGTAGTGAGAGTAATGTAAAGTTTAACCATAAACTTGATATATATTATATTAGATTGACCATCAATGAGAAATGTAGTGCTGGTAACCACGAGATTTCTTAAGTTGGTATTTAAAGTTTAGAAGAAGGTGGATGTCAACATAATAAACGAGAAATTTCTTCACTACCAAATTGAAGAAGATAGGAGGGTGATGGAATCTTTTCAGCTGAACAATACTTTTTCTCATATTGAATTGATCATATTCTGGGGGAATAGATATTGCAATAATCATTAAGAAGCTCAACAAGGACGACATGAAATCTGACCAGCAGATAATGAGAAAAATGGAATAGAGCCCATAAGAAGAGGAGAGATTTTAAAGCAAGGCCTATAGTTATAGTTCATGAAAATATTCTAGTCCTACACTCTAGACTCAACATAACATCACTAATCAAAGGTGGTTAAGTGGACCAAAACCTTGGAAACCACTAAATCAATTTCCCAAAAACTTTGATAGGGCCCCTATGACCACTACCTGTTGAAATTAATTGCTACTATAGACAATAGCCCTGGTAATGATAGAACTTCTCGAGCTGGTGTCAAAGACTCAAGATACAAGTAATGAAAAGTTTTAAGATAAAGTGTACCTTGGGCAGTCATATAATCTAGGGGGACTCTTGACGTGTTAGGAAGGTATCTCATAGAAAATAAATGGGATAAGGAAGAGTTTGCAACTTCGTTAAGGAAATATGGCTATTAACACCCATTTCTATGCCGAACCACGTATACCTTGATAGCTAAAAAAAATCAAGGAGAACAAGAGGATGGTAATAAGAAAAGCTATGAATCTTATAAACTTTAACCGTATAGTGGGAGTGACCTAAGATTTTCCCACAAGTAATGGAGCACAAGGTGAAGTTTATAAGGAAAAGGAGTTTTAAGACAAAGCTTCTAGCTATAATTCTAAGAAGAGACCTAAGCCCATATTTCTAAAGGACTTTAATGGAGAAAATTTATTTTTGGACTAAGGGTATTCATGTAAGTAAGAATCTTGGAAAAAGTTGTATGAGCCTCCTAAAATTTCAATGCAACCATTTTCCTTATTATACATTAACATCAATCATGACAACAGCTGGTAATCCTTATAATCGCGAATCTTCAAGGATTGATATCTAAGTTCTCAAGGGTAAGGAACAAAAGATTTAGTAGTTACTACTAAGTAAAAGTAATTAAGTTCAAAGCAAAGGAGATGGGGAAAGCCTCCAATGAACCTAATGAAGGTTCAAGACATCATTGATATAAGACAAACTCGAGCACCCACATAATTCTTAAGGGTTCTTTGCACGTACTGAAACAATACCATGTAATTACTGACAATCAATTTTAGGACAATGCATGAACTCAAAGAAGAGATTACCCTAATAAGCTAAGAGAATAATATTCTTAGCCTTGGAATTTTGAGGACAAAATTCTTTTTAAGGTGGCTAGAATATAACATCCCCACTTTCGTAAACAAAATGTAATGGAAACTTTGAATTATTTCCCTTAGGTAATGTGAGAATTTCTCAGGCAGTATTATGCCATAACGATCCTCACACTCAGAATTATAGGGTAGTGTAACACTGCCATTGAAAATATGGCACTGGCATATGTTAAAGATTAGGAAATGACAAAAGTGTCCCTATAAACTTTTGTTAATTGCAGTGATGCCCAGAATTTTTAGAAATTATATTTTGACTCCAAAGACTTATTCCCATAATGACCCTAGAAATTTTCATAAAATGACCTTTATGTCCTCACATCTGTAGAATTAGCAGAATGGGATTTAAACAGAGCAAAATCACGTGATGAAACTATAGAAATTTAAATCTCTACCGATTGGGCCATGGAGGCAATCGGGTGTGAAAACACGTAGGGTGTCCCTGGACTTGCTCAAAATTTCGGAAATGCCATAAGCTATGGAAAATGGAAAACAGAAAGGCTCTGAATTTGTGAAGCATTGAATTTATGTTGTTAATCAATTTATTCAATTTTACGGACTAAGCAAGGTTAATTAGAAATTAATTAAAGATTAATTAGAAGTTAATTAGGTGTTAATTAAAGAAATTAGACTTAAAAACAATTAGAGTGGAGACAAAGAAAATCTCACAAAGTTGTTTAGAAATGTTTTGTCGATTCGAAGGAAATCGGTAAAGATTCGGTATTTTACATCGCAAAGGCCAAATCAATAGAATTTTATACTAAAAACCTTAAGATGGGTGGCTGAAAATTCAGCCACCTCCACCATTATAAATGGCGCCACATTGCAGCCCAAGATGAGGGGTAACTTGGCCAATTCTCCATCACTAACACTTACCAATTAAGCCACACCAACTTAATTGCTAAGCTATTATTTCTCCCCTTTTTCTCTTTAGAAATATCACCCTTCTCTCTCTCATTTCTGCAGCCCATCATCTCCTTCTTCCTTTTCTCTCTTTCACCTCCATAACTAAGAGTTTCAAGCTCAAGATTGGAGGTCTTCTTGGCCTCAAATCTACTAACTCCTTTAATGAAAATTGATCCTCATCTCCTTCTCTACAAAAACCCTCTAACAATTTCATGATTAAACATCAAGTGGAGGCTCCCCACACTCATGTGAGCTGCTGCCATGGTGGAGGAAGAAGGCTAGGAGTTGGTTCTTGGCCTCCTTGCTTCTATAGTTTCAAGGATTTTAAGGTAGGTAGCTCAAATCCTTAGTTATTTGTTGTATTGTGTGACTATATGGCTGTTGTGTGCTCCTTATGCTATGCTGGTCCATGCTTGTATGCTTGTGTTATGATGTTTTTCTTGTGAATTGAAATGAAGAAATTTAGTTTAAGTTGAGGAATTTATCAAAAACTCAAAAAGGAGCTATGTAGAATATGCTTTTGTGAGAAATCCCTACAGCGTCTGTACCGGCGGAGTGTACAACTCCACCTACAAATATAGAAAGTGGACGGTACTAATTTTAAATGAAACTAGACACTTAGAGCTTTCCAACCATATAAATTATAAGGCCATTGGATTAGTATTCAGTGAGTTATGAATTTTTGAAGTTTAACCTGAAATTCTGGATTCTCTTTTGGGCAGTATAAGTTATGAGTAACTCACCCTAAAAACTCTAAATTGAGTGCAACCAGTTTTGTTTGAAAGCCAACATATAGGGAAACATTCTATAAAAATTTTAGAGTTAGATTTTATCCCAATTATTCCTAGTGATTCAATGAAATTGCCTTAAGTTCAAACCAGACTAGAACAAGACAATCCAAAAGGGTCAACTTACGGCGTTTATAACTCAAGCTCTCTGTATGCAAATGAGATGCAACTTCATCAAAATAAAATATTGTTCTATTAGCTTTATTTTGATATTGTTTCATATAATTTTACCCAAATTTCTATTTTTGGTGAATTTTTACTTCTTAGGGTGCAATTCTGGCTAGTTGTAGGACAGACTGAGGTAAAATTCAAATAACTTGAGCTACATAAATCAAAATGAGATGGGACCAAAAAGGTTAGAAACTAGACAAATAGCATGTTAACATATCCAAAATTCAGACATAAATGAATTAAGAAGAAAGTATGGAATAAATTATAAATTCGGGCAGAACTAAATAGAATTGGCAGAAATGACCAAATTGATGGTTTCACAAGTATTAGTGTACATATAAGGCTTGGGTTGAAGGTTGCAAATTTTACATTGATAGATATGTTAGATTGATTATACTGCTATGATTGATTTCTCCGTGGGAGCTAGCACTATTCACGGAGAAGCAGGCCTGATCCATTATGCTACCGAAGTTCTAGCAGAAATATGTGAATTATATGAATGTTATAAACATTTATATGTTATGCTCATAAGATTCATATATGCAAGAATGATTTAAGTATGATATGAACTATATTAATGAAAACCCATAGCATATGCATGTATAATCATGTCCAAAGAAGGGTAAAAATTATGAGAACTTGCAAGAAAGATGTACTGAGCTACCATGTAAGGCATGGATAGACCTAGCTAGCATATGCCAGAGCAGTACTGTCTAAGACTTGGGCCAGGCCCTAAACAAATTTAAAGGGAATAAGTTAGTGGGAGCATCGGGGAAAGTAAACCCAGCAATCCTGTATAGGAATGAGCTCAATCCTAAAAAGCAGGCTGTTACCCAGAGGTGAGAGAGGCCATTCTCCTTTAGGGGACCAAGTACAGAAAAGCAAGATCAAGTTACAAGTTAAAGAAAGAGATAAATTAAGTCAAGTGCACTTGCATTCAGTCAAGTACAAGAATCTATATGTGCATATCTAACTATCTCGTTATGTCATGATGTTATTATGATTCTTATTGAAGTATACTACACTATTCGTGTTTCTATGTCGTCATATAATATGCCAAGTGGTTGTTAAAATATAATCTGCTTCGAGCAATATGTTTCAACTTAAAATTGAACCACTGTTTGCGTATATGTGCTCATATTTTCATAAGAAACCGAAGCTGCTGGAATGTTTATGATGACATTGTAAGAGTGATGGTTCGAGGTTACCTATTGAGAACCTTAGGTTCTCACTGCCTACTTATATGTTTTTCTTTCCGTAAACATTCCAGCACCTAAGTTGGCAATCAAGTGCGAGGTGGAGTACTGGAATATTCAGTGAGCAAGACTCGGGCGCGAACCAGACCAAGAGACTATTGAAGCTAGCTTATGACTAGTCAAAAGCAAGTTCTGTGTATTATGCTAGTCACAATTTCATTTAAATTGTAATTATTTTATTCTCTATGTATTAGAGATGACGAAATTTATGAACCATTATTTAGTAATAAAGTGTGCAGTTAGAGGATCATGTATTATTATATTTTCCACTTTTTAAAGCTTTCTTAGTACAGTGACAACCTTTTAATATAACTCCATGACTCGAGCATGGCTTATATGATAAAGTTTGTTGCACCCTCAATTTAATCTTTCTTGTTACCTCATGTTCATCAGAAAAAATACTGATCAGATTAAATATCTAAATTATATATAAGAGAAAAAATTTTATGCTAATTTACATCACCACATACCTATAGCATCTACAAACCAATAATGGCTGGATTCACATCCAACATAATATCTAACTGTCGATGAACCCTCAACATGTGTAGGTAGTGAATTGGCTGGATCAGATGACTGTGAAGTTGTTGGAATAGCTGATGTTGAAGGACAAGTTTGTGACATCTATAGTAGAGTCTAGAGTGGACATGTCCTTGGTGAAATGCTTGGACCAACTGCTATTGAGGGACATGTCTCAAGCTGTTGCAGTTGATCAACTTGTGCTAAATTAGGGTGTGCAATAGCCTCATTTAAGACGTAGCAAGTGAAGTGCTCTCCCCAATTGATTTGAGTATCTTGAATCGCTTTGGCTTTGGCATATCTATATACATAAATGAAACAATTAATTAAAATCAACTAATGATATAATTAAGAATATGTTATACAAAGTCATACAATATAAACTTCACATGCAACAAATGATAAACTTAACACACTAAAGTCATACCATAAACAAATTCACTCTATAACTATTTTGACATATGTTCATCTCCCCCAACCTCATCCTCGGCATTCAACTCACTTAATAATTCATCTTCTGCATCATCTCTCAACAATGGTAAATCACCAACATCTTGAAATAATTGATCTAAATCTTGCTTTGAAAATGGCTCATTCTCATAAAGTTCATTATCTTCCCCTTCTCCCATATCATTCAAGTCCCTTGGCTTCAAATGCACAACAACAGTAATCTTTATTCACCTCATCATTCACATAATATACCATTTGAGCCTGGGAAGCTTCAATGTATGGATCATGGTCTTCACGGTCACTAGCGTGAATTAATTGTGAAAAATTAACAGAAGTAAATCCCCATGCATCCTTTCTACACCCTCTTTCCCTAATGGTGTCAGCCCATTTACATTTAAATAGTGTCACTCCAAACCAACCATAGTAGTAAGGCTCAATAATGTCTTCTAGTTTGCCATAATATGACAAATCTGCTTGCCTTAAATTCCCATCAACATGGCTAGCAACACAAGAAGTAGAAGAAGTTACAAAAACCCCACTATTTTGGGGTTTTAACCCATGATCTCGTGTAGCTGTCCGAAATTTGAACCCATTAATATTAAATGCAGAAAACCTTCTAGCATATTGTGTAACAGCCTCTATCATATAAGCCATGCTTGAGTCATGGAGTTATATTAAAAGGTTGTCACTGTGCTAAGAAATCTTTAAAATATGGAAAATATAATACATGGCCCTTTAACTACTCACTTTATTACTGACTAATAATCTTTGATACATAGAGAATAAAATAATTACACTTTTAAAGAAATTATAACTGACATAGTACACAGCATTTACATCCGACTAGTCGTTAGCTAGCTTCAACAGTTTCTTGGCCTGGCTTATGCCCGATCCTTGCTCAATGAAAGGAGCAGTACTCCACCTCGCACTTGATTTCCAACTTGGATGCTGGAATGTTTACAGAAAAGAAAAACATACAAGCAGGCAGTGAGAACCTAAGGTTCTCAGTAGGTAAAGTCAAACTAATCTTACAGCGTCATCATAAACATTCCAGCCACTTCGATTTATTATGAAAATATGAGCACATATAAATAAATAGCGGTTCAATTTTAAGTTGAAAATACCTTCCTCGAAGCGGCATATATTTTAACCGCCACTTGCCATTTCGTATGATAGACATAGAAATACAAATAGTATAATATGCTTCAACAAGAATCATAATAGCATTGTGACTTAATGATATAATTGAAGATGCACATATAGATGCTTATATTTGACTGTATGCAAGTGCACTTGGCTTAATTCATCCCTTTCCTTAACTTGCAATTTAATCTTGCCATTCTATGCTTGGTCCCCCGGAGGTGATTGGCCTCTCTCACCCCTGGGTAATAGCCTGCTTTTCAGGTCCGAGCTCGTACCTATACATGAGTGACGGGTTTACTTTCTCCGACCTTCACACAGATCTATTCCCCTTAAATCTGGTCGAGGCTAGCCCAAATCTTAGACAGTACCATTCTGGCCCACGCTAGCTGGGTCTATGCCATGCCTCACGTGGTAGCTTGGTATGTCCCGCTTGCAAGTTCTTATTATCTTTTCCTTTCCATATCTTATCATGCATGCGGATACTTTGTGCATTCATAGATATGTCTCATACCTTATTTATCATATCATATTCTAATTATGCTTGCATGCATGATGTACATGAACATAATATGTAAATGTAAATATATTTAAAGCATAATCATCCACAACATAAGTTCTAATAAATTCCTACCGAAAATTCGACAGCACAACGGATCGAGTCCGCTTCCCCATGAATAGTGCCAGACAACCAGTACAATCTTTCAAACTTGCAATTCAATATGGATCAGCAATTATACAGATATTCATAGCATCATTCATCAAGTTCAATTCAAGCATCTATAGGGTTTTCGATTTACTCCTTCCTATTCTGCCCGATTTTGTTATAATCCACCCTTTGCTTGATTCGACTTATCTAAGTCTAAATTTTGCATATGTCATAGCTTTATGTGTCTAGTTTCCAACCCTTTTGGTCCTATCTCATTTTGATATGTGTAGCTCAAGATATTTAAATTTTGCCTCAACCTATTCGGTCACTAGTCAAAATTACACTCTTGGAAGTAAAAATTTACTAAAAATAGGAATCTAATTAAAACCAAACGAAACTATACAAATTAAAGATAACAGGACAAGCTTTTACTTCCAACAAGTTCTATATCATTTGCATGAGTATATCTTGAGATATAAGCCTCGAAACTTGACCTTACTGGACTACTCTATTCCTACCCGGTTTGAACTTAAGTCCACTTCATTGATATACTGGGAACAAATGGAAATGAACCTGGCTTTGAAATTTTTGTGAGATGCTTCTTTATATGTTAGCTTTCAAACCGCGTTAGTTGGACTCAATTTAGAGATGTGTAGGGTGAGTTACACCCTTCTCGATTTATACTACCTAGATGAGAATCCAGATTTCTAGGTCCAACTTCAAAAATTCATATCTCCCTCAATACTAATCCAATGACCTTATAATTTGTATATTGGAAAGCCCTAAATATCTAGTTTCATCTAAAAATAGATTCACCCACTTTCTACTGCTGTAGGCAGAGCTGTCCACTCTGCCAGTATGGACGCCGTAGGGTTTTCTCACAAAAACATATTCTGCTTAGCTTCTTTTTGAGTTTTTGATAAATTCTTCAACTTAAACCAAGTTTTCTCACCTCAAAACACTAGAAGAACATCAAAGCACCATAATACAAGTATGGCATAAGAGGAACATAGCAACCACATAGTCACATGATACATCAAACTACTAAGGATTTGAGCTACCTATCTTGAAATCCTTGAAACTATGGAAGTAAGGAGGCCAAGAACCAACTCCTTGCCTTCTTCCTTCATCATGGTAGCAGCTCATATGAATGTGGGGAGGCTCTATTTGATGCTTAATCATGAAATTGTTAAAGGGATTTTGTAGAGAAGGAGGTGAGGATCAATTTCCATAAAAGGAGCAAGAGCATTTGAGGTCAAGAGGGCTTCCAATCTTAAGCTTGAAGTTCTTGATCATGGAGGTAAGGAAAGAAAGGAAGAAGAAGAAGAAGAAATGGAAGGAGGCTGAAGCATGGTGGAGGGTGCAAAAATAAAAGGAGATGGGTGAGATTTTTCTAAGCTTTATAACATAAAAAAGGGTGGCTTTAGGTAGTTGGCTTTAGTGGTCATGACTTGGCCAAATCTCCCCATCATATGGCTGCTATATGGCGCCATCTATGGTGGTGGAGGTGGCTGAATTTCAGCCATTCAACCTAAGGTTATCAGTGTAAAATTCTACTGATTCAGCTCTGACAGTTTAGAATATCGAATATTTACCGATTTCCTCCAAACCGATAAAATGTTACTTAATAGTTTTGCCAGATATCTACATGTTCATTTTAATTTATCTTAAGCCTAATCTCTCTAACTAATATCTAATTAACTCTTAATTAATATTTAATTAACTTCTAATTGCCCTTACATAACTATTGAAACTGAATAAGTGAACTAATGGCATAAATTAGACATTTTCATAAATTCGGAGCCTTTTTGTTTCCTATTTTCTGTAACTAATGGCATTTTCATAATTTTGAGCAAGTCCAAGGGCACCCCAAGTCATTTAACACCAAACTGCCTCCATGGCCCAATTGGTAGAGACTTAAATTTCTACGGTTTTGCCACATGATTCTACTCTGCTTAAAATCTCATTCTGCTAATTCTACAGATGTGGGGACATAAAAGTCATTTTATGAAAATTTCTAGGGTTGTTGTGGAAATAATTCTTTAGGGTCAAAATATAATTTCTAAAAATCCTGGGCATCTCTGTAATTAATAAAAGTTTATAGAGGCACTTTTGTCATTTCTTAACTTTTAACATATGACAGTGCCATATTTTCAATGGCAGTGTTACACTATTTTATAATTCCAAATGTGAGGATCGTCATGGCATAGCGCTGCCTGAAAAATTCTCACACTGCCTAAGGGAAATAATTTAAAGTTTCTATTACGTTCTGTTTACTAAAGTGGGGATGTTACATATTGTGTTGGACCATTTGCTAGATACTTTAAATCATCTGACATAGTACTCACAACATTTGGGTTCATAATCTAAAATAAAAGTGTTAAAATGTATCAGTCATAACAAAGTTTGAAATATTTTTTAACAAAATCTCATCACATTTTTACCTACTTTTTCAAGAAACCAATCAACAAAATCCTTATTCACCATTTTCTCTATCTCTATAGCTTAAGGCTTTCGACCTCTAGACCGTCTTCGTACGAAGTCCTTAAATTCACTATACAAATAATTGAAATTAAGTTATATCATTCAAAGAAATACTTGCATATTAATCTTAAGAGTCAGTTAGAGTTTGCCTAAATACTGACTCAATGTGTGGCTTCACTTGCAAACAAATTAGTAGCACATATCGATGTGCTTGCCTTTTCTCCATAGCCAATAATTCAAAGGTTGAGAAAGCTCCTACTGCTCTACCTATTGGCAGAAAAATGGAATGCATATGTGAAGAATGTCTATGATCAGGATAATCATCAACACGTGTTGGCCTATTGATTCGTTTCTCAATCCCTTCTATATGCTGAGAGCAAAAGCTAAGAACCTCTTTAGCTAAGTATCATTTGGTTATGGAACCTTCTGGTTGAGCCTTGTTTCGTACATAAGACTTTAAGTGTCCCAGGTACCTAAGTAGAAGATCGAAAATTAATAAAAATAACCTCATTTCAACCCTTTTTTAGCCTTAAATGATAACTTGTAACAATGGAACGAGATATTTACCTCTCAATAGAATGCATCCATCGATAATGTACTAGCCCTCCAAGTCTTGCTTCATCAACTAGATGACAAGTAAGATGAACCATGATTGTAAAGAACAATGGAGGGAATAACATTTCTAGGTGACAAAGGGTGAGAACAATTCTAGGTTGAACCTTGTCAAGGTCTAAGAGACTTAAGCTTTTGGAGCATAATTGTTGAAAGAATGAACAAAACTCTATTAGCACTACAATAACTTTGTCTGGTAATACATGATATATGCCAAGTGGTAATAGCTGCTGCATACAAATGTGACAATCATGACTCTTCAATCCAAAGAGCTTTCGTTGTTTCAAATCAATACGCCTCGAAATGTTACTTCAGTACCTATTTGGCACTATTACATTCTTTAAAGTTCGCAAGAATATATCTTTTACTGCATTTGACATTGTAAACAAAGATAGGCGATATCTTCCATTCTCATCTGGCCAAAGTTCTTTCCTTATACCTATTTCTCTAAGATCCTTACGAGCTTTAAGATTATCTTTTGATTTCATAGTCTCATTGAGCAAAGCGTATAACACATTGTCACACACATTTTTTTCAATGTGCATAACATCCAGGTTGTGGCACAACAAAGTAGACTCCCAATAAGGAAGATCAAAAAATATGCTTTTCTTCCTCCATTGTCCTATCCCATTTTCAACAAGGGTTTCTCCTCTGGCTCTTTTACCTTTATCATTTGACTGTATTGTTTTTCCAAATGCAACATTGATTCCTTCAAGCTGTTTCAATATTTCCGATCTCGATAGTACTATTGGTAGATCCCTTTGCTCAATTGTCCCATTAAAATGAGCCCAATTTAATCTAAATTTATGGCCCTTTTCTAGAAAACGACGATGACCCATAAAACACCATTTTCCACTATGTCTCAGTCTATATGAGTCTATGTCAAAGTTGTAACATCCCCAGATAACGTAATAGGAAATAATAAAAATAAACTTTTATTATTCACAATCTTACCCGTGAACATTTTAGAAAATGACCTTTAGATCCTTATATATTATTTACAGCCTTGCCCTTAAACATTTTAAAAAATGACACTTAGGTCCCTAGATCAACAGAATTAGCAGAATAAGGTTTTAAACGAAGCAGAGTCACGTAGCGAAAACGTAGAAACCTAAACCTCGGCCGATTGAGCCACGGAGGTATCCATATGTGAAATGACATGGGATACCCCTAGACTTACCCATAATTATGAGGATGCCATTAGCCATTAACAACAAAAACCAGAAAGGCCTTCAACTTGCAAAACGTTTAATTTACACTGTTAATCGATTTATTTGATTTTATTGAATCTTTAAGCTTGATTAGAAATTAATTAAGGGTTGATCAAGAGTTAATTAGATGTTAGACCAAAGATAATTAGAACAGAAACATATGAAACTTCATAAATTTCTTCAAAACCGTTTTACCAATTTAAAGGAAATCGGTAAGATTACGATATTTTAAACTGTTGGAACCGAACCAATAGAATTTCAACTCATCAACCCTACTTTAAGTGGCTGAGAACTCAGCCACTTAATCCCTCAAAATGGCACCATGTCAACCACAAAGAGAGAGGAGAGACTTGTTCAATTCATCACCACTTACTTCCAACCAATGAGAACCAAGCCTTCCAACTACCAATGCTTCACACAACCTTATTTATTCCCTCTAACTCTCTTATTTTCGTGCTCCCTTTTCAGATGAGCATTCCTCACCTTTCCTTCTCCCATTTTCACTTCATCTTCCTCAAAACTCCAAGCCTCATCCATTTCCTCCACCAAGAGCTCAATTCTAGCTAGTTTCTACATCAATTGGAGGTAGGATTCAACTCCCTTGCATGATTTTATTGAACTAATAACTATTAGGATTGATTTCTTCTCTTATGTAACTGATGATATATGGTGGTGGTGTGATGCTTTATGGCTGACTTATCATGTTTTTATTTGGGTTGATTGAGATTTGAATGAGAAAACACCAAGAGGCACAAAAACAGAATCTGCTAAGTTGAAGAAATCTACGGTGGTCCGTACGGCAGAGTGTACGGCTCTACCTACCACCGTTTAAATCCGATTAAACTATTTTTATGTGAAACTAGACATCTAGGGCTTTCCATAAATATATCATATAAGGCTTTTCGATTAGTATTGAAGGAGTTATGAATTTTTGAATTTTGACCTAGGGTTTTGACTCGGGTTCTGGGCAGACTGGATTGTTCAAGGTAGAACTCGCCCTATACTACTTGAAAATGAGTGGAACTAACTTTTTTAGAAATCTTACATATAGAAGAATGTTCCATAAAAATTTCAGAATTAAATAAGGTCCCAGTTGCTCCCAGTGATCCAAGAAATTTGCCCTATGTCCAAACCGGCCCAGAACAGGCTAGTTTAGGAAGGTCAGAATTCGGGGCTTATAACTCGAGCCCTACTAGGTCAAATGGAATGAAAATTTTGTAAATGAAACTTTACCCTGTTAGCTTTAATATGAGTCTAATTTCGTGTAATTTGAGTGAGTTTTCGATTTTTAGTGGATTTTTACTTTTAGGTGTCTGATTCTGGCCAGCCACTGGGTAGGCCGGGATAAAACCTAAATATCTTAAGCTATAGATATCAACATTAGATGGGACCAAAGAGGTTAGAAAATAGACACATAACACTTTAACATACTCAAAATTTCTATGTTGAAATATGTATGCAATGTTGTGACCTTTGTGATAAATTGATGTTTTGGTATACTGGCATTATTCATAGGGAAGCGAACTTGATCCATTATGCTACCGAAATTCCGGCAGAAATATGTGAATTATATGAATGTGATAAACATTTATGTGTTATGCTCATAAGATTCATATATGCAAGGATGATTTAAGTATGATATGAATATATTGAATGTGGGTCCCTTCATCTAGAGGCAGTTACGAGATCCCTCCTTGTGAAGGCAGTTAAATAAGATAAGATGTGGGTCCCTTCACTTGGAGGCAGTTGCACTTTGAATCCCTCCATGTGAAGGCAGCTAAAACTTTTGGGTCCCTCTATGTTGGAGGCAGATAGCCAACTGAGTCCCTCCGACCTAGAGGCACGTGGGTCCCCTTGTGGGTGAGTCGGTGTGACGACGGTCACGAGTCGAACTGACGAGCTCACTCCAAGGCCAGGCTACCCAAGAGCAGTAAAGGCTAAAGACTAAAGACTCAAGACTAAAGATTAAAGCATATGCAAGCACCCCACTCACATGAGGCATGGCATCGACCTAGCTAGTGTGAGTATAGGGGCTAGGACTTACATGAGGCATGGCATGACCCAGCTAGTGTAAGTACCGAATGAAGGTCCCATATTCCTAAGGAACGTGACATGGCGATCACGCTCTGATGGGGTATGACATGGCGATCATACTCTGGGATGTGGCATGTAAAGATTTTATGATGAAAAGGAAGCAAAAGAAAGAAAAGTAAACTTTATGTATATGCATGAATTTAAGTACAAGTAAAGTTATGTGCAGATGTTATGTCCCCAGTATATTGATGCTATTGTATTTTATTACGTTTCAGTTACTATTCCTAATATAATTCATGAAATTTGTTTCATATAGGCTCTCCCAAATTGCCAAGTGTATGAGTAAAATGAACTTTGCTTCAGAAAGTATATTTTTGAACTATAAAATTAAATAGTTTGTATAGCATATTCACCTTTTTCATAATAAACCGAAGCAAACTAGAGATGACAATGATGACACAACATATGTTAGTTTAATGAATCCTACTGAGAATTATAATTCTCACCCCTATCTTTATTTCCATGTTATCTCCAGATAGTTCAGAAGTCCCGAAGAAGGTCCTCCAAGGCGGAGTTGACTAATAAGATCGACGATGACCGAAGGTTGCTGTCAAACAAGGTCCAATTAAGTGACAGTAACAACTCCTAGATGAGGTATTATGACTTAAGCATAGTACCGTACTCAGTAGGGTGTTACAAAAGTTACATGCGGGGCAAGTAAAACTTGTGTGTGTGTTCCACCCAGACAAGGTACCAAGGCCAGGAAAGTCACTAATTGTCCACATTAAAGCTGCTCGCATCCTAAACATTTCATTTTTTTAAAGAATCTAATGCCTGCACCCCATCGAACCACAAGTCCTTCAAATCTTTGATTAGAGGTTGTAAGTACACATCTATGTTATTCTCAGGCATTTTTTTTTTCTAGGAATAATCATTGAGAGGATGAATGATGCTTGCTTCATGCACTCCCATGAAGGCCGGTTATATGGGATAAGAACCATGGGCCAAATGCTATAGTTTGTACTCATGGCTCCAAAAGGGTTGAAACCATCAGAAGCTAGACCAAGGCATACATTTCAAGGATCTGCAACAAACTTAGGATGAATTAAGTCAAATGTCTTCGAAGCCTTAGAATCTCTTGGATGCCTCTTCATTTCATCTTGGCTACCCTCTAATAAATGCCATCTCATTGACTCTGCAGTCTTAGAACACATAAACAATCTTTGCAATCTCAGCTTTAGTGGAAAGTACCGCAAGATCTTTGCGGGTTTCTTCTTCTTATTATCCTTCCACTTACATGTCTTGCATCTTTTACATTCTTAGAAGTCTTCATCTTCCCCAATATAACATACAATCATTTAGGCAAGCAGGTATCTTGGTGTAGTTAAGACCAAGTTTATTAATGGTTTTCTTTGCCTCATAGAATGAATTAGGAATTCTGGCATGTTCAAAGGCATCTTTTAATAATTCTAGAATCATAGTCATTGCCTTATCACTCATTCTACATAAACACTTTATATGATACAATTTTATCAAGAAAGACAGTTTTGAATACTTTGCACATCCTTCATATAACTATTGATTACAGTCTTTTAGCAACTCATAAAATTCTACATTTTCTCCACTATGCTCCTCGTTTAGAGTTTCATCCCTATCTATAAGGTAAGAAGATAGAATAGGTTCATTCAGGTTGTGCCTAGCTAACCCAAATGCATTATTGACCATTGTTTCCATTGGGTTTTGAGATTGCAAATCATCTTCTATGCCTTGTGTGTTTTCAAGAACCTCTAACTCAACTACATTTGAATCTTCACCATGCCAGTACCAAACTTTGTAATTTTCTGGAAAAGGCTTACATGTCAAGTGTTCTTGAACTATATCCCTTGTTTGCCACTTCCTAAAACCACACTTTGGACAAGGGCACTTAATTTTATGACCCCAATAGATTGATGCTGAAGAGCAAAATCTATAAATTTGTTTAACCTTTTTGCATATTGAGGTGTGTTCTGTGGTTTGCCAATCCAAGATCTATCGATTGGCATGACTAGAAAGTAATAGTAAATGAAGCGATTGAGAAAACCTATATATGAGAAAGTGGGTATAAAAGAGATATCAACAATAAGATGACATAAAGGAAAAAAGCAAAAGTTTAAAACAAACATAGTACAAACTAACTTTTAAGTCAAAACAATAGCTAATAAAGGAAAACCACCAAAAAGAGCATCCAACAAGCATGTGAAATGAGAAATAGCCACTTTACATAGAAAAAAATATTTTGAATAGGATGAATTCAGCAACATGTACACAAGAAATATGCTACAGGCATTAACTTTATGAATAATAAATACAACAATCAAATAGAACATGATTTGATGTGCATATGAACAAAATTAACAAATTGAAACTAATCGGGATGTACAAAATGATGAAGATTGGCAAGTACTTAGTGTTGCGGATACCCCCTTGATTATCCTTAATTTGCTTTTTCACAACTTTAAAAAATCAACACAATAAATTAGTAATGTTTTAAAAATATATGAGATAATGGAGATTCAGATTGTCATGCTCCTATCTCCTATCAACTTGCATTGATAAAGCCTTATAAAATCATAAAAATATGGAGATTTAGATTAAATTTGTAACTCATAAAAGGTGCAAAATATGACAAACGAGTCAGATATAAGGAAATGTAATCTATTTGTCATTACACCATTCTTGCTCAAGAAAAGCAATCACCCATAGTGTAAAAGATTTAGTCTATTCATCTGACAAGTTGATATCAAATACAAGATCCTAATATCAACACTAGTTTCCAATAACATAAGATTTTCCTAAAATATAAAAAAAATCACAAAACAGATTACCACCACGTGCCATTTAGAGAATTTAAGCACCACAAAAAAAAATTATAGTTTATTGGGAGGATCTCTTAGTCAAAAATAGTTGTATAATATACTTTACATTAATAACGTAATAAAATCAATTTCTATAATTATTTCTAAATATGTATATAAGAATTAATAATAAATAAATATTTGGAAATCATACAAGATATCAGCGCAAAATTAAAACAAGTAATCTTTAGTATTTAAACAACCACCTAGGATTATGCTTACATTGTTCTAAATAAGATAGAAATATATAGAGAAATCAACGTAAAAAGAAATATAAATTTAAAATATATGGTTTTTCATAAAGAAAAAAATTACAATCACTTTGGAAGATTTTTATCAACCACTAGCTCAATCTAAAGTTGCATGAATAATTTCTAAGACCAAAAAGTAACTGAAGTTGCATTTTTTTATATTTTTAATTATTTTATTTACACCATCTCTCTCGTTTTTCATATTTTTTTCTTTTATAAAAATCTCTTTCTTTCTTTACCAGCAGAAGAATCCTCATAAAAATGAAACAAGAATAAGAAGAGGTTATATCCTGCAGTATATGCTCCCTCTTCAAAACAAAAGCAGTTCGTAATGGAAAATTAATAATTCTTTTTTTTTCCTTAAGACCATTCACTTGTAATACTCTAACATATTGGGTTAGCAAAAGAAATCTTAGATTAATCACTAATGGGTATTATGTTGAGCTAAATCAGAACTTAAGCCTTTTTTCCTAGGAAAAAATTGTTAATTAAAGGACAAAAAGTAGAAAGATGGCTCAAAAGCCATGCCAAGAATCAAATGCTATACACACAAATTACTTATCTGTAGTGTACTGATCTAATGACCTTTGTTAGAAGGAGGATTGTACCAAGAATTAATTGCTGAAAAAGGAGTTAGAACTGGTAGCACCACTATAGCAGAGGGGTCTTTCCAGCCAAGCCAACTTGTGCACAATAAGTCAAGCCTCACTTCTAATAGTTTATTGAAAGCCTCCTCTACAATATTAGTTTCAATGCTATGATTGATTTGTCCTATTATGCGTAGAATTTTTAAGGAAAAAGCACCAAACACATTTAAGGGGTGGAGGGGGGGAGAAGAAACATGGCATGCATTAAAAGACTGTGGCCTAACATTGAAAACAATGTTTCTTATTACCTTAATCATAGTAAAAGATATCATCATATATATTTATATACTTCATCATTTTGCTCGACAAGATTTCAACCTAACATTTATGGTACAAATTAATCGAATCTTGTCTACTTCCTCGTTTTGATTGATCATGTTTACTAGTGCTACTAAATTTGTATACAAAAATTTGTTTTAGAAAAAAACTAAATTACATATTTTTAATAAAAAAGAAAGTTCCAAATTTTTTGTACAAAACATATATAGCAGAGTTATAATTTATTTGACATATTATAATAGACCTAGTGACATTTTTTTTCTAATGGTGTATTGTAATAAACTTTATAATTAGTATGCAGAGTCTTAAATTATGAGTAAATTTGCAGGAAAAACTTAATATGACCAAAAGTAAAAGACAACCATTTGTATTTTTGATTTTTTATTGTTTAAGAAATAAACTGGTCTCTCAAAAGCTAACACACATTCAAGTCAGATGAAAGCAGCAAAATATATTGATTTAGGCTTTTATTGCAAGTATTCAAGTACTTGATTCATTGGGCTAACTTTGTTTAAGCTTTTCAGTTGAACCTCTCCTTCAACTTTTATATCCACTGATGCATTATGAAGCATTTAGCTGCTTCCATATTGAGAATTTGAATCATTGACTAATTATTATTAGAATCAATTTCATGTTAATATGTTTAGTGTTTCTACTATCTTTAATGGCATCTAAACATGACAATGGCTATTGCAAATTTCAATAGAAAATTAGGTGCATTGCAAAGTATAGAGTATAGACCCAGTTGCTTCAAGTTCAGTTATTTCTTTGAAACTTAGGAAAAAAAAATGGATGTGTCAACATTTGATGAAAAGGAATATTATACTGTTATTGTGTGGCCTTGGTTAGCATGTATTAGTAGCTCCCCATTCTCTTCTATTCTATGAGGCTGAAATGCTGCTTGTTATCCTTTTGAACAGCCTGAGGATAACCATGAGATGATTTAGAATAAAATGTTTCCTTCAATTAATTCAAATGAAAATGAAAGACATTACCAAAACATCTTTACTTTAATGACTAAATAAAAGCAAATATAAATAACATATAAGTAGAATGTACCTATAAAAATGGCTATAAGTAAAATAGTCATTCATAAACAATAAGCCACAGACATTATGTAGCACTAAGTTAAAAATTAAAAATAGGCTAAACTTAACTAGTAATACAACCAACACGTTGCTCCTAGTCAATTCATTCAACTATTGATTTATAACAAAATTAATTGCTAAAAGGATAGATCAAGTAAATTCTTAAGCTGTATTCTGACAACTTTCACAAGATTAGATAACTATCACTCTTCTAAGAAGGCGTTAGAAAGGAAACTTCTACACAAACAATACATGGATAAAAAGTTAAATAATGTTCCAGGTTCAAAATGTCAATACACATAATACAATGCAATTATCTTTTATATCAACAATGCGACTTCATTTACTATATTTATTTTGGCTATTTTTCCGCAAGCCAAATGTTTCTCAAAATGCAACATAAAAATCTAATTACAATAGAAATGATATTGGCAACACAAAATATGGAATCACAACGGTGGGGTAATAGAAACCATTTTACTTGAGTGGGTGAGAGAGCAGAGTTTACTTGAGGTTGGTTTTGTTGATGTCACGACGATATAGGAAAGGCGGTACAACAGTACAAGGCAAGGGTCGTCTGGAAGCAGTCCGTGCAGTGGTTATGGGCAGCACGTGATTGAGTAAAAGAAAGAGACACACATACAGAGATAGACACACAAAGACAGAGAAAGAAAAAGACATACACACAGAGTCTGAGAGAGTGAGTGAAATGAAGGAGCAAGGGAATGAGCTTAGGGTTTCCAAATGAAGGGGTTTCTATGTGTGATGAAAGAGGAAGAGTTTCTTTTTTTTTATTTCTTTTTTTTCTTTTAAGATTTTCGAGCATAGAAATGGGGAAAGTAGGTGGGATTCAGGGGGGGAATTTTTACTCAAGTTATGACAGTTTTAAATGCCATATTGTATGATGAACCACTGTAATACTTGCTTGATTTATGTCATTTGTACCCTGCCGTAATATCTCTAATAAAATGGCAGGTTTTTAAAATCGCCATATTAAAACCGCCACAATTTTCCTATTTTTTTGTAGTGAGCTATGAACTAATTTTTCTTGACTGGATTTGGTGTATGTGCTCATTGCATCTGCTGTTGGTTAAGTGAGGAATTGCATTTGCTAGTTACATTATTAGTTGCTACCATTATGTTTAGTTAAAGATTTTACCCACCTACATTCTTGGATAGCATGGAAAAGTATATGGTGGGGATGAGTAGATGAGTATTAGATTCTGGCCTTCTTAAAGGTCTTTCTATGTTAGAAATAATTTTTAATATTTTGTTTATGACATCTGATGATTGTAGGGGTGTAAGGCTTTTAATTAGACAGCTTCAGTTCTTGAGCATCTTTTTAATGTGATTGAACTATGTGAATTAAGTTTGATTTTATGAATAATCTTTTGTTAAGCAGGGTGTTCTTACTCTTTACATTCACATGGCTTTAGGGATAGTACCATTTGAAGCTCTATATGGTAGAAAATATAGGTCACTCTTGTGTTGGTTTAAAATGGGAGAAAAAAGTTTTCTAGGACTTGATTTAGTGCAATAGATCACATAAAAGATCAAATTCATTAGGGGGAGACTACTCACTGCTCAAAGCAGACGAAAAAGTTATGCAAATTATATAAGGAGACCTCTAAAATTTGAAGAAGGAGATCATATTTTCCTCAAAGTTACTCCTACTATTAGGATTGGCAGAGCCCTTAAATCCAAAAAGTTCAATCCTAAATTCATTGCTCCATTCCAAATTCTCAAAAAAAAGGATCTGTTATATATCAAATTATACTTCCCCTTAATCTTTCAATTCTCTATAATATCCCCCATGTCTCTCAACTCAGAAAACATTATTTTGACTCTTCACATATCATAAACTATGAAACGAAGCAAGTAAAAGATGATTTGACTTATGAAACTAAGCTAGTATAAATCAAAGAAAGATCTATTAAACACTTGAGAGGGAAAGACATTCCTTTAGTTAAAGTGGTTTGGAAGGGATTGTCACAAGAGAAAGTAACATGGGAAATGGTAGATGAAATCAAGAAATCCTATCTAGAGTCATATAATCTAAATTGGTGAATTTTGGGGACAAAATTCCTAAAATGATGGGAGAATTGTGACATCCGCTTTTTCATAAAATGTTTTGTGTAGATTAATTTGATTAACATACTTTATTGAAATATTTTAATTGATTTGTTTTAGTTATTGTGTAACACTTGTTTATAGTACAGCTAATGACACAACTTTACATAGAAAGTTCAAAGTTGGATATTAATATACATAGATACAAATTTCAGGAGCAAAGGAAAAGTTCTGCTCGCCATAAGCTAAACATTTTTAAGCCAGATAATGAAACTATAATTTATTTAATTATGACTCCATATGTTCCTAATAGCTGGAAGAGTTCACATGTCCCTAGAGCATTATTTGACTAATCTGACACTACCAAAAATAGAGTAAGAATTAAAAATTCTCAGTAGATAATGAAAAGTTCTGAAGCATTTGAATTATGATGGTTCTAACTGTGTCTTAGCACAAAAATCCACAGAGCTACTGTATTATAATTACATCAAATTACTTATAAGCAAATTATACTTCATAATAGTATAAGTAGTAAATGCAAAAAAAATTTATGCTATGCAGTATAACATGTGACAAGCATTAATATGTTTATAATCTCTTTATTTTAATTTCTACTTTCCTTTATTTGATTGTCTCACACATATTCGAAAATCTTCTCTTAGGGAATTCCCATTCTCTATAGGTATTACTCTTAATATCGTGATGATAAAGTAAGACTTTTACGCCACACTAAATAAGGCGACTAATATTAAATGATCATATATCTTATTCCTCTGCCTTCTTGATGGATAACGACAAATCTTAAATGTCTTTTTTTCAAACCATTCACTTGCCATTATGCATAAATTCACAATAAATATAAAGAGACATAAACTTAAACAGTAAATATAACTTAAATAAAACACTCAAGAAGCATAAAATAAATAATAACTTGCATATGATAAATAAATTTATCTTGTAATAAATTAAATAATAAAACATAAAATTAAACAATAAATGGAATAAAGTGTAGGAGTTATAAATTAATTCATAAATTTAAAATAAAAGAAGTGTGTAAGAACTAAAATGATATAAACTTGGATAAAATAAATAGCATAATATCTCAATAAAATTGCTTAAAACATAGAGTTGTCAATTCTAATTGTTAATTTCAAAAGGGACCAAATCCAAGATCAATTTTATTTAATTCTTTTTAAACTTTCTTATAATGGTCCACGAATTTGTTCTTGTCATCATGGTGCATTTAGCGCATATAGATCATATTCTTGCAATGGTCATTATAGAGTCATAATAATGTCCATAAAGTCAATAGTTATCATATTGTTCATAAGTCAAGGTACAAAATTCCAAGCAAAGATATAAGTAATTAAATAGTTTATATATAAATTTAACTTATTTTAAGTATTAGATCATCTTATTCTTAATATCAGTTTCCTAAAGAAATTATCATAAAAATTGGCAACTCAAAATAAGATATAGTATTATATAAACAATATCTTATTAATAATAATGATGATGATGATGATGATAACCAACCGTGTGATAAAGAAATAATGAAAATAACTTGCAGTTAAGTCATGAGCGTGATTATTACAAAAGAACGAGAAATAAAATAAATTACAACAATGAATAAATGAGCGACTTTAATATAAAGGAATAAAAATAAAGTACTTAGAAATAAATAATAGGCACCATAAATATACAGATGAAAAAAACTACTAAGATAAATTGCAATAAAACTAATACTGGGCAAATTTACTATAATGGAACAACAATAAAATGACTTGGAATGATAAATAAACTGCAATAATAAATAATAGTGAACAACTTTAATGTAAAAGAACAATAAACAAAATAACTTGGAATAATAAAATAGATTACAATGATATTAGCAATAATGTAAAGGAAATAAAATAAAATAACTTGGAAAATAAATTGCAATAGTAAATGGTAATGAGTATAAAGGAACATTTAATGAGATAACTTGAAATAAGTAAAAGTAGTTATGGTTTTATTTCACAAATAATTTTATTATCTATCTCAAAATTGTATATCCACCAAGTTCCTTGCCAGTACTCTTCTCTTTTCTATTTCTTTCTCTTCTCTCTCTCTCTCTATCTCTCTTTCTCTCTCTTGCTTTCTTTTCTCTTGCGACTAATACTCACATTTGGCAGAATTGCTCTCTATGCTTCCTCCCTTTAATTTTCTTTGTGCCAATAATTCCATGTATCTATATGCCTATTTATAGGCATAAGTTGAAGGAATGGATGAAGGCATGTTGCGAATTTCTACTGCTATTATTCATTCCATATGACTTTTAGTTATCTTGCATAATTGATCACCATGACTTTACGATCACCATATCTCTACAGGTGCTTGCTACCATGCACGTTATAAACTAAGGTGCTTGATGCACTATTTAATACGGTGCACTTATCGTGGGGGATGATTGGCAAGTAGAGGTAAGTTGTCTTTAGAGTTAGTTAATACATTTCATTTTAATTTTTTTATATTGTGATAAATCTTTTCTAAACGAGATCTCGTTCACTTCGTCCATTTGAAACCTCTGATCTACCACTTTTTGAGATGGCAATTGAGACGGCGGTGTTGACGCCACTGTGAGGATAGAAAAGCCTTGGTGCCTTTAAAACATGAGCTCACATGAAGGTGTTTCCACTTGTTTTTCCCTTTAAAAACCTTAGATCTACCTCCGTCGAGGGTGTTACTGATTGGCAATTGAGATGACTGCCACTTTGTCGTTAAGAGGAGGAAAAACCTCGATGCCTTTTGACACGAACTCGTATGCAAGTGTGGGTTGAAAAGTCTGGTGTGATGGAGAAGCCTGCTACACAAGCTTGGAAAGAATTGAATTAGAAGAATTTCATAAATTCAAAATTGGCATATTTTCCTGAAACATAAACTATCCAAATACTATTTTTGTTGCCATCCAATGATAAATTTAATAAATTATCAGTGTGTGGACTGCCATAAATCAAATCATAATTTTCAATTTTAAAACTTAGATTAATTGAATCCTAATCATTAGAGCATTTTATTTAGCCTAATTATGTGATTCATATTATTATTGAATTAAATAATATAAAGGATATAATATAGGCTCTGTGTATTAGCCTGCTATAATGGGTGGCTTGGCTTTACATTTTGTTGATGCAGGGTGAAGTCCCTCCTCCTAGCCCTATATATAGGCATCTATGGCCCCATTGGAACAGAATGTTCAATTTCGGAATTTATCGGGAATAGGAGCATTCTCTCTCTCTTGCCTCTTCCTCTCCCTCTTTCTCGTTGCTTTTTCTCTTCTTTTCTTTGCTTCCACTTCTCAATTCATGCATCTGCTTCTGTAAGAGAAGGAAAGAAGGAAATCTAAGCTTGAATCATGGATTCCTCAAGTTCTTCAATCACTCTAGGTAATAGATCAAGTCTGGATATTGATCTTTGTTTGTTTGTAAGCCTTAATCGGAGTTAATCAATAATCTGGGACTTTAAAATTCTAACAATTGGTATTAGAGCTTGGTTTTGACTCTGATTATGGCTGTGAAATCAATTTTGGTGAGAAATCAATTATGGTTGAGAAGCTGAAACTATACATGCCTCATGAGCCCTAAAACAGGTTGATTTTAAATTTTATTTTCTAGACCGATTGATTCTAAAATTTGTAAAGGGCTCTTGTTATTCATGTTGTTATGAATCTGTTGAGCTAATTATTGTGTGGTTTGAGGTTGAATTAAGAGAGAAATCAAAGAAAAACTTCAAGAACCCTAACCCTTTGGTCGAAATGCCAACTTAGTTATTTAGGCCGATTTGGAGCTCGATTTCCATGGGGGTTTTGTAGCTCTCATCACAACAAATTTAACAAGACCAAAAGCACGAATTTTCGTTGAGATTTGACAGAGAAAATAGCAAAAAATCGCATAAACCCACAAGGAACTTTCTTGAATCATTCCAGAAATTACAGACGTGATGATTCAAGATACCATATGGGCTTTGTAGAGCTCCTTCTCATGAGCTCATAGACACCGAGAATGCATGGAACGGTGGCCGGATAAGGGAGAAACGACCTTCGACCCGTTTTGCGCTAAAACAAGTCATATAACCCGGTTTTGACCTCTCCCAAGGTTAGGGACGATGAACAGGACACGCGCAATGTCCACTCGTGCATTGGAGCACGTGCAAGGTCATGGAAGGCCTTCCAAAGCTCAATTTTGCACCAAAATTTGAAGGATTTAATATTTAATTAAAATAAAAATATTGGTAAATTTTATTTAATTGTTTGAGCAATAAAAAGATTTATCTTAATTTATTTTGAATTTAAATTGCTCAAAATTATGTGTTACTCTCCGTATTTTGCCCTGAAATTTTTTGTGTGCATTTGTGCTATTATTTGGAATATTGTGTTAAGCACATTTTTAGAGTTGACTTACTTTGCTTATTGGAATAATTTTGCATTTCTTATGTTTATATGTATATTGCACATTAAAATTATGAAATGTTGTTATTATTGAACATTGTGCAATATTATTCTGAGAATTGCTGCTTGAGATATATTAATGATATTGTGAGACATTGTTTTTCATAATTATAAACTCGCCTTCGTGGGACTAATTATGATGAAATGTCAATTTTGAAAATAATATTGTTACTAGTGTTGCATTGAGAATTATGTTAATAATGAACTTGCCCTTCGGTTTGTCTTTATTGACACTATTCTTGATGAGTTGATAATTGTGTCCCTAAAGTTCTCAATATCCTCTCGATACTAGCCTTAAGGATACAGTTCTATTGTTTATTGGAAGTTTGCTCATGTAATGTAATTCAAGACCCTTCGGCGGGATTACAATTGCATGAGGGAACTATACTATTGTTAATGGCTCAGTCTTTATGTTGATATGCTCGGCATAAAAATCTCCCACTAATGTGTGAAACCACTCCAACTTTGCCTATGAATATGAGTACTTTGATAAAGCTCAATAGGACAAATTATGAAGATTGGCTTGAATCTGTGAAACTGTACCTTGCTATTTCGAATATTGATGCTGCTCTCACTGAAGATGAGCCACCAAAGCCCACGGATCAATCTTCTGATGCTGACAGGGCGAAGTATGAAAAGTGGGCTCATTCTAGCAAAGTCTGTTTAATGACCTTGAAGTACAACATGGACAAAACAATAAAGGATAATATCCCTGAGACAGATAGTGCAAAGGAATTTCTTGAATTTGTTGCCAAGAAATTCAAGAAGTTTGATAAGATCGAGAAAGCACATTATCTTGATCTACCGACTAAGACCAAGTATGATGGCCTTTCTGGTGTTCGTGAGCATGCCATGAAGCTTACCAATTGGTATAACAAACTGAAATCCATGAAAGTGGAATTAGCAATTGATTTTCTAGTCTGGCAAATATTGGACTCTTTTCCATCTGACTTTGATGTATTGAGGACTTCTTACAATACGCAGAAGGAAGGATGGTCTGTTGATGAGTTGATCTCAATCCTCACATAAGAGGAATAGACTATGAAAAAGGGCAAGGCCCATGTTGTACAGCTGACTTCCCATAAAAGCAATGATGATAAGAAGAAATTTCTTAAAGGGAAGAATGGTAAGTCTCGATTCAAGAAGAAAAGAAGGAATAAGGCTGGATCTTCTTCAGCTCAGGAAGTTGGTGAGAATGCTGGAATCAAGACAAAGTTCACTGGCAAATGTAGATTCTATGGTATAGTTGGACATAGACAGTCTGACTGTTATAAGTTTAAGAACTGGCTTGAGAGAAAGAAGAAAGGTAATCCTCTGGCTCTAGTGTATTTTGAATTGAATTTAGTTGATGTTCCTTCTAATACTTGGTGGTTAGATACTGGGGCAAGTATTCGTGTCACTAACTCTTTACAGAAGCTCCAAACCAGGAGAAAGCCAAATAAAGGAGAATTGGCGATCATAGTGGGAAATGGAGTTAATGTCAAAGTGAAGCATATAGGAGTAGTTTGTTTAAGATTATGTAGTAGACATGAATTGGTTTTGAAAGATACTATTTATGTATCTTTGATGAGACAAAATTTGGTTTCTGTTTCTGCTTTGGATAGTTGTGGATATTCCTTTTGTTTTGGTGGTGGAAGAGTTTATATATATTATGACTCTATTTTGGTTGGTTATGGCATTTTGTCAAATGGTTTATATTTGTTGAATATTGATTCCTCTTCTGTTGACCAACGATAATCTGATGTTAATAGTATTATCAGGAATAAACATGGTAGAGCTGTTGAAAGCTCTTTTATGCTGTGGCATAAGAGGCTAGGACACATTTCCAAGGAAAAAATGGAGAGATTGATCAAGGAGAATATTTTTCATGATTTAGATTTCTCTGATTTTGAAATCTGTATTGATTGCGTAAAGGGAAAACTCACTGCTGGAGCCAGAAAGAATAAGGCTAGTAGAAGCGAAGGAATATTGCAGTTGATTCATACTGATATCTGTAGGCCCATTACTCCTATTGCCTTAGGAGGTTTTAGATACTTTATTACCTTTATCGATGATTTCTGTAGATATGGATGGGTTGAATTATTGCATGAGAAATCTGAATCTTTGGATGCCTTCAAAACATTCAAAGCTACTGTTGAATTGAAGTTTAGCACTCGGATCAACAGTGTAAGATCTGATAGAGGTGGTGAATTTTATGGTAGATATGATGAAACTGGCAAAAATCCTAGACCTTTTGCTAGATTTCTCCAGGAATATGGTGTTGAGGGATAATATATGATGCCTGGTACTCTGCAACAAAATGGAGTTGCTGAAAGGCGAAATGATACCCTCATGGAAATGGTGAGATGTATGCTCAGTCATTCTACTCTTCCAGAGTTCTAATGGGGAGAAGCCTTGAGAACTGCAACTTACATTCTGAACCATGTGCCAAGTAAATCTATTCCAAAGACTCCATATGAGCTGATGACAGGGAAAAGGCCTACCTTAAAGCATTTTCATGTTTGGGGTTGCAAAGTAGAGGTTAGACCTTATAACCCAGAAATAAAGAAACTCGATCCTAGAACCATTAGTGTTTTCTTTGTTGGATATTGTATCAGCTCAAGAGGTTCTAAATTTTACTGTCCCACACATACGACCAGAATTATAGAATCTGATCGTGCTGTTCATTTGGAAGGGGAATCAGAACAGGTTGTAACTCAAGAGCCATGTGTTATTAGCTTCAGAGAAGAGCACATTGTTCTTCCAACACCTATCACTTCTATTCTAGAGTCTATGCCATTTATCTTAGATCCCACTAATCCCACTGTTGGTGCTGATGCTAATCAGCATATTGGAGATGACATACAGAATCCAGATATTGTTATGTTTCCACTAAGAAGATCTAAGCGAGTTCCTGTATCTATTGAGTTGACTAATTCAAGGATTATGTGTATATCTACAGGAAGATGAGTTCACATTTATTGAGGATTCTGATTCCATCACTTTCCAAGAAGCTATCTCTCATCCTCATAGTTCCCAATGGTTGGCTACTATGGAGGGTGAATTGACTTCTATGAGAAAGAATAATGTTTGGGATTTAGTGGAATTACCAGCTGGTTGTAAGACTGTTGGCTATAAATAGGTGTTTAAGACCAAAAGTGATGCCAAAGGAGAAATAGAAAGGTATAAAGCTAGACTTGTTGCTAAAGGATACAATCAGTAGGAAGGTATAGATTATAAAGAGACATTTTCCCCTGTTTCTACTAAAGATTCCTTTCGTGTTGTGATGGCTCTTGTTGCTCATTTTGATTTGGAACTTCATCAGATGGACGTTAAAACTACCTTTTTAAATGGTGATTTATATGAGGATGTTTATATGAATCAACCTGATGGGTTTATTGAAAATGGCATGGAGCACATGGTCTGTAAGTTAAGAAGTTCAATTTATGGTTTAAAACAAGCATCAAGGAAGTGGTATCTAAAGTTTGATCAAATAGTCACATCTCTTGGTTTCAAGGAAAATGCAGTGGATCAATGCATTTACCTTAAGAATAGTGGGAGCAGGTTCATCAATCTTGTTCTATATGTTGATGATATTCTTCTGGCTAGCAATGATATTCATTTTCTAAATGAGACCGGACGGATGTTGATGAGTCATTTCGATGTGAAGGACCTCGGTGATGCATCTTTTGTTTTGAGCATTGAGATTTATCGCGATCGATCTCGTGGTATTCTTGGTTTGTCTCAAAAGGGATATATTGAGAGAATCCTGAACAGATTCAATATGGGGTTTTGTAAGCCTTGTAAAGCGCCTATTCAAAAGGGTGAAAGACTCTCAAATGACCAATGTCCTCATAATGATGATGACATTGTAGAAATGGAGAAGGTCCCTTATGCTTCTACTATTGGCAGCCTAATGTATGCTCAAGTCTATACATGTCCTGACATTGCTTTTGTTGTTGGTGTACTTGGGAGATACTTGAGCAAACTTGGTATGGCTCATTGGCAAGCTGCAAAACGAGTTATGAGATACCTGCAGGGTACCAAAGATTATATGCTTACTTGCAAACAAGCAAATCATCTTGAGGTGACTGGTTACTCTGATTCTGATTATGGCTGTTGTCCAGATGATTATAAATCCACATCGGATTATATCTTTACATTGGCAGGAGGTGCTATTTCCTGGAAAAGTGCCAAACAAACACTTACAGCTACATCAACCATGAAAGCAGAGTATATTGCTTGTTATGAGGCTACACATCAAGCAATATGGTTGAGAAACATTATTATAGAATTTGGTATTGTAGATAGTATCTCTAGGCCTCTAACAATATATTGTGATAACTCTACCGTGGTATGCTTCTCTCATAACAATAAAAGTTCAAAGCGATCAAAACTCATGTTTGTTAGAGAGAAGATTCAGGAGTTTCAAACACATGTCGAGCATATTCTTGCTGAGCTTATGATTGCTGATCCCCTAACCAAAGGATTGACTATTCAAGTCTTTGTTGATCATGTAACCCGTATGGGTGTAGTGAGGTCTTTTGATATTTTGGATTAGTAGGAGTTTGTATTTAAAAGCTGTTGTGACCTCATATATTTTGTAATGTCTTAAGATAACTTTTAATGACTATTATTACCATTATTATTGTTAAACTTGTTTATATCTTTTGAGCAACTTGCTTGTTGTAAATAATGGCATATTGTGGAGACATTTTAGACCTAGTCTCATTTTGTTATTGAGATATATATCTCATATGGCATCTAGGGCGGATGCTTGGGCCATTTTGATTGGGAATTGCACTGGATCACATATTGGCATTCCATTTCGTTGTGCTTTCCCAATAATTCATATCCTGCTTTTGTTTAAGGTCACTGGGATATAAGAGTCTTGTGTGTATAATATTAATACTCCTTCGAGTGCGATTTTCTGCATTGTTGAGATCTTATAATCCCATATTGGACCTATAGCTGACATATTGGCTCAACTTTGGCATTATATTGTGGCCACATATTGTAAATTAATCTGGAGTAATGTTTTACTTAAAATCGTAGTTTGATTTATTTTGTCCAAGTGGGAGAATGATAAATTTAATAAATTATTAGTGTGTGGACTGCCATAAATCATATCATAATTTTCAATTCTAAAACTCAAATTAATTGAATGCCAATCATTAGAGCATTTTATTTAGCCTAATTATGTGATTCATATTATTATTGGGTTAAATAATATAAAGGATATAACATAGGCCCTGTGTATTAGCCTTGCTATAATGGTTGGTTTGGCTTTGTATTTTGTTAACACAGGGAGAGGTCCCTCCTCCAAGCCCTATATATAGGCATCTGTGGCCCCATTAAAACAGAACATTCAATTTTGGAATTTACTAGGAATAGGAGGATTCTCTCTCTCTTGCCTCTTCCTCTCCTTCTTTCTCATTGCTTCTTCTCTTCTTTTCTTTGCTTCCACTTCTTAATTCATGCATCTGCTTCTGTAGGAGAAGGAATGAAGGAAATCTAAGCTTGAATCTTGGATTCCTCAAGTTCTTCAATCACTCTAGGTAATAGATCAAGTCTGGATATTGATCTTTGTTTGTTTGTATGTCTTAATTGGAGTTAATCAATAATCTGGGACTTTAAAATTCTAACATCTAAAGCTCATATTATAAAATTATTTCCCTTTCTCTTGGAAACTGGACTCATAAAATCAGAACTTTGCAATTTTGAATGATTCAATCATTCTTCTTTCCATTTACTTAAGACTTCGGAATCAGTAATTTAATTTGTTATTTTTTTTTCTGAACAGATGGAGAGTGCGAGGATGGAGGTAGAGGAGCAAAGAATGGAGCAATCAAGAATGTTGCTGTGTGCAATCCAAGAGGCGATGGTGAAGAAATTGAGAAAAAAGGACGAGGGGATTTAGAGGATGGGGAAGCTCAATTAGATGCTCCAAGAAGGGGTGAGGACACTGTGCCTGGCATAGTGACAATGCCAAGATGTGAGGAATGGGAGAAGACTCAGATATTATTATAATAATATTCTCATTATTAAAATCATTTTTCATTTTTCTCATATATGTATATTTTATTATAAAAGTACTCAGCTCCCAAAACCTGCTACGTGGGTCACCTCCATTTAATCCCTACTCCATTACTATCTAACGTAAAATCACGCTTCAAAACAAAGCAACACACGCGGCTACTTTTCGAGTGCATTTAAGATAGAAACTGTAACATCCCCAATTTTTGTCTAAGCTAATTAGCTCGGTGTCTCCGGCTAATTAGAGGGGTTAGCGATTAATTAAGAACTAATCGGCTAATCTCGAGAGCAAGGGCTTAGTAAATTAAGACAAGTCAACAAGATAAGTGAAAGTCAATGACTAATTAGAAAAGTCAACAATTGAAACTTAATGCATTAAAAGTTACAATTAAAAGCCTAATTACCCAATCCTTATTAATTCGTGATTTAGAACATAAAATTAAGGTGGTCTAACCTAATTAACTAAGAGCATATAAGTATCACATCTTAATCATATTAACCCTCACATCTTCTTTACATAATTAATGAGGAAAATCCTTTTCATTGAAAATGTGCTAATGTGTAATTAAGCCAATTGAATTAATTAGCATTTAGATAATTGTAACAATGGTAAAATTTTAGAAACTTCCCTTTAATTATTGTTTGAAAGTTTGGTCAAAGCAAGAGCTATATCCAACCATCCATTTGCCTTCTCATCATACACCCTTAGATCAAGAGTCCATATTAGTAGATTCCTTGAGTCAAGACAAAAGATCTACTCTCCTCCATCAAGATCGTGCCACTTGGAGTGATCATAGTCATCCAACACCAATCCTAAGATAGGTCATGCTTTTAACCACTTGAAAACACTACATGGTCCTTACCCAAGTGCCAAGACTCAAAGGAAACACAACCCACTATTTTACCCCAAAGTTCCTAGCTTTCTTGCTTGAAAAAGAAGTAAACCTCACCTACTCACTATTGCTTGTTGGAGAAGCAAAAGCCATCAGCCCCCTCAACCATTTTTGCGCCCCAAACTAGCCCTCCCACTCTCTCATTTGTGATTTTCATCCTCTCACTACAAGCCCAAGCTCCCACCTCTCTCTAAACTTCATTCTAGCTCTTTTGTTCTTTCAACTTTTCTTGTTCTTCTTCTCTCTTTCTTCCCCCCATCCAACACTCTTTCCTTTCATCACCCTCACAAGCCCTTCAAGGACCACCCTCTTTAGTTCTTGAGGAAGCAAAACAAACACTTACTTAGCCCCATTATCAAGCTCAAGGAGGAGGAAGGTCATCTCCAACTCATCAACTCTTTCTACTCCTCAAGAAACCGATTTGATAGTGACTCTAACCTTCTTCTATTATGTGTTCTTCAAGCCCTTTAACTCCTAAGCTCTCCATAGCTAGGTGGTTCTAGGACTTGTTCCCAAGGCCTCATGGCTATGCTTGTTGATATGATGAGTTTTTATGTGTTGTATCCTTCTCTTTGGCATGAGATTTTCGGTTGGTATGTCTATTGCTATTGAACCAAATTTTTAGAAGTTAAAACATTAAGTCAATACCAAGATCTCAAAGCATAAAAGTGGTTTGGAAGAGAAAAGTGGTCACTTGAGGAAAAGACTTTAATGTTTTTACAAGAAAACTCATTGAAACCAAAACCGTGGAAGCTGGAAAATTCTGGCAGCCTATAATGCGTACTGTATAAATCGTTCTACAAAACTTAAAATGGAATGAAACTAATTTTCTGTAAAATTAGACTCAAAGAGCTTTTCATACATATAAAATATACGAGATTTAGCCTTAAAATGATAGAGATATGAATTTTCAAAGTTTTCTGTTCCTGGATGGGTTTCTATCCGGGCAGTAGGTAATAAAACGTCCATAACTCAAGCTATACAGAACATTTTTGAGTGGGACTAAGTTTGTTAGAAAACTAAGACATAGAGGAACATCCCCATAAAACATTTTTGGCAGATTCCTTGTGAGGATTTCACAGTAATGTTTAAAAGTCACTGACCCGAGATGAACTTTCAAGTCTGAACAGTCAGAATAAAATGTGTATAACTCAAGCTACAAAATGAATTTTTGAGTGGGGTTTCTTTTGTTTAAAAATAGACTCAGAGAATTATAAGCATACCAAAATTAGAAATAAAAGAGTAAAAGATGAAATTATGGTGAATTTTTGAAGTTACTGCCCCACTGTAAAAGTAAAACTGATTAGGGTAAAAGTTAAAGGTTAATAAATAATAAGCTTTAAGACATTAATACCCTTACATTAAGTATTGAAAAACCTTCATAATTCAACATAAAAAGTTTTAAAGAGGACAATAGATAAGATTGGCCCTAGGCCTAATAAAAGAATTTATACAAGAGGCAACCTCAATTAAAAGCTTGCACCAAATTTGCTAAGCTAAGCTCATAAGACTTTGTGTGATATGTATGCCCTTATGTGTCCATATGATGACACTAATATGATATGATATGATGATGATGATTATGATAATGATATGATGATGATCATGATACGATATGATGATGAGGAATATGATAAAATGATGATGATGGTATGATAATGATGACATGATATGATGCTTAATGATACTGTGATATTGGTTTCTCTGTTTGGCAAAATTTTGGGAAGCTTCGGTCTAGCCGTTATGCTGCCAAAATTTTGTAGAAATTGTGGACTTAGAAGTATTTTGCATCATAAGCTTTAATAAGAAGAGATTCAATAAAGGGTGTGATCCTTCAAAAGGGAAGGTGACCAAATTTAAGTTTCCCTCACCCGACTCACATGAGGCATGGCATGACCCAGCTAGTGTGAGTATAGGGGATAGGGCTTACATGAAGCATGGCATGACCCAGCTAGTGTAAGTACCGAAATTTTATGGTGGCAACGGCCACGGTATGAGCTCATTACCACTTATGTTTAGTGGGTGAAAAGAAAAGGACTTAAGATAAGTCAAGTTAAGGAAAGAAAAGGATTTAAGAGAAAGTCAAGTTAAGAAAAGAAAGGGACTTCGGTCCGACGCAAGTAAAGAATGAAACTCTCAACATGTTCATGCATATTATGAATTGTCATATAAGTTTTTATGTACACCATGATGTTGTTATCATAACAAGAATATGTACTTAAAATTGAATCCACTTCGGATAGCTATGTCTTCGAAAATCTAAGAATTGAACCTTATGCATGCTCACTGTTTTCATTATAAAACCGAAGTGGCTGGGATGATGACGATGACACCTCCGTGTCGGGTTCGAGTCCTACTGAGAAATCTTATTTCTCACTCTAGTTACTTTTCCGCATCGTCACCAGATTTTGTTGGCACATCCAATGGAGTGGAGCTTGAAGTCACCGCACTACGAGTGGACGTACGACGTGGGATGCCAGACGAAGCTATTTTGGGACTCATAGCAACCGTCACTCTACATCTTCGCATATTCTTTTTGAGAGGAGCTTTGTCATTGAAGTCTGTAGTTAGTACCTAGTACTTGGGTCATGGCACGACCATGAGCTTCCTTCGATGTAATGCTGTTATATATATGTATGTATATATAAATATTATGAACCTATATGGATGTAATGATTAGTTATGCAATGCAATGTATTTGTAAATTATTATTTATTTATCTTTCTCTTGTTTTATGAGATTGGGTTATGTAACTTATGCGACACGCTCTTTCGTTATTTGACTTCTCGCTCGAGGCTTTACCTTTCGAAACGCTGCAAAGCGACGACGTATTTCAAAAAAAAAAAAAATCCTATCGTATTTTTTGCGTAATTTAATTTCAAGTGAAGTTTAATTTTCCACGAGCATAAGTAACAACTAATGAAACGCCGTAATATGACTTAAGCGTAGTATGGGTTTATTAGGGTGTTACAGAAACCATCTCTACATTGCTGCTTACTTGTCTTTTGTTTATCTACTAACATGTTTGCGTTTCTTTTTTCTTGAACTAAGACTTGACTTCAAGTCTTGATTGACATAATTTTATTTTATTTTATTTTATTTTTTTGGACTTTAGACCATAGTAGTTTCTACAAGGACTTGACCTCAAAGTCCATTCACGTGTCTTTCTTCTCTTTTTTTTTTTTTGTTTTATAATTATAATTATATTATTATTTGTAATTATTATTACTACTATTGTTATTATTTTATCTCTCCTAATATTAATATTTGATATTACTTCTTAAAATAGGGTAATACATTTTCAAGTTGTTGTTACTAATTATAGTTTTACTTTAAAAGTTAGTGACTATGTTTTAATTATTTGATTAATCAATTATTGTTAGAAAATCAACTTAAACAAATCAAATAAATTAAATTACTCTGTACAAAGCATTATATGATAAAAGGGGATATTACAAATTGCATGACAACAATTAATTAGTCAAATAATTAAACCATAGACATAAACTCTTTAAAGTAAAACTATATGTAATGATAACCTCAAAACAAGAATAATATTAGTGTAGAAATAATAGCAAATTTTAAATTTATAATATCACTCATTAATACTTAATGTTAGAAAATAAAGTTGAAAATCAATAATCTATATATATATATATATATATATATATATATATATATATATATATATATATTGAAGAAACTAAAGGCATACTCACCCACTCCACACCTCATGCTAACTAACTAATTCAGTTGTAACAAGATTATTTCATCCTAGTTTAGTTCACATAGTGTTATTAACTCTTGCATATGACTTACACAAACATGTATAGTATTTTGAAGTAGTGCAACTAACGTGATTATTACTCTATGGAAACTAACAAAGAAGTTTCACAAAGTTAAAAAATATAATAAAACATATGAGACTCATGTCATCAGTAGCATGAAGGACTTGACTAACTCTTAAAATTTTCTGTATAAGGAGGGTTTTGGGGGGGGTGAATTAGCCTTCAGAGTTCAGAGACAAAATAAAAGGGGGCTGTAATTATTGTGAAACATCATAAGAAAAACAAAAGAGAGGGATGGAGCTAGGCATAAAAAAAAATAGAGAGAAGAAGAAAAAGAGAGAAGAGAATCAAGATTCGCATAGGGTTTAGTTTATGCATAGAATCTTTGTCATTACAAGATTTTTAAGGTAGATGATTGTAACATCCTCAATTTTCTATCGTGCAAAATTAGCTTAGTAACCTTAAGTAATTAGGTGCTTAATGAGAAATTATGAGATTAAGGCTTAATTAAGGGATTAACGAAGTATTTGAGTTAACTCTGATGAGAAAGTCAAGAGAACACTTAAACAAGATTAGATAATATCTAATTAAGCAAGTCAAATCCTTAATAGCTTAATTAAGTACAAATCATCCTTAATTAGCTTAATCAAATTTAATTAAGGATATTTGAGTTTAATTACAAGTTTAATTTTCTTAATCATGTTCTTGTGTGTGTTAATCACTAGTCCTTACTTAATCATGTTGATTAAGTTCCAAGAGCACTTAATCACATGATTAAATTCAAATTTAGTCAACTAGACAATAAAGCAAAGATGATATCATTAAATCATAAAGCATTAGACAAGAGTACTTTATGTAAGAGCAAATACATGATTTGTTCCCCCATCATCCAATTTGTCTCCCTAAACTTTAATTTACACAAAATGAAGAAAATATCTTCTCTCCCCATACACTACATGTTACGGCCAACAACAACATACACACCCACTCATTTACTTTTCATTTTTCAACTCTCATTCTTTCTCTTACTTCCAAATCCTCCAACTTCTCTCTATACTTTTCTTCTTCTTCTTTATCTTCTTCTTCCTTTCTCCACCACTACCATAACCAAAACTCTCACTTAACCCTTCAAAGAACACATATTTTGGTCTTTGGAGATAAGATCCAAATACTACAAGCCTCATTTTCAAGAGACCTCAAGAGCTCTCTCCTTGCTCTTCCAAAACCGTCACCTTCAACCACCTTGGGGAGCATCATCTTCTTCATTTTCTCCTTCAAGAACTCGCTACTTTTAACACTAGGTAGTGATCTCTACTCTTTTCTTTTGTTTACTCAAGAAAGCTTGAAGCTTGGCTCCTCTCATGACCAAGATCTTCAAGTGAAAGCTTGAGAAAATCTTTCATGCTCTTCATGAGCAAAAGTTTCTATTTTTGATAAAATATGTTATGCTCTTGTTTATGAGTTGTTCTTGATTCTTTTGAAAAGTTTCTTTCTTTAAGTGCTTCAAAGTTTCTATTTTCCATTCTTGATGCATGAGATCTTGATGTTCTTGGTGGTGTTTGGGTTGCAAGTTGTTTATCTTCTTATGATGGTGCTTATGATAGGAAAAGTTGTCACCTTTATCATTTTCTCTTGATTTGACAAGACTAAACACAATCTTGATGCATGAAATTTCAAAAAGTTTGTTATTTGCAACCTTAAAAGTAGTGCAAGTTTTGCGCTCTTATAAAGTCTTATTTTGTCTTGTCTTGAAGACAAGAATATGTGTAAAAGTCTAAGCTCTTTGGAATATGAAGCCTTTTTGAGTTATAGAAATGATATCTTGTCACTTCATGTCTTAAAGATTGTCTCTTGGATATAAATCCTTTCATAAAGTTTTAAACTTTAATCAAGAAGGTAACTTTAAGTCTAAAGTTATAAGTATGCACTTTAGTCTTGTAAAGGTTGAACCTTGAGATGAAAATGTTGAGTAAAGTTCTAAGCTTTAAGCAAGAATGTCACTTTTGAGTCATAAAAGTGTTAACTTTTATAAAGAACAAGACTTTCTAATTTTAAAGTTAATGTCTTGTATCATTATTTCATAAAGTAGAAATCTTTTAGACTTTAAGACAACTTTAAATCATAGAGTTGAAACCTTGATGGTCTTAGGATAATTAAAAATATCAATTTTCATAAAGAACAAGACGTTTTAGTTCTAATGCTAGTATCTCGTATCATTATTTCATAAATATGGAATCTTTAAGACAACAACATAATTTTAGATGCACATACTTTCTTAAAAAATGATAACTTTTGTAATATTCAAGGTAAGATCTTGTTGTGTTAATGATAAAAGCTTGAAACTTTGCTACTTGGATAAGTTAAAGATCACCCTTGGTGATTGGTGAACATGGTGTTATTGGATTTATAAGTGTGGTTATGTGTTGTCATGACCCAAGGACTAGAGGGATCTCGAAATCTTTGGGAACAGAAGTATGATTAGGGCCTCTGAGCATACAGTGAACCTAGGAATCACTGAGTGTACTATCTCAAGGAAAGAAAATAATTACTTAACTTAGCTAGTTTGAACAAGTGTTCCATAAGACATGTTCACAAGTAAAAAGTACTTTCACATAAGGACTAAGAAACTAAAAGACTGCATACACATTTATTTTAACTATGTGATTCTCTCATGGGTAATCACGGGAAATTATATGATGGCTCATAAGACTTTCCACAAAGAATAACACAACTATGAACCCTATAGGGTATGAATGTATGATGCCATTCGACATGAATGACTAGTTTGATTGAGTGTTGTCTCATGATTGAATGATTAGTGTGATAATATGATAGGGATATAATGGATTGTTGGTTGAAAGTTTATGATTAGCATTTTTGGGAAGCTCCGGTCTAGCCGTTATACTGCCAGATTTTCGTCAAAATTATGAACTTTGTCATATCATAGCATGTGTTTAGTCAAAGAAGTACTATGCATATAAAGTACAATGATATGATTACTTATGTTTACTTATGATGATATGTCTAGTCAGAGAAGTACTAGTCAAAGAACTTATGTTTACTTATGATGATATGATTATGACGTTAAGTTTAAAAGCAACTCGCTTCGGGAATTAAGTTTTCACAACCATTAAAATTGAACCTATACATGTCCACTATTTTTATGATTAAACCCGAAGTGGCTGGGACGATGACGATGACACAATGTTTGTCTAGTCGCGATTTTATTGAGAAATCTAGTATTTTTCACTCCTACGTTTCCATATCGTCTTTAGAGAATGCCGGTGTCAGGCATAGTGATGATCTTCATTGAGTTCTCAATTTAGCATTGGCGCTTTGACCCACTGCTGAATGCCTCAGTGATGTTTGCGAGCACAGTTATAAGGGTCTACTTCTTCTACTCAGATTCCAGTGATGAGCCCATTTTTTCATCCACATCAGTTGTACGGTGAGGTTACCATAGATGACATCCGCCTCTACTTTCAGCCACTGAGGTACGCCAATGACGATGAGTTTGACTCAGATACCCACCTAACTCCGATCGTTTCATTGGATTCTAATCCTTCGGAGCTGTCCTATCCGAGCTACCACATGGAGACTGACCCATCCAAGCCCTCTTACCCGTCTGTGATTTGTCTAACGTCTGATTTGTCTTCTTCTTCAACAACTCCTCATCACGCACTGTAACATCCTCATTTTCCTAAAAATAGTACAATAGGAATTTTGAAATTTTTTTCCCTTAGGCAGGTGAGAATTTCTCACGCAATGCTATGTCGTGACAATCCTCACACTTAGGACTATAGGGTAGCATAATATTGCCATTGAAAATATGGCACTGTCATATGTTGAAAATTAAGAACTGATAGAAATTCCCCTCTAAACTTTTGTTATTTGAAGTGTTGTCCAAAAATTTTGGAAATTACACATTGACCCCAAATGGTTAATTACATCATGCCGCTAAAACTTTCCAGAAAATGACATTTGGATCCCCATGTTCGTAGGTTTAGCAGAATAGGGATTTAAATGGAGCAGAATCATGTGGCGAAACTATAGAACCCTAAAGCTCAGCCAATTGAGCCATAGAGGACTCTATGTGTGAAATGACGTGGGATGCCCCTAGATTTGCTCATAATTACAGAAACGTCATTAGCTGCGAAAAATAAAAAAATACGGCAGAAACTTCGGCAAAAAATACTAAAGGGCTTCTGGAAGGTTAAAAGGAATATAACACCCCAAACCTTGAGGATAGGTCAGGATAGAAGTAAGTTCAGGTCTGATGCAAGGGCAAAGTAGTAATTAGGTAACTCATAGAGAAACCAAGGGCAAGGTTGTCATCATTGGATTATAGTGGCAAGGTTGTAATAAGGGTTTTGTGGTTGTCAGGAAGGGTAACCGTAGAGAATTTCTGTTTTCAAAACTTTTGTGGGTTTTAAGACACTAGTAGGTAACTAAAATATTTGTAATAACCTTACATTGAGATTCTCTACCCACAATTTCAAATAAGAGTGTGAGATTACTCACACAATATTTTAGAAATTCGGGTAGTTTGAATATCCAAATTGATATTTGGATACCTTGAATTAATCTTTAAGGGTCTTATATTGTCTGCAGGTATGAGCATTAATTAAAAGTCCTTTTAGTAGTAGCTCAAGATGAGCCACTCAAAATTTAATTTTAGTAGGATTTAAATTGTGTTCCAAATCCACCAATGAAAATTAACCCACAGAGCTTCCTAAACAAGCCAACCAAGCATAATGAGTAAGTCACCCTTACTTTTACTAAAATACCCTCAAGCCCTAGATATTTCTACACACTCTCCTCCCCCTCATTATTTACACCACCACCACCACCACCGCCATCTTCTCATCTTCATTCTTTTCTTCACCACCTCCATGGCTATGAGCTTTAAGCTCATAGTTCATGCCCTTCTTGACCTTAAATCCTCTCACTCCTTTTATGAAAATTAATCCTCATCCTCTCCTTTACAAAATCCCTCTAAAAATTTCATGATTTAGCATCAAATGGTGTCCCTCCACCACCATTTATGGCGCTGCCATGAGAGGGGAAGAATGTTAGGATGTTGCTCTTGCCTCCCTTGCATCCACGGTTTTAAGGATTTTGAGGTAGGCAACTCAAATCCTTAGTTATTTGATGTATCATGTGATTATGTGGCTGCTATGTTCCTCTTATGCCATGCTTGCATGATGGTGTTTTTATGTTTTTCTAGTGATTTGAGATAAGGAAACTTAGTTTGGATTGAGAACTTGATCAAAAAACTCAAAAAGAAACTCAAATAGAATTGGCTGAGGATAAAATCCCAGATCAAACAAAATTGGCTAAGGATAAAATCCCAGATGTGTCCATACTACAAAGTGTATGTGCTCTTCTACAGACCTCAAAATGAGATTAACTTATTTTTATCTGAAACTAGACATTTAGAGCTTTCCAACCATATAAATTATTAGTCATTGGATTAGTATTGAGAGAGATATGAATTTTTGAAATTTACCCTAGGATTCTGACCCCTGATTCTAAGCAGACTAGATTTCAAGGGGCATATCTTGCCCCATACTCCTTCAAATTGAGTGAAACCAATTTTCTTATAAATTTTCAAAGCTAAATTCGGTCCCAATTGCTCCTAGTAGCTCAATAAAGTCACCTAAGTCCGACTAGGGCTAGAACAAGGTTGTCCATATTATTCAATTTCAAGAGCTTATAACTCAAGCTCTGCTTATTCAAATGAGATGAAACTTATTAGAAATGAAAATTTTTCTTCTAGCTTCAATATGATATAAGTTTCGTATGATTCCAACTAGGTTTCTATTTTTAGTGAATTTTTACTTTTGAGTGTACAAATTTGGCCAACTGCAGAGCAGGCCGAGGTAAATCTCCAATAAGTTGAGTTATACTTATCAAAATCAAATGGGACCAAAGTGGTTGAAAACTACACACATGATGATTCAACATATCAAAAATTTAGAATTTAATACAATAAGTAGAAATTATGGCAGAATTTACAAATACAGCATAGAATAGAGGGCAAAAAATAGAATAAGAAACCTTAAGAATTGGCAACACTCTTGAACTCTAATTCATAGGCTTACCTAGTTTCCTTGATCAAAGCCTTTATCAAACTATTGAAGTGAGGATATATGCCTATGAGATTTTTGTTAACTGAGTTGGCTAGCACTATTCATGGGGAAGCGGACTCGATCCGTTATGCTGCCGAATTTTCGGTAGAAGTTTAAGTTATGAGAACTTATGCTATGGGTGATTATGCTTTGAATATATTTACATTTACATGTCGTGTTCATGTATGTCATGTATGTAAGCACAACTAGAATATGATATGAGAAGTAAGGTGTAAGACATATCCATGAATGCACAAAGCATTTGCATGCATGATAAGATATGGAAAGGAAAAGATAATAAGAACTTGCAAGAGGGACGTACTAAGCTACCACGTGAGGCATGGCATAGAGTGGTATTGTTTAAAACTTGGGCTAGCCCTCGACTAGATTTAAAGGGAATAGACCAGTCTGAAGGTCGGGGGAAGTAAACCGGTCACTCATATATAGGTATGAGCTTGGACCTGAAAATTAGGCTATTACGCAGGGGTGAGAGAGGCCATTCACCTCCGGGGGACCAAGTGCATAAGAGCAAGATCAAGTTGCAAGTTAAAGAAAGAGATGAATTAAGTCAAGTACAAGCATCAATATGTACAGCTCTAATTATCTCGTTATGTCATAATGTTATTATGATTCTTATAGAAGTATATTACACTATTCTTATTTCTATGTCTATCATATAATATGTCAAGTGGTTGTTAAAATATAACCCGCTTCAAGAAATATGTTTCAACTTAAAATTGAACCACTATTGGCATATATGTGGTCATATTTTCATAAGAAACCGAAGCGGCTGGAATGTTTATGATAGCACTATAAGAGTGATGGTTCGAGTATACCTACTGAGAACCTTAGGTTCTCACTGCCTGCTTGTATTTTTTTCTTTTCCGTAAACACTCCAGCACCTAAGTTGGAAATCAAGTGCAAGGTGGAGTACTGGGACATTTACTGACCAAGACTCGGGTGCAAACCAAACCAAGAGACTATTGAAGCTGGAGAACGACTAGTTGAAAGCAAGTTCTGTGTATTATGTTAGTATCAATTTCTTTTAAATTGTAATTATTTTATTCTCCATGTATCAGAGACGACAAAATTTATGAAATATTATTCAATAGTAAAGTGTCAAGTTAAAGGGCCATGTATTATATTTTCCATATTTTAAAGATTTCTTAGCACAGTGACAACCTTTTAATATAACTCCATGACTCGAGCATGACTTATATGATAGAGATTGTTATATTTATTGGTATCAGAGCAATTCGTCCTATATAGGCCCGGGGATGGACTGACTATGCTTCTGAGACATACTCTGAGAGTCTAGATAAACCATGCCTTAGATCCTTGCATGATAATGACATAGATAATTGTACATGGTAGCTTTGCTATGAGCGTTAAGGACTATCTGTTGCACTTGACTTAATGTTGAGCCTGATATCCTCAATATAAGATTTTGTGTAGATAGAGGCCTATGACATCCTACAGGCTTATTAGGAACCTTCTAAACATAATTATGAGGGGCAAAACTCCCAGAAACCTAAACATAATTATGAGGGACGAAACTCCCAGAAAATAGCGATGGCATAAAGGGGCAGATAATTGAGCAAGTTAAGGAGTGCAAAGAATTAGGGATTCGATCAAAGGAATTATGTCGGATGGTTTGCTATGGACATAGTAAACCTAGTTATATCGAAAAAGGTTGTTTGTAAAGTGTTGCCGGGTAGTTGAAGATTTTCCATCGTCAAGGGTAGGATCTTAGTTGGAGACGAGCTGAGTAAAAATCTTCTTCACCTCGATGAAGTTTATTTTAAGCTTCATTTATGACTACTCAATCTAGGCTATCTTCTCTAATCCTTTTGCCGGGTTTTGTAGACCTAATGTTCAGTAAGAGTAAGGTAATTATCTATTGATGAGGTTATTTTGAGTGACACAGATGGTACCCTTATTTTCTTCACAAGTAAGATTTCCTCAAAGGTACTTTTCCGGCAAATTCAATCGATAGTTTTTATTCTGGATTGTGGTAGTACCTCACTATATAGGCTTGATCATTCATTAAGAAGTTCAGAGCATGCACAAAGAAGGCAGAGATCTAGTGAAAGAAGTTAAGAGATAAAGCTTCAGTTAGGTATAAAGGAGACCTTCCTAAGTCGCTATTCAGAGAATGGAATGGCTTTCTTCTTCAAGGGCACTAAGAACAAACATAGTAGCAAATGCAAATTGAAGGAGCATTAAGTGGAATTTCAACTTCAAAGGGAAATAGTTGAACAAACTTTGAAGGAATCCATCTAACTGCACATTACATCTGTAACATCCCCATTTCTACCTAAGCTAATTAGCTCGGTGTCCCCGGCTAATTAGAGAGATTAGCGATTAATTGAGAACTAATCGATTAATCCCGAGAGCAAGAGCTTAGTAAATTAAGTCTAGCCAACAATTTAATCATAATGTCCTAAGCGTTTTAATAAAACCTTAATCGTCTAATCCTTAATTACTCGAAGGTGCCAAAATAAAAGTAAGCGAATCTAACCTTACTAATTAAGTATATAATGATTAAGACACTTAAGACAACTCTTGAAAAATTAAACCCCAAATTAAGCACATGCTTAACCGCAATGCAAGACATCATAAAAAGTGTAATTGACAAGAGTTAACTCATGGGTAATTAAGCCAATTAAGTTAAGTTACATTTAAATAATTCTAATAACATTTAGAGATAAAAGTTCTTCCATGAAAGACATACCAAGGAGAAGCAACATCTCACCCTTCATTCAAACTCTTTAATCCTACACCATTAGATTAAAAGCCAAGACTAGGATCCTTGTCATCCACCATTAGATCTTGACACTTGGATGAGTCTTAGACAAGCAACCAAATCCTAAGAGGGGTACTCCCCTTTAACCCCTAGAGAAAAGCATAAAATGGACATTAGAATGCCTCCAAGACTCAAGGAAAAACAACTCACCCTTTTACCCCAAGGTTTTTCCACTCTCATGCTTGTTGTAAGAAGCAAAGTCCCATCACCTTTCCCTCCCTCTTTTGCGCCACCCATCAGCCATATCTCTCTCCTCATTTCATTCTTTCACTCCTCTCCCAAACACACACAAAGCTCCCTTCTCTCTCCTCAATTTCAAATTCTCCTCCTTCTCTCTAAACTCTCCAACTTCTCTCTAGAATCCTCCCACTTCTCTCATCCTTTCCTCTCCTCATCCCACTCACAAACTCTTCAAGAGCCACCATCTCTTGCTCTTGGAGAATCAACGACCATCACATATCAAGCCTCTTTCAAGATCCAAGAGGAGCACCACCACCACCACCATCTTTTCCATCACAAGTTCCTTCAAAGAAAGCTTCTTGGTAGTGACTCTAAACCCTTTTTCTCTCTTGGTTTTCAAGCTTTAGAACTCCTATGCTCTCCATAGCTAGGTAGTTTTAAAGATTGATTATGGGCATCATAGCCATTCTTGTTATAAAATGAGATGTTGTTGCTAGTATGGTTGTTTGTTGAAAACATGTTTTCGGTTTGGTGTGATGCATGGCTGAACCCACTATTTTTGAACTCCAACATGCTAGTTTTTCACTGATCTTTCATGGTATATGGGTGTTTTATAACTTGAGAATGTTTTCTTGAAAGTGAGGTTGAGTGTTTTGGAGAAAACATGAAAAAAAGCAAAACGTGAAATCTGGATTTTCTGACAGCCTGTAAACTGAACGGTATAACTTTTTCCAGAAAACTCATAAATTAGTGGAACCAATTTTATATGAAAATAGACTCAGAGAGCTTTCCATACATATAAAATATATAAGATTTGGAGTTAAAATGAGTGAGATATGATTTTTCAAAGTGGACTGTTCTCGGATCAGTTTCTGTCTGGGCAGTCTACACTAAAATGTGTATAACTCGAGCTACAAAAATGATTTTTGAGTGAGACCAAGTTTAAATGAAAGCTAAGACATAGAGGAACAAACCCCTAAAAATTTTTCTCAGATTCCTTCTGAGCAATTATAATGAGAAGTGACAATCCACTGTACCGGGAGTGAACTTGGAAACTGAACAAGTCAGAATAAAATATGCATAACTGGAGTTAGAAAATGAATTTTTGAGTGGGACTTGCTTTGTTAAAAACTAGACTCAGAACCATAAAAGCATGTAAAATTTCGCATTAAAATGATAAAATACCAATTTATGGTGAATTTTTAAAGTTACTGCTTAGGGTAAAAGTAAAACTGTCAAAACTTAACCTTAAGTAAGACTTTGCATAAATGACTTAAAAAGGTAAAAGACCTTAGCTCAAAGTAATGAAACTTCATAATTTACTTAATGAAGACTAGATGGAATAAAATACCAAGCTTGCCTAATCCTTAACAAAAGAAGCAAATAAAACGAAAAACCGAATGTAAATGTAGTTAGTGTACTAGATTAAGTTCATAAGATTTTAATCAAACTATAATGCAAAACCTAAACCATAAATCTTCCAAATTTAAAATATGAAAATCATATAAGTCAAGTTAGAATAATTGGGAAGAAGGAATCAATAAAACGAAAGCCAAGGTAAAAGCTTGCACCTAATTTACTAAGCTAAGCTCATAAGACTTTGCTTGAGAATATGCCTATGTTTGGGTTGCAAGCATGATGTGATGATGATATGATTATGATGCCATGATAATGATGATATGATGATGATGAGATGATGATGATGATATGATATGATGATATGATATGATGCTGTGATACTGGTTTTCTGTTTGGCAAAATTTTGGGAAGCTGCGGTCTAGCCAGTTATCTTCTTAGAAATTTTGTAGAAATTATGGACTTAGAAATATTTCGCATCATAAGTTTAATAAGAAAAGATTCAATAAAGTGTGTGATCCTTCAAAAGGGAAGGTGACCTAAGTTAAGTCTCCCCTCACCCACGACTCACATGAGGCATGGCATGACCCAGCTAGTGTGAGTATAGGGGATAGGGCTTACATGAGGCATGGCATGACCCAGCTAGTGTAAGTACCGAAATTCTATGGTGGCGACGGCCACGGTATGAGCTCATTACCACTTATGTTTAGTGGGTGGAAAGAAAGGACTTAAGATAAGTCAAGTTAAGGAAAGAAAGGGACTTCGGTCCAACCCAAGTAAAGAACATAACTCTCAACTTGTTTATGTATGTTATGAATAGTCATATAAGCTTTCATGTATGCCATGATGATGTTAATACAACGAGGATAAGTACTAAAATGGGATCCACTTCGGATAGTAACGTTTTCGAAAATACAAGAATTGAACCTATTGTATGCCCACAGTTTTCATTTAAAAACCGAAGTGGCTGGGACGATGACGATGACACCGGTGTGTCAGGGTCGAGTCCTACTAAGAAATCTTATTTCTCATCCTAGTTGTTTTTTCGTCTCGTCACCAGATACTCATGGAGCCTCGCGTGGAATGGAGCATGGAGCCTCCCCACCATGAGTGGGCCTACGATGAGGATGCCCACGCTATCGTGGCCACGACCACCACGATAGTTCGCACCTACTTCTATCCGGGTCGAGTTTTTGAACAAGAGGAGCCAGAGATCCCGGCCAGTGGACGTATCATCATCCCGCCTTGGACAGCCACTGGGTCCTTGGGATTTTCCGCCCGAGCCATTGCCCGAGATCGAGATGGAGCCTATGTCTCCCGGTCTACCCATAGCCGAGCCTGTGCCGCTGCCAGAGGTTCCCGTGGTCGATGTGAGTTCGACGGCCACCCCTAGGGCCGCAGCAGCTCCGCCGCCACTCCCCGAGTATCGGCCTGTCGCATCTGAGGAGGATCCCTCCGAGGCACGGTCTTCGGTGGGCAGCTATGTTCCCGGCCGTCGCATCCGTCGTATCGAGGTGATTAGCAGGCACCCCCGCATCATTCGCACTCCGCGCGTTCCTCGAGGCCGAGCAGCATGGGGGACTAGACACTCGAGGACCTAAGACCGCTTGATGGAAGGGCATGGAAGGGATAGAGAAGTCAGCATATGTTTACATGGGCTTATTTTGATTTGCGCTTCCTACCTCTTGTATTTCATTTTGTATTGTATCTCATCAGACTTGTGTACCTTTGATATTTGGGGCCATGGCATGACCATGAGTTTCCTTTATATGTATTTGTTTGGATATTATGAGATTAAGTATATTATGTAATTGATGTTATAATTTGAATGTATGACTTTATGATTTATCTTCATTTTCCTTCCATTTACATCGAAATCTCTGTGATACGCTCGTTTACTGCTATCTTCTCGTGCAAGGCTTTACTTTTCAAAAGCAACGACATATTTCAAAAAAAAATTTACTGTATTTTTCGCGTAATTTAATTTTAAGTGAAGTTTAGTTTTCCACGAGCATAAGTAACAACTAATAAAACGCCGTAATACGACTTAAGCGTAATATGGATTTATTAGGGTGTTACATTATGGTATCAGAGCAGTTCATCCTGTTAAAGCCTGAGGATTGGACTGACTATGCTTCCAAGCATAATTCTACGTGCGCTATGTTAAGTCGTGCTAAGAACCCTGTCTGTATGATGGGATGTAGGACTTAGAATGCATGACCGTCGTGTGAGATTGCCTTTAGTTGCTGCTATGCTTATGCCTGATATTGGGCCTGATCAACTCGATATTTTTGTTTTGGTGTGTTCAGGAACTAATGGCAACTTCAGACGCATCGCCATCGAGCCCAGCGACAACACGAACATCGCTGATTTCATGAGGACCTTTCAACAGATGGCGAATGCCATGCAAGCTCAAGCTACGATAGCGGAACACATGATGGATCAGCTAAATCGAAGGTCTGAAGAGTCCGTCGGCGGGAATGGGGCAGGTACGGAATATCAGAAGTTCGCGGAGTTCCGCAAGGCTAACCCCCGATTTCAAAGGGCCTTCAACCCCGAGGAAGGCGATGAGTGGATTAAAGAGATCGAGAAGATCTACTCAGTGCTGACTTGCTCGGAGACCCAAAAGGTAGCCTTTGCTACCTATATGCTGAAGGCGGATGCCGAATTCTGGTGGAAGGGGGCGAAGAGCTTGATGGAGAGTGACCAAAGGGAAATCACTTGCGACGTCTTTAAGACAGCTTTCTACGAGAAGTATTTCCCGATGTCGGTGAGGAACGCAAAGGAGATGGAGTTCCTGAGGCTCTACCAGGGAGGTATGAGCGTTCCTGAGTACCTGGCCAAGTTTGAGGAGCTGTGTAAGTTCTCCACGCTATATCAGCGAAACCCCGATGAGCACTGGAAGTGCATGAAATACGAAGGAGGTTTGAGGGCTGACATCCTGGCATCAGTGGCCCCACTGGAGATTCGGAACTATGCGGCCCTTGTCAATAAGAGTCGCGTGGTGGAGGACTGCAACCGCAAGCTGGCTATCCAGAGATCGGAAGCCCATAAGAGAAGGCAGGCATCTCAAGGGCAACACCAGAGACAGCCCCCACAAAAGAAGCCCTACCGTGGCGACGGTTCTAGAGGCAAACAGCCACAGAGACCCTCTGCCAATCCTCCAAGACCTGCCAGCCAGCCTCCGAAGCCTGCAACCAATTCCGTTTGCCCTAAGTGTGGGAAGCAACACAAAGGGGTTTGCTACGCTGGACAGAACGTCTGCTTCAGATGTGGACAGCCCGGCCATTTTGCCAAGAACTGCACCAAGGACACATCTGCCCCCAAACCGCAACGCCAAGGGAGGGTCTTCACCATGAATGCCGAGGAGACCACGGAGTCTGGTGATCTCATTCGAGGTAAGTGCGAAGTAAATGGTAACATCTTAACTGTACTATATGACTCTGGCGCTACGCATTCTTTTATTTCTCATGATTGCGTAAGTAGATTGGGGTTGTCTGTTTCTGAACTACCTTATATGTTGCTTGTTTCTACTCCCACTGGGAAACCAGTTAGAACTTGTCTATGTTGTTTGAAGTGTCAAATTCATATTGAGGGTAGGACTTATGAGTCCGATTTAATCTGCCTTCCTTTGTCTGGTTTAGATCTAATCTTAGGCATGGATTGGCTCTCAGCCAACCATGTTCTGTTAGATTGTGCAGCCAAAACAATCGTATTCCCTTCCTTACCTTCTAAACCTGTTAGTTTAAGCTTGAAACCTATCGTGTTATACTGTTGTAAAACTGAGAATCAAGAATACGTTCTCCTATCGGCTAGTGAGGTTGAACTAGAGCAAGCTCTTGAGGAGATTCTGTGGCGAATGAGTACCTCAAGTCTTTCTGAGGATATTAGGAGTTTCCCCCTGAGAGAGAGATAGAATTTTCCATAGAATTGGTGCCAGGGATTGGACCAATATCTATTGCACCCTACCGAATGTCCCCTTTGGAGCTGGGAGAGCTGAAGACCCAATTGGAGGAGTTGCTGGAAAAGAAGTTTGTGCGACCAAGCGTCTCACCTTGGGGAGCCCCGGTGCTATTTGTCAAGAAGAAGGATGGAAGCATGAGGCTGTGCGTGGATTATCGGCAGTTGAACAAGGTCACAGTGAATAATAAGTACCCCTTACCAAGGATAGACGACTTGATGGATCAACTCAGAGGAGCAGTGGTGTTTTCAAAGATAGATCTGAGGTCGGGATACCATCAAATTAGAGTAAAGGAGGAAGATATTCCCAAGACGGCCTTTAGGACTAGATATGGGCATTATGAGTTTAGAGTAATGTCGTTTGGATTAACCAATGCCCCGGCTGTGTTCATGGATTATATGAACAGGATCTTTAGGCCGTATTTGGATAAGTTTGTGGTGGTCTTTATAGATGACATCCTCATCTATTCAAAGACGAAGGAGGAACACGAAGAGCATCTTCGGATTGTGTTGGGAATCTTGAGGGATAAGAAGCTCTATCGGAAGCTATCGAAGTGTGAGTTTTGGCTAGAAGAAGTGAAGTTCTTGGGTCACGTCGTGACTAAGGGAGGGATATCCGTAGATCCGAGCAAGGTGGAAGCTGTGATGAACTGGGAGAGACCGACGGCGGTGGCGAGATTCGAGTTTTCTCGGCTTAGCCGGTATTATCGAAGGTTTATAAAGGGATTTTCTCAGATATCCCTACCTTTGACTAAGCTCACTAGGAAGAATCTTTGCATTTGCGTGGACTGAAGAGTGTGAGAAAAGTTTTCAAGAGTTGAAGGCGAAGTTGACTTCTACACCTGTACTAGTCCTGCCTGACCCTAAGGGAGCCTTTGAGGTCTACTGTGATGCCTCTGGAAGAGGGTTAGGTTGTGTTCTGATGCAAAATCGTAATGTGGTAGCGTACGCCTCTAGGCAATTGAAACCTCATGAAGTCAACTACCCGACCCATGACCTGGAGTTAGCGGCCGGGGTGTTTGCCTTGAAGATATGGAGGCACCATCTATATGGAGTTAGGTTTGAGGTATTTTCGGATCACAAGAGTCTGAAATACTTGTTTGATCAGAAGGAGCTTAACATGAGGTAGAGGCGGTGGATGGAATTCTTGAAGGACTACGATTTCGGGTTGAACTACCACCCTGGTAAGGCCAATGTGGTGGCGGATGCACTGAGCCGCAAATCATTGCATGTGTCGTGGTTGATGGTCAAGGAAACGGAGTTGATTGAGAGCTTTAGAGACTTAAATCTCGGAGTTACCCTGACCCCTCGTAGCATCAGGTTGAGTCTGATCAAGGTGACAAGTGAGTTCAGAGGGCAAATTATGCGGGCTCAGGAAGAGGATGAAGAGTTCTTGAGAATTGTAGCTCAGGTGAAGGAGGGAAAGCTGAAAGAATTTACTCAAGGCATTGATGGCGTGTGGAGGTATCAAGGAAGGATATGCGTGCCTGCTAAGGATGACTTGAGGAGGACGATCATAGAAGAAGCCCACAAGGGTCATTTCACCATGCATCCTGGCATAACGAAGATGTACCAAGACCTCAAGAGGATGTTTTGGTGGCCAAGCATGAGACGAGACATAGCAGATGTTGTGGATAAGTGCTTAGTTTGTCAAAAGGTGAAGATTGAGCACCAAAAACCCTCAGGCATGCTACAACCATTGGAGATCCCTGAATGGAAATGGGATGGAATCTCTATGGATTTCGTGATGGGTTTGCCCCGAACGCAAGCTGGATTCGATGCCATATGGGTTGTTGTGGATAGGTTGACAAAGTCTGCCCACTTCTTACCCATAAGGGCGAATTATCCTTTGGATAAGCTGGCCCAGCTGTACATCCAAGTGATCGTGAGATTGCACGGAGTACCTGCAACCATTGTGTCGGATAGAGACCCAAGGTTTACCTCTAGGTTACGGGAGCCTTGCAAAGGCATTTGGGACGAAACTTTGTTTAAGTACAGCCTACCACCCCCAGACTGATGGACAATCAGAAAGAACCATACAAACCCTAGAGGATATGTTAAGGGCATGCGTAATGGATCGACCCGGAAGCTGGGACAAGCACCTACCCCTCATCGAGTTCGCCTACAACAATAGTTTTCATGCTAGCATTGGGATGGCGCCTTATGAAGCTCTGTATGGTAGGAAGTGCCGATCTCCGCTGTGTTGGTATGAACCGGGTGAGCAAAGCCTCTTAGGGCCTGATCTGGTTAGAGAAACCACCGAGCAAATTAAGAGGATAAGGGAAAGGATTCTCACAGCACAAAGCCGTCAAAAGAGCTATGCGGACAAGAGAAGGAAGCCCATCGAGTTCCAAGAGGGAGAACACGTATTCTTGAAAATCACTCCTACGACAGGCATAGGTAGAGCCCTTAGAGTCAAAAAGTTGAGTCCTCGTTTTCTTGGCCCTTTTGAAATCTTGAAACGAGTAGGAACAGTTGCCTACCAGATAGCCTTACCACCTCATTTGTCAAACCTTCACAATGTCTTCCATGTCTCCCAGTTAAGAAAATACAACTCCGACCCCAATCACCTTCTTGAGCCAGAAAGTGTACAGTTAAGGGAAGACCTGACCTTCGACCTACCGCCTATGAGAATCATAGATAGGAAGGTCAAGCAGCTGAGGAACAAGTCTGTTCCCCTAGTGAAAGTGGCCTGGGGAAGAGGAAACTTGGAGGAGCACACATGGGAACTCGAGGCAGAGATGCAAAGAGATTTTCCCCACTGCTGATGTGCAACTAATTTTGAGGGCAAAATTCTTTTTAAGGAGGGGAGAAATGTAACGTCCCCATTTCTACCTAAGCTAATTAGCTCGGTGTCCCCGGCTAATTAGAGGGATTAGCGATTAATTGAGAACTAATCGATTAATCCCAAGAGCAAGAGCTTAGTAAATTAAGTCTAGCCAACAATTTAATCATAATGTTCTAAGCGTTTTAATAAAACCTTAATCGTCTAATCCTTAATTACTCGAAGGTGCCAAAACAAAAGTAAGCCAATCTAACCTTACTAATTAAGTTTATAATGATTAAGACACTTAAGACAACTCTTGAAAAATTAAACCCCAAATTAAGCACATGCTTAACATAATGCAAGACATCATAAAAAGTGTAACTGACAAGAGTTAACTCATGGGTAATTAAGCCAATTAAGTTAAGTTACATTTAAATAATTCTAATAACATTTAGAGATAAAAGTTCTTCCATGCACATGCCCTAGAAAGACATACCAAGGAGAAGCAACATCTCACCCTTCATTCAAACTCTTTAATCCTACCCCATTAGATCAAAAGCCAAGACTAGGATCCTTGTCATCCACCATTAGATCTTGACACTTGGATGAGTCTTAGACAAGCAACCAAATCCTAAGAGGGGTACTCCCCTTTAACCCCTAGAGAAAAGCATAAAATGGACATTAGAATGCCTCCAAAACTCAAGGAAAAACAACTCACCCTTTTACCCCAAGGTTTTTCCACTCTCTTGCTTGTTGTAAGAAGCAAAGTCCCATCACCTTTCCCTCCCTCTTTTGCGCCACCCATCAGCCATATCTCTCTCCTCATTTCATTCTTTCACTCCTCTCCCAAACACACACAAAGCTCCCTTCTCTCTCCTCAATTTCAAATTCTCCTCCTTCTCTCTAAACTCTCCAACTTCTCTCTAGAATCCTCCCACTTCTCTCATCCTTTCCTCTCCTCATCCCACTCACAAACTCTTCAAGAGCCACCATCTCTTGCTCTTGGAGAATCAAAAACCATCACATATCAAGCCTCTTTCAAGATCCAAGAGGAGCACCACCACCACCACCATCTTTTCCATCACAAGTTCCTTCAAAGAAAGCTTCTTGGTAGTGACTCTAAACCCTTTTTCTCTCTTGGTTTTCAAGCTTTAGAACTCCTATGCTCTCCATAGCTAGGTAGTTTTAAAGATTGATTATGGGCATCATAGCCATTCTTGTTATAAAATGAGATGTTGTTGCTAGTATGGTTGTTTGTTGAAAACATGTTTTCGGTTTGGTGTGATGCATGGCTGAACCCACTATTTTTGAACTCCAACATGTTAGTTTTTCACTGATCTTTCATGGTATATGGGTGTTTTATAACTTGAGAATGTTTTCTTGAAAGTGAGGTAGAGTGTTTTGGAGAAAACATGAAAAAAAGCAAAACGTGAAATCTGGATTTTCTGACAGCCTGTAAACCGAACGGTATAACTTTTTCCAGAGAACTCATAAATTAGTGGAACCAATTTTATATGAAAATATACTCAGAGAGCTTTCCATACATATAAAATATATAAGATTTGGAGTTAAAATGAGTGAGATATGATTTTTCAAAGTGGACTGTTCTCGGATCGGTTTCTGTCTGGGCAGTCTACACTAAAATGTGTATAACTCGAGCTACAAAAATGATTTTTGAGTGAGACCAAGTTTAAATGAAAGCTAAGACATAGAGGAACAAACCCCTAAAACAGTTTTCTCAGATTCCTTCTGATCAATTATAATGAGAAGTGACAATCCACTGTACCGGGAGTGAACTTGGAAACTGAACAAGTCAGAATAAAATATGCATAACTGGAGTTAGAAAATGAATTTTTGAGTGGGGCTTATTTTGTTAAAAACTAGACTCAGAACCCTAAAAGCATGTACAATTTCGCATTAAAATGATAAAATACCAATTTATGGTGAATTTTTAAAGTTACTGCTTAGGGTAAAAGTAAAACTGTCAAAACTTAACCTTAAGTAAGACTTTGCATAAATGACTTAAAAAGGTAAAAGACCTTAGCTCAAAGTAATGAAACTTCATAATTTACTTAATGAAGACTAGATGGAATAAAATACCAAGCTTGCCTAATCCTTAACAAAAGAAGCAAATAAAACGAAAAACCGAATGTAAATGTAGTTAGTGTACTAGATTAAGTTCATAAGATTTTAATCAAATTATAATGCAAAACCTAAACCATAAATCTTCCAAATTTAAAATATGAAAATCATATAAGTCAAGTTAGAATAATTGGGAAGAAGGAATCAATAAAACGAAAGCCAAGGTAAAAGCTTGCACCTAATTTACTAAGCTAAGCTCATAAGACTTTGCTTGAGAATATGCCTATGTTTGGGTTGCAAGCATGATGTGATGATGATGTGATTATGATGCCATGATAATGATGATATGATGATGATGAGATGATGATGATGATATGATATGATGATATGATATGATGCTGTGATACTGGTTTTCTGTTTGGCAAAATTTTGGGAAGCTGCGGTCAGCCGTTATCTTTGCCGAAATTTTGTAGAAATTATGGACTTAGAAATATTTCGCATCATAAGTTTAATAAGAAAAGATTCAATAAAGTGTGTGATCCTTCAAAAGGGAAGGTGACCTAAGTTAAGTCTCCCCTCACCCACGACTCACATGAGGCATGGCATGACCCAGCTAGTGTGAGTATAGGGGATAGGGCTTATATGAGGCATGGCATGACCCAGCTAGTGTAAGTACCGAAATTCTATGGTGGCGACGGCCACGGTATGAGCTCATTACCACTTATGTTTAGTGGGTGGAAAGAAAGGACTTAAGATAAGTCAAGTTAAGGAAAGAAAGGGACTTCGGTCCAACCCAAGTAAAGAACATAACTCTCAACTTGTTTATGTATGTTATGAATAGTCATATAAGCTTTCATGTATGCCATGATGATGTTAATACAACGAGGATAAGTACTAAAATGGGATCCACTTCGGATAGTAACGTTTTCGAAAATCCAAGAATTGAACCTATTGTATGCCCACAGTTTTCATTTAAAAACCGAAGTGGCTGGGACGATGACGATGACACCGGTGTGTCAGGGTTGAGTCCTACTGAGAAATCTTATTTCTCATCCTAGTTGTTTTTCCGTCTCGTCACCAGATACTCATGGAGCCTCGCGTGGAATGGAGCATGGAGCCTCCCCACCATGAGTGGGCCTACGATGAGGACGCCCACGCTATCGTGGCCACGACCACCACGATAGTTCGCACCTACTTCTATCCGGGTCGAGTTTTTGAACAAGAGGAGCCAGAAATCCCGCCAGCCCCCGTGGACGTATCATCATCCCGCCTTGGACAGCCGCTGGGTCCTTGGGATTTTCCGCCTGAGCCATTGCCCGAGATCGAGATGGAGCCTATGTCTCCCGGTCTACCCATAGCCGAGCCTGTGCCGCTGCCAGAGGTTCCCGTGGTCGATGTGAGTTCGACGGCCACCCCTAGGGCCGCAGCAACTCCGCCGCCACTCCCCGAGTATCGGCCTGTCGCATCTGAGGAGGATCCCTCCGAGGCACGGTCTTCGGTGGGCAGCTATGTTCCCGGCCGTCGCATCCGTCGTATCAAGGTGATTAGCAGGCACCCCCGCATCATTCGCACTCCGCGCGTTCCTCGAGGCCGAGCAGCATGGGGGACTAGACACTCGAGGACCTGAGACCGCTTGATGGAAGGGCATGGAAGGGATAGAGAAGTCAGCATATGTTTACATGGGCTTATTTTGATTTGCACTCCCTACCTCTTGTATTTCATTTTGTATTGTATCTCATCAGACTTGTGTACCTTTGATATTTGGGGCCATGGCATGACCATGAGTTTCCTTTATATGTATTTGTTTGGATATTATGAGATTAAGTATATTATGTAATTGATGTTATAATTTGAATGTATGACTTTATGATTTATCTCATTTTCCTTCCATTTACATCGAAATCTTTGCGATACGCTCGTTTACTGCTATCTTCTCGCGCAAGGCTTTACTTTTCAAAAGCAACGACATATTTCAAAAAAAAATTTACTGTATTTTCCGCGTAATTTAATTTTAAGTGAAGTTTAGTTTTCCACGAGCATAAGTAACAACTAATAAAACGCCGTAATACGACTTAAGCGTAATATGGATTTATTAGGGTGTTACAACATCAAGATAGAGATATGATTATATATGATATAGAGAAAAGATTGTGTCACAAGAGTGAGTCCAGAAACATTCTTTAGGAGGAAAAACAATATATCCCCTATTAATCCAAAGTAAGAACACTTTGGGACTAGGGTGATATAAGAAGCAAGCTTAATGCTCTTTATCCATTAAGGATGAAGGAGGTATTGAAAGGTTTGGTTATGCTGAAACTCCATCAACCTTAGTCACCATAGGAACCATAAGATAAGGCCATCTTCGACATGTTATTAGCAGAGAGATACAGCTATTTAGAGAAGAAAGGCACCATTGCAAGTACTATGAGTGGAGTAATTCAACAAGGAATGTATCCACACTCAGCTGAGAATGATAAAGACTTAGAACATCCAACTAATCCTAACAAATCAAGATGGCAGTAAGAAGGGAAGTCCTAACGGATTGAGATGAACATAAGTTTTCTGCAAGGATAATAAGATATTATAGAGGGAAGGAAAAAGGAAAAGAGAAGGGTCTTGATTCTAAATGGCCCACAAAGAAAAAAAAAAGAGGGGGGAAATGCTTCCTAGTATGGAAGTATGGCACAAATTAGAGTTTGTAGCCGGTAACAAACTAGGTTATCTTGACACCAGTAATGAGTGCAACCAACCCCATGCACTTTAAGTAAGACTGGGTGATGCACCAATATAAGATCAAGGGTTTTGGAACTGTACCCCACAAGGGTCAAGGTTATGACGCAGGATCTGTGGTAGTCAGTTAAGTCTCCATACTCTGAGCTAGATTAGGTGCAATCACACTAGCACTAATGTGTCGGATGCCATCAGAGCTCCGTAGTTAAGCGTGCTTGGGCAAGAGTAATATTAAAATGGGTGACTTTCTAGGAAGTCCTCATGTTGTAATTCCCACAGGGAAACAAGACTATTATTTCCTTCTCTCACATTGAACAAATCACACCCTAGGGATAAGATATGATGAGGGATAGCCAGAAGGCTCAATAGTGAGTGTAATATAAAATTTAACCATTAAATTTGATATATGTTATATTCGGATTGACCATCAATGAGAAGGGTAGCGTTGGTGACTGCAAAATTTTTTTGAGTTGGTATTTAAAGTCTAGAGGAAGGTGAACATCAATACAACGGACAAGAAGTACTCCTTGCTAACAAGTTATAGAGAATAGGAAAATAGCATAATCCTTACAGCTCAACAACCTTTTTCTCATAGTAAGCTGATCAAGTCATAGGAACCAGATAGCGTGATAGTTATTGAGGAGCTCATTAACAAGAGCGACACAAGATCTGATTAGCCGATAACAAGAAAGAGGATAAAGCTCATGAGAAAAGGAGGAGTTTTGAAAGAAGTTTTAAGAAATAAGGTTCACGGTTGCAAGTAGTGGGAGATTCTAGCCCTACACTTTGAACCCGACAAAGAAAGATTTATCATTTGACCAAGATGGTCAAGTGGGCAAAATCTCGAGAACATGACCACTATTGTAAATAGTAGCCCTTGTGATGGAAGAACTTCTTGAATTGGTATCTAAGATCTAGGACACACATAGCAAAAAAAAAAAATGTTTATAAAAAATCACATACCAAAATAGTCTAGTACAAAGCAAAGAAAACAAGGAAAATCTCTAGTGAACCCAATGATGGTTTAGGACATCATTGAGGCAAGGTAAGTTTGGGCACAAATAAAATCCTCAAGAATTCTTTGCACGTACTGAAATAATACCCCGACGCTATTAACAAGCAATTTCAAGGCTAGATGTGAACTAGAAAGGAGAATTGTCCCTACAGGTTAGAAAATTCCTCCCAAATTATTCTTAGCTCTGGAATTTTGAGGGCAAAATTCTTTTAAGGTGGATAGATTTTAATATCCTCATTTTCCTAAAAATAGTATAATAGGAATTTTGAAATTTTATCCCTTAGGCAATATGAGAATTTCTCACGCAGCACTATGTCGTAACAATTCTTACACTTAGGACTATAGGGTAGTATAATATTGCTATTGAAAATATGGCACTGCCATATGTTGAAAATTAAGAAATGATGGAAATGCCCCTATAAACTTTTGTTATTTGCAGTATTGCCCAAAAATTTTGGAAATTACATGTTGACCCCAAATGGTTAATTACACCATGCTCCTAAAACTTTTCAAAAAATGACATTTGGATCCCCACATCCCTAGGTTTAGCAAAATAGGGATTTAAACGGAGCAAAATCATGTGGCAAAACTGTAGAATCCTAAAGCTCAACCAATTGAGCCATAGAGGACTCTAGGTGTGAAATACCGTGGGATGCCCCTAGATTTGCTCATAATTGTAGAAATGTCATTAGTTGCGGAAAATAGAAAAATACGGCAGAAACATCGGCAAAAAATACGAAAGGGCTTCCAAAAGGATAAAAGGAATATAACACCCCGAACCTTGAGGATAGGTCAGGATAGGAGTAAGTTCAGGTCTGATGCAAGGGCAAAATAGTAATTAGGTAACTCATAAAGAAACCAAAGGCGAGGTTGTCATCATTGGATTATAGTGGCAAGGTTGTAATAAGGCCTTTGTGGTTGTCAGGAAGGGCAACCGTAGAGAATTTCTGCTGTCAGAAATTTTGTAGGTTTCAAGACACTAGTAGGTAACTAAAATACTTGTAATAACCTTACGTTGAGATTCTCTACCTACAATTTCAAATAAGAGTGTGAGATTACTCACACAATATTTTAGAAATTCAGGTATGAAAACCCAAATTGATATTTGGATACCTTGAATTAATCTTCAAGGGTCTTATATTTTTCGCAGGTATGAGCATCAACTAAAAGTTCTTTTAGTAGTAGCTCAAGATGAGCCACTCAAAATTCAAGTTTAGTAGAATTTAAATTGTGTTTCAAACCCACCAATGAAAATTAAACCACAAAGCTTCCTAAAGAAGCCAACCAAGCATAATGAGTAAGTCACCCTTACTTTTACTAAAATACCCTCAAGCCCTTGATTTTTCTACACACTCTTCTCCCCCTCATTATTTACACCACCACCACCACCATCTTCTCATCTTCATTCTCTTCTTCACCACCTTTATGGCTGTGAGCTTCAAGCTTATAGTTCATGCCCTTCTTGACCTTAAATCCTCTAACTTCTTTTATGAAAATTAATCCTTATCCTCTCCTCTATAAAACCCCTCTAACAATTTCATGATTTAGCATCAAGTGGCATCCCTCCACCACCATCTATGGTGCTGCCATGAGAGGAGAAGAAGGTTAGGATGTTGCTCTTGCTTTCAGTGCATCCATGGTTTCAAGGATTTTGAGGTAGGTAGCTCAAATCCTTAGTTATTTGATGTATCATGTGACTATGTGGCTGCTATGTTCCTCTTATGCCATGCTTGCATGATGGTGTTTTGATGTTTTTCCAGTGATTTGAGATGAGGAAACTTAGTTTAGGTTGAGAACTTGATCAAAAAACTCAAAAGGAAACTCAAACAGAATTAGCTGAGGATAAAATCCCAGATATGTTCGTATTGCAAAGTGTATGGACTCTTCTACAGACCAAAAATGAGATGAACCTATGTCTATCTTAAACTAGACATTTAGAGCTTTCCAGCCATATAAATTATAAGGTCATTGGATTGGTATTGAGAAAGATATGAATTTTTGAAATTTACCCTAGGATTCTGACCTTGATTCTGAGCAAACTAGATCTCAAGGGGCATATCTTGCCCCATACTCCTTGACACTAATTTTGTTAGAAATTAAGACATAGAATAATATGCCATAAAAATTTCAAAGCTAAATTCGGTCCCAATTGCTCCCAGTAGTTTAATAAAGTTGCCCTAAGTTCGACTAGGGCTAGATTAAGGCAATCAATATTAGTCAATTTCAAGAGCTTATAACTCGAGCTCTGCTTATTCAAATGAGATGAAACTTATTGGAGATGAAAATTTGTTCTTCTAGCAATATGATATAAGTTTTGTATGATTCCCACTAGGTTTCTATTTTTAGTGAATTTTTACTTTTGAGTGTACAAATCTGGCTAGCTGCAGGGCAGGCCGAGGTAAATCTCCAATAAGTTGAGTTATACTTATCAAAATCAAATCAGATCAAAGTGGTTGAAAACTAGACACATGATAATTCAACATATCAAAAATTCAGAATTTAATACATTAAGTAGAAATTGTGGCTAATAGAGGGCATAAAATAGAATAAGAAACCTTAAGAATTGGCAACACTCTTGAACTCTATTTCATAGGCTTGGCTAGTTTCCCTGATCAAAGCCTTTATCAAACTATTGAAGTGAGGATATATGCTTATGAGATTTTTGTTAATTGAATTTGCTAGCACTATTCACGGGAAAGCGGACTCGATCCGTTATGCTACCGAATTTTTGGTAGAAGTTTAAGATATGAGAACTTATGCTACAGGTGATTATGCTTTGAATATATTTACATTTACATGTCATATTCATGTACATCATGTATGTAAGCATAACTAGAATATGATATGAGAAGTAAAGTGTGAGACATATCCATGAACGCACAAAGCATGTGCATGCATGATAAGATATGGAAAGGAGAAGATAATACGAACTTGCAAGAGAGACGTAGTAAGCTACCACATGAGGCATGGCATAGAGCGGTACTGTCTAAGACTTGGGCCAGCCCTCGACCAAGTTTAAGGGCAATAGACCGGTGTGAGGGTTGGGGAAAGTAAACCCATCACCCATATGTAGGTACGAGCTCGGACCTGAAAAGCAGGCTATTACCCAAGGGTGAGAAAGGCCATTCACCTTTAGGGGACCAAGTACATAAGAGCAAGATCAAGTTATAAGTTAAAGAAAGAGATGAATTATGTCAAGTACAAGCATCTACATGTGTATCTCTAATTATCTCATTATGTCATAATGTTATTATGATTCTTACAGAATTATGTTACACTATTCTTATTTCTATGTCTATCATATAATATGCCAAGTGGTTGTTAAAATATAACCCGCTTCAAGAAATATGTTTCAACTTAAAATTGAACCGCTATTGGCATATATGTGCTCATATTTTCATAAGAAATCGAAGCGGCTGGAATGTTTATGATGACATTGTAAGAGTGATGGTTTGAGTTTACCTAAGGTTCTCAGTTCGTACTTGTATGTTTTTCTTTTCCATAAACACTCCAATACCTAAGTTGGAAATCAAGTGCGAGGCGGAGTACTAGGACATTCACTGAGCAAGACTCGGGCACAAAGCAGACTAAGAGATTATTGAAGCTAGTTAACGACTAGTCGGAAGCAAGTTCTGTGTATTATATTAGTATCAATTTCTTTTAAATTGTAATTATTTTATTCTTCATGTATCAGAGACGACAAAATTTATGAACTATTATTCAGTGATAAAGTGTCCAGTTAAAGGGCCATGTATTATATTTTCCACATTTTAAAGATTTCTTAGCATAGTGATAACCTTTTAATATAACTCCATGACTCGAGCATGGCTTATATGATAGAGATTTTTACATGCCCCAACCCCGATTCATGGTCCTAGGTTCATTCGTATCTGTGTTGTGCTTCATGAACACGGGTCATGCTCGAGGAGGAGGATGTGGTGATATTGCTCTCAATGGTTTCAGGAGCGGTTTTCTTCCACCTAATGAGTGATGTCATGATTGCATGCGGAGTCGAGCACGAGGATAACCCTTTTTGTTGATAGTTATAGGGTTATTATTTTAATATATGGCATGCCTGGGTAGTAGAGATTTTGAATGTACTTTTCTTTTGATGTATTCGGTTAGGTTACTTTTATAGGTCTGACAGTAGATATCGAATCCATTATCTCTCTATGTATGACTCTTGGTATTACTATTATTATCTTAAATATGATGGTCGTGGAATGAATGTTATGTTTCCATAACATATTTGTTACTCTTGTTGCTTCTATTTATTTTATTCACACTGTATGTATGAGATAGCGATGTTTATATTATACATTCACGTTGCGCTCATGGCTCTTGGTTTTCGAAACAGTTTTTTCATTATTGTTCCAAAAAAAAAATTTACCCCTATGTTCATATAAAAGTATTTTCAAATAGTAATGTTAGTTTCGCAAACAAAAGTAACAACTAGTAACTCCATAATATGACTTAAGCATAGAATAAGACTATTATGGTGTTACAATAATGAAATTATTTACAAAATAAAACTATAGTTATATTTACATTTTGCAAGTTATGTTATTTAATGTTACTTTATATTATTACTCATTATTATCTACTATCACAGTTCATTTTGTATTTCAAGTTATTTTATTTAATATCCCTTTATATTATTACTCATTCTTATTTATTATCGCAATTCATTTTATATTTCGAGTTATTTTATTTAATGTTTTTCTATATTATTGCTCATTATTCTTTATTCATTGTAATATGTTTTACTGCTCCAAATTATTTATTTATTATTCCCTTACATTAAAGTTGCTTATTATTATTGCAGTTTATTTATCATTCCAAATTAATTTATTTATTGTTTCTTTATATTAAAGTTGTCCAGTATTACTTTTATTGCAATTTATTTCACTTATTGTTTCCTTATATTTATGTTGCCTATTCTTTATTTCAAGTTATTTTATTTCTTGTTCATTTAAATTAAAGTTGCTCATTTATTGCCTGTGGTGATTTATTTTATTTAATATTCCTTCATATTAATATTGCTCTTTATTTAATTGTAAGTTATTTAATTATTCTTTTATTTTATAGTTGCTTATTATTATTATTGTTGTTATTATTATTATTATTATTTATTTAGATATTGTTTAGATAATGATATATTATTTTGAGTTGTCATTTTATGGTAATTTCTATAGAGGATCAATATTAAGAGTAAAATATTGTATATAACATTAAAATAAGTAAAATTTATTATACATATACCTAAACTATTACATTATTTATACCTTTGCGTGGGAGTTTGTATCTTGAATTATGGATAAAGAAATGTTATTTTGACACCCTCAAAATCGACACATACAAATGACACCGTATGAAAAGACAAAAAACGACAAAATAAGTATAGAGAGAGTCAAATATACATATTGTAACGCCCTAATAAACCCATACTACGCTTAAGTCGTATTACGGCGTTTTATTAGTTGTTACTTATGCTCGTGAAAAATTAAATTTCACTTGAAATTAAGTTATGCGAAAAATACAGCAAATTTTTTTTCTTGAAATATGTCATCGCTTTGGAAAGCAAAGCTTTGAGCGAGAAGGTAGATAGAGAAAGAGCATGTCGTATAAGGTATATACCCAAATATCATAAAACATGAGAAAAGTAAATAAATAGTAATTTACAAATACAATGCATTACACAACTAATCATTACATCCATATGGGTTCATAATATTTATATACATACATATATATAACAGCATTACATCGAAGGAAGCTCATGGTCGTGCCATGATCCAAATACTAGGTACTAAATACAAACTTCAATGACAAAGCTCATCTCAAAAAGCAATATGCGAAGGTGCAGAGTGACTTTCACTATAAGTCCCAAAATAGCTTCGTCCGGCATCCCACGTCATACGTTCGCTCACAGTGTGGGGGATCCATGCTCCACTCCACCGGATGCGCCATCGGATTCTGGTTACGATGCAGAAAAGTAACTAGAGTGAGAAATGAGATTTCTCAGTAGGACTCAAACCCGACACGGAGGTGTCATCGTCATCGTCATAGCCACTTCAGTTTTATAATGAAAACAGTGAGCATGCATAAGGTCCAATTCTTAGATTTTCGAAGACATAGCTATCCGAAGTGGATTCAATTTTAAGTACATATTCTCGTTATAATAACAACATCATGGTATACATAAAAGCTTATATGACAATTCATAACATGCATGAACATGTTGAGAGTTTCATTCCTTACTTGGGTCGGACCGAACTCTCTTTCTGTTCTTAACTTGACGTATCTTAAGTCCTTTTCTTTTCACCTACTAAACATAAGTGGTAATGAGCTCATACCGTGGCCGTTGCCACCATAATTTGGTACTTACACTAGCTAGGTTATGCCATGTCTCATGTAAGCCCTGTCCCCTATACTCATACTAGCTGGGTCATGCCATGCCTCATGTGAGTCGTGGGTGAGGGGAGCTTCCTTTGGGTCACCTTCCCTTTTGAAGGATCATACCCTTAGTTCATTATCTTCTTATTAAAGCTTATGATGCAAAATTATTTTGATTCTTTTCCACATTTAGGCATTATGTATCGCCGTCTCCAAATGTGATTCCTTTAATGTACATCATTAAGCATCATATCATCAATATATCATATTCATATCATCTTCATTCATTATCATATCACTATCATATTCCTATCATAATCATCATGTCATATCCTCGTTATCATTATCATGCCATCATCATCATCATCATCATCATCATCATCATATCATACCATCATCATATCATATCATCATCATCATCATGATCATCATCACATCATATCATCATCATCATGATCATCATCATATCATTGTCATCATATGGATACATGGAGGCATACACATCACACAAAGTCTTATGAGCTTAGCTTAGTAAATTTGGTGCAAGCTTTTAATTGAAGTTGCCTCTTGTGTAAACTCTTTTATTAGGCATAGGGCCAATTTCATCTATTATTCCTTTTGAAACTTTTAAGTTGAATTATGAACATTTTCTAATACTTAATGTAAGGGTCTTAATATCTTAAAGCTTGTTTCTCCTTAACCTTTAAAACTTAACCATAACTAGTTTTACTTTTACAGTGGGGTAGTAACTTCAAAAATTCACCATAATTTTATCTTTTACTTTTTTGCTTCAAATTTTGGTATGATTATACTTCTCTGAGTCTATTTTTAAACAAATCAAACTCCACTAAAAAATTCATTTTGTAACTGGAGATATGCACATTTTATTCTGACTGTTCAGACTTGAAAGTTCATCTTGGGTCAGTGATTTTTAAACGTTACTGCAAGCTTCTCACAAGGAATCTGCCTAAACTGTTTTATGGGAATTTTCCTTTATGTCTTAGATTTCTAACAAACTTGGTTCCACTCAAAAATGTCCTGTATAACTTGAGTTATTAAGATTTTATTACATACTGCCCGAATAGAAATATATCCGGGGATAGCAAACTTTGAAAATTCATATCTCTCTTGTTTTAAGGCCAAAATTCATGTATTTTATATGTATAAAAAGCTCTATGAGTCTATTTTCATTTGAAATTAGTTTCATTCCATTTGGAGTTATATAGAAAGAGTTAATAGTTGTGCCATACAGACTGCCAGAATTTCCCAGTTTTTATGGTTTTGGTTTCAAGGAGTTTTCTTGTAAGAGCATTTAGTCTTTTCTTCAAGTGATCACTATTCTCTTCCAAACCACTTTTAATCTTTGAGATCTTGATATTAACTCAATGTTTTAACTTCTAAAAATTTAGTTCAACAACAATAAACATTCCAACTGAAAATTTCATACCAAAGAGAAGGACACAACACATGAAAATTCATCATACCAACAAGCATGGCCATGAGGCCTTGGAAACAAGTCCTAGAACCACCTAGCTATGGAGAGCTTAGGAGTTCAAGGGCTTGAAGAACACATGAAAGAGAAAGGTTAGAGTCACTACCACAAGGATTCTCTTGAAAGCTTGAAGGATGAAAATAGTTGGAGATGGCCTCCTTCCTCTTGAGCTAGCAAATGAGGCTAAATGAGTGTTTGTTTTGCTCTACCAAAGACCAAAAAGAATGTGATCCTTGGTAAGTTAGTGAGGGTGGTGATGGAAGATGAGGCTGATGGTGGTGGAAAAGTGACAAGAACAAGAAGAGAAATAGGAAGAACAAGGATAGGTTGAGAGGAAAAAGAGTGGCTACTTGGTGTCTTTGGGAAAGAATGGAAATCACAAATGAGAGAGCGAGGGAGGGGGCTATTTTGCGCAAGAAATGGGGGAGAGGGGGATGATTGCTTTGCTTCTCCAACAAGTAAGAGGGAGTAGGTGAGTTTAACTTCTTTTTCAAGCAAGAAAGCTAGGGGCCTTAGGGTAAAAGGGTAAGTTGTGTTTTCTTTAAGTCTTGGCACTTGGGTAAAGACCATTTTGTGTTTTCTCAAGTGGTTAAGAGCATCACCACTCTTGGGATTGGCTTCGGTGGATATGATCACTCCAAGTGTCACAATCTTGATGGAGGGAAGTATATCTCTTGGCTTGACTCAAGGAATACTACTAACCTAGACTCTTGATTCAATGGTGCATGATGAGAAGGCAAATGGATGGTTGGATTTTGCTCTTGTCCTTGGCCAAGATTCGGTGCATCAATTAAGAGAAATTTTTAAATCTTCAAAGCTATTAGAATTACCTAAGTTGTTAATTCAATTTGATTAGTTAAATTGCTCTTTAACCGATTTCGGTTAATTACACTTTCAAGACATTTTTCCTCTAAAAGAATTGATCTTATAAATTATGTAATTAGGGTATAAGAATTTATCTATCTCAATTTGTAAGGTAGAACAATTGTCTTGTACTTAATTAATAGGATTGGATTAGCTTAATTATATTTCTAAGTTACGAATTATTGAGGTTTGAATAACTAGGTTTTAATTAAAACATTTAGTATGTTATGATTAATTATTGACTTGACTCATTTTACTAAGCTTTTGCTCATTGAGATTAGCCGATTAGTCCTCAGTTAATCGTTAACCTCTCTAATTAGCTAGGATCACTGAGCTAATTAGCTTAGACAAAAATTGGGGATGTTACACATATAGTGCTGTAAACGTGAAAATGAATGTTAATTTTTCCTTCTTTTTTTTTTTAAGAAAAGAAAGACACTAACCCACATCTATCTCCCTCTCTCACTTTTTGAATTCTGAATCTGAAACTCTGAAGGCAGAAGCAGGGGCTCACACATTGGCTTTGAGTTTCTAGTTCCAACTCCACAAAATGAAACTGTTTGCACTCTCACTTCCTTTTGGTAAGCTTTTGCTACTGCTTCTTCTTCTATTTGGCTTATAGCTACTGCCTCTCTTTGCTATAGAATTTTGTCCAGTGATGATAGAAGTTCGAACTTCACAAAAGCCGCATCGTGTTATTATCCCATCACCACTTTGTTTTCAACACTTCCATTTGTTTAATAGCATTGTTTGCTGTAACTTTTTAACCAGACCTAGAAAACTAAGCAGAACCCACATCATGTTTTCATTGGATAGATGTTCTGGTTTTTGGAATGGCTTCTTTGTTATCAACCTAGTTTACATAACACTTCATAGACCTCGAGTTTCTTCAACTTTTCTATTACATAGAAGGATTCCAAGTTCAACGAGTTGTTATTATGGCTTGATCAAGGCTTGGGCACTTCAAGTTGAGGCCAAAGGCTCATCAAGCTTTGCATTTTCTCCATTGGTGGAAGGTGGGAAGAAGAAGCATGTGGTGCCACTGCAGGTTATGTAGTCTGGGAAGGCCTTGGGCTCAAGCATGTTGTTTGGTTGGTGTCAGAGCTAAGACAAAGAAGGTTTCCTATTGTGGTAGCCTTAGCAGCAGATGCCGATGATGACGGTGAAATCGAAATCTTAGACAGGTTAGTGTTACACACTTCAATTTTTTTATGTTTTGGATTAGCTTATTTTGAGTTATAAACAAAACTCTCATAGATAGCTTTTCTCCAATAAGCAATTATATCTTCTAAAATAATCTTTCACAACTATGCCTCTAGTTTGATTCAGTAATGAAAAGGAAAAAAGAGTAATCTTTGTTTTACTTCTTGCTTGCATGAGGACAAATTGAGTAGGTAAAAGCCATTGACTTTTATTAGAGGAGGGAAAAATAGTTAAATGTTATTCATGCTAAGACCTTAAGGTTTTTTTTTCCTTCCTCTTTTGGGGACAAACGTGTTGAGGTGAATAGAATTTGGAGTGAAGTTCTAATAATGTATGTGTTTAGTACTTTTCTACTTTTTACTGATATTTCTTTTTTCTTTCTCCTTTTTCAATTTCTTTGGTAATCAATACCCAATAGCAAGTCTATTAAGCACTCAAAGAGTTTTGGTGAGAAATTTCCAACATTGTTTACCAATTCCTTTTTCCTTATCTGGTAAGAATTCCCCTCTTTTTTAAATTGATTTTTAGGTGTGTTAAGAAATCTATATGTGACAGGAAATAGTAGTGGCTAGATACTGCTAAATTTCTACTACCATCTATGAAAAATACTCCCATCTCTTACAAGCACAAAAAGTAAGGGGAAAACATCTAAACCTCAGATGATGAATGTTAAAGATAATGAGACCATGCATTTATATGATAATATAGGCTTCAATGTTGCAATTTGTATTTTGACATTATCCTTCTTCCATGCAGGTACTTCTTAAATATGATTTTCAACATACAAAACAAGAAAGTCTACAACTATTTTCCATATCCATACTATGTTTTCCCTTAGAGATAACTCATTTCTTATTTTATACACAAGTTTTTATCACTGTATCTAAATAACTAGGCCTAGATAACTGCTCTCTAGTCTCTAGTTTATCTCATAATGCGATTTTTTTTAGCTTTTGAAACATTCCATCTATTGTAACATATAAAAATCTTTTCAAATCCTTTTGCAGCTTTATTTCCATTGTACATCTCCTTATGGGGGTGGGATATTACTTGGTTTCCTGGGCTTTAGGTCTACCGAAATGTGCATTGAGTTATAATTCCTTTTATGTTATCTTTTATCCTCAAGGCATAGTGCACATTTCCACTAAAAGGTCTTTTTTTTTTTCTCCTCTTACTAGCCAATCAATAAAGAGGTCCTATTACTATTGACTGTAGTTGCATTTTGTCATGCCCTTGGTGACGTCATGTCCAATGCATTATTTGCTACTGTTGCTGTGTCATGCCCTTGGTCACATCATGTCCAATTGATTATAGGATGGTTATGTTAGGACAAATATGCAGCAAAACAAAATCATGTTTGAGTTTTGCAGAGAATACTTCTTTAATAGACTAGTGTAATGTATTAGATGCCTAAATAATTGGTCATGCAGTTTATAATAAACAAAGCAAAACTTTTTACAAGATTGAGGGTGCTCTACTTATGGAATTTAGATTTAGAAAAGCAATTGCCAAAGTTGGCCTATTCTTGTTAGATCTTTTTTGGATTGGAATGTTTTACCATCTTTGCAATCAAGTATCCTTATTCTTCAATTAAAGTAAAAGTTAATTTCTACATTGTAGGACCTTTTCTTGTTTGTAAACTCGACTCGATGTGCAAAGAATGAACTTTCCACAATTTTTTATGTTATAATTGTAGCTCGCTACTAATACATTGGAATGGGTTGCACCATTGACACATGCAGTTGGAAATGTATTGAAGCGTGTTTTTGTCATTGGATTCTCTACAATGATGTTTGGTAATTACTTTCATTTGCATATAATTTAAAATGCAAATCATCATTATTGCTAAAACACTAGTAAATTAGAGTGCAATTGTGTATTTAATTTAGGTGAAAATGCAAATTACCCCTTCAACTCCGATCTTTTAGCAAATAGCCCATTGTTGATTTGCTACTCTATGGTTTCGGTTTGGCAATTAACCATATGGGGTTGTTTGAAGCCAAGGGCCTATGTTGAAAGTCTGAGCAGGTTAATGACTTTGGAGGATTATTTGGCAAAGGGTTGAAGTTGAAAGGATAATTTTCATTTTCATTATATTGTAATGTTTCCCTATTCTATTATAACATTTGCGAACATATACAGGCAATAAGATATCCACACAAATTGGCATTGGAACTGCTATAGCAATTGTAGGTGTTGTCATCTATTCTCTGTTGAGAAATGTTAAATTGCCATTTTCTCCCACAACACATACGAAGACAGAGGCAGAAACACAAACGCAAATTTTAGTGTCTACATTGCAACAATTTCTCAAAGAATTTGAGCCAATGAGTCCTTATAATGATTCTTACATATTTATGCAGGACTTCTGAAAGAACTTAACCTTCTTTTTGTAAATTTCCTTTTGTGCAGGATTATTGTTACATATTTATAATGCACTTTTGTTACATAGAAAGTTATGGTCAAAATGTATATTATATTTTCGTCAAAACATGTGTTGTGTGATTATGATAATAGAATTCACAAGTGAGAAAGAAAACCCCAATATTTTATAGTAGAAGGATTTGGAGGATTAACATTTTCTAATTTTCTTAGTTGTACTATTGACATAGAATAGATGGTTCATTTGATTGTACATGATTGGTTGACAACTATCTACCTTAGGTAGTAGTATGTAGTAGATAATATTTTTGTGTACGCTATTGTATAATTCACATGTGTCATGAAATATACTATTGAAATTTTTATGGACCAATCATATATCAAAGATTAAGGTAGTCAATATAATCTTTATAAAGATTATAGTTATGTAACAGTCAGTTTTAATTACATATTTACAGGTAACAAAAGGTCCATTGGTAGTAAAATTTGTTCAAGTGAACCTAAATACAAGATAGAATTAGTGTTACACTAGACAAGTTACTCTTCATTATTGTGCACTCAGATGGTAATCTTGCTACAAATGTGCTAATTTTAGTTTAGAGTGTTGGCAACTCATTCAGAACATTAGTAATATGTTAGGTTCTCAAAATTCGGAAGGTGTTAGGAAACAAGATAAAAGAACTCCCTAGCACTAAATTGATAAAGTGAACCTAAATATAATTTGTGTGGTTGAATAAGTTTGAAAGACTCCTTATGACTATATATTGATAAAGGGAGCTTGAATACAATAGGAAAATAGAGGTGCAATATCTAAGAAGCAGACTTTTTTTTTCTTGCACTTGGTTAGTAACTTGGGCTCAAAAGTTAGTTACTTTATTTCAAAAAGCTAGTAACTTTTTACATCATAGGAATTTAGAAAATATTGGGGTTCTCAGAGAAATTTGTATGACCGAACAAGTTTAAAGGACCCCCTATGATTATATATTGATAATTGAAGCCTGAACATAGCTTGGAAATAAAGATGCAATGCCTAAGAAGAAAACTTTTTTTCTTGCTCTAGGTCGATTTGGGTTCAAAAACTGGTAACTTTAATTGAATAAGCTAGTAACTTTTCAGATCATGGGAATTTATGAAGTATTAGGGTTCTCGGATAAATTCATATGATCGAACAAGTTTGAAGGACTCCCTATGATTATATATTGATAAATGGAGCCTGAACACATAGGGAGAGACTTCCAAAGCCACAGTGAGCACCAGTCGATCATGCCCTTGGTTGGTAACTTGGACTAAGAAGTTGGTAACTTCAGTTCAATAAGCTACTAACTTTTTCAAAAAGCTGGTAACTTATCGAAAAATTCGGATTTTGGTTTTATTGGCCTTGGGAAATAGAATAGTGCAACCAAATACATTAAGATCACACACTAGGATATTAGATCACATTCTAAAACCAAAGTGAGCACCTATCGATCCTGCCCTTAATTGATAAATTACCAGCTTATTAAACTGAAGTTACCAACTTTTTAGCCCAAGTTACCAATCAAGTGCAGGATTGACAATCACTCACTTTGGCTTTGGAAGTCTCTCGCCATATGATCTAATATTCTAAGGTGTGATCTTAACATGTTTGGTTGCACCGATGTATTCCCCAAGGCCAATAAAAACAAAATCCAAATTTCCTGACATGTTACCAGCTTTTCCAAAAAGTTAACAACTTATTGAACTGAAATTACCAACTTTTTGGCCTAAATTACCAACCAAGGATAGGATCGACAAGTGCTCACTTTGGCTTTGGAAGTCTCTTACCATGTTATCTAATATCCTAGAGTGTGATCTTAACATGTTTAGTTGCACCGATGTATTCCCTAAGGCCAATAAAAGCAAAATCCAAATTTCCTGATATGTTACCAGCTTTTCCAAAAAGTTACTAGCTTATTGAACTAAAATTACCAGCTTTTTGGCCCAAATTACCAACCAAGGATAGGATCGACAAGTGCTCACTTTGGCTTAGGAAGTCGCTCCCCATGTGATCTAATATCCTGATCTTAACGTGTTTGGTTGTGTAACATCCACGACTTCCGACTTCCGAGTTCATAGCATTCCCAACCTCCAAATTCATCTTCAAGGCTGGACAGACAAGGATTTACGATTTCCGAGTTTGTCTTATAGTTCAGTTTCCGATCTCAATATTAGCTTCAACTTCCGACTTCGTTCCAAGGCTTACAAGGGATTTCTTCCGACTTCCGACCTCATGCATGCAGCTTATGGTCTCCGATTTAATGCATGAAGCTTACGATTTCCGACCTTGCAAGCGTGTATAAATTTTGACCTCGTCAGTATGAATTCCGATTTCCGATTTCGTGAGCTGAAATGAGGTGACTGATGCTTCCAACTTACGAGTTCGTTTTCGACTTCAGCACACTTTACGACTTCCGATCTTATCGATCAAAGAGTAAAATGTTCGATTTCCGACTTCGTCTCTAAGGCTCAAATGAACTGACTGTATTCCGAATTCCGACATTATGATTCACCAATGTACGAGATCCGATCTTGAGTTCAATATTAGTAGCTCTCATTTCTATATCTTTTCGAGTTCCGAGATAGCAATTTTATAATTCCCGAGTTCCGACTTTAAGTGCTTGGCTTCACACCAGGCTCTGCTTTCAAGTTTCAACTAGACTGGATGTTTTCTGAGTTCCGACTTCATATACAGGAAGTTCACGAGTTCCGACTTTATGGAGCCTACGAGTTCCGATTTCGTTTCCAGAATATACTGGAAACTACTCCCACTTTAGGCGACGTGGAGAGTGATTCTACCACATAAAGAGGGCAACGTGGAGAGTAAGGTTGGCTGAAGCTTGGCCTTTTGTTTAGAGGCCAATCAAAACCTTCCAAGTTAACTCCCACTCATGCCTATATAACACACCCTCCTCCTTTGATTCAGACCATTATTCACGTTGCTTTCCTCTTCTCCATCAGCTCTTTTCCTTTCTTGCTCACACATCCAAAACTCAAGCTAAGTTCCAGCCTTGTTCATCCAAACTCCAAGAATTCAGCACAAAATACTTAAATCAAAGGTAGGGGTTTTGATTTCTTGCATCAAATCCATGCACTTGGCTGACTGGGCTGAATCATTTTCACCTTATTTGATGTGTGAATTAACTAATTATGCTTGGATTAATAGAAGATTTTGAGTTAGAAGTAGAATTAGAAGAAGAAAACTAAGAGAAGTAAATGGATGAAGGTGCTGTCTTGGTAGAGAGTTCACGGCAGTCCGTATGGCAGAGCGTACGGCGCTGTCTACAATCGGTCAAATCCAATGAAACTATTTTTAAATGAAACTAGACATCTAGGGCTTTCCATACATATATCATATAAGACCATTGGATTAATAATGAGAGAGATATGAATTTTTGAAGTTCGACCTAGGAATCAGGACATCCACCCAGGCAGTATGGATTGAGAAGGGTGTAACTCACCCTATACAACTTCAAATCGAGTGAAACTAATTTTGTTAGAAAGCTTACACATAGGAGAACAATATCCAGAGAAATTCTGAGTTTGTTATCAACTCAGTTGTTCCCAGTGATTTGAAGAAATTACCCTATGTCCAAATCAGGCCAACATAGGACAGTTCAGAAAGGCTAAGTTTCGGGGCTTGTAACTCGAGCCCTGCTAAGGAAAATGAAATGGAACTTTTTGTATATGAGAGGTTGTCCTGTTAGCTTTAATATGAGGCCAATTTCGTCTGATTTGAGTGAGTTTTCGATTTTTAGTGAATTTCTACTTTTAATTGTCTGATTCTGGCTAGCCAATGGGCAGGCCGAGATAAAGTTTAGATATCTTGAGTTATAGATACCGAAATTAGATGGGACTAAAGAGGTTAGAAAATAGACACACAACACTGGAACATACTCAAATTTGAGGTCCAAATGAGTTAAAATGAAATTGTGGCATGAATTACAAAAACCGGGTTGGTTAAATATGCTGAGGCAGGATTTCTGCCTTTAATGAATTTGATATGGATTTGAATTCTATGTGGGGATATAAATGTGAAATTGTGTTCATTGTGATAAATTAATGTATTGATTGGCTGTCACTATTCATGGGGAAGCGGACACGTTCCGTTATGCTGCCGGAATTTTCGGTAGAACCCCTGTACAAGTTATGAATTACATGTGAATGCATATACATTCTTAAGAAAGCCATGAAAGTGATGAAAAGAATTGTGTTATTATACAAGTTCCATACTACTTGGGCCAGCCCCGGATAGAAAGTTAATGGGAATAGATCGGTGGGAAGATCGGGGAAAGTAAACCCGGCATTCCTATATAGGAACGAGCTCGATCCTGATAAGCAGACTATTACCCAGGAGTTTAAAATGGCCAAGAACTCCCAGGGGACCAAGAGAGATGGAAAATGATAGAAACTAATGAAAGAGACTATGAAGGAAAGATTATGAACGAGTCTACATGATTACATGAATGCATGAATACATGGACTAGTTACATTGAGATGTTTACAATTGTCTGTTACAATTGCTCACTGCTCTGCATTTATTTATTTCGTTTATCATTCTATACATTAGTATTAGCAATCTATTTTGTTTCTTATGCCGATTAAAGTAAAACTGAACTTTGCCTCGGACCAGACATGTTCTTAAACTCATGAAAATGGACTTTTTAGTTTGAACACCTATTTTTACAATTAAATAAAACCCGAGGCAACTGAGAATGTATGTGACGTCAGTACAAGTATAACCGAACCCTACTGAGAATTTTCTTGAAATTCTCACCCCGTTTTGTGTCTCCCGCATCATTCTCAGACACAGGCGATGGACTCCACAGCCACCCTTTTTATTGAGATTCCTGCATTACAGTTCCACCATGACCTGGAGTTGGACTCTTTGTACATAGCCGGTTCGTGCAACTTTCGTCTGTACCTCTTCAGCGACAGGAACTTTGATGTTCCTTTACACCATCCCCTCTTCGACCCTGCTACTCCTTATATTGCCATCCCTCTACATATGGCGCACCCACATCCTGCACCTCCTGCACTGCAGCACCACTGACCCGCCTGAGTCACCACCGCAGGCAATCCCCGACATCCCGCTAAGTTCCGAGAGTGACCCCTCCGAGGCCACCGGCTCGTCGCCCTCTTCCTCCTCGGGACCTAGCGCAGATTACACCCCGGCCAAGCCTGGCATGGCTAACGGCTACCTGACGGAGTAGTTTAGCGGCAGGGGATGTTGTACAGTATGACCCTCTTTTGGATAGTATGTAGCTTTGGGTCATGGGTTTTGACTGTAGGGTTAGCAGTAGGTTACGAAATGTCCTTTGAGGACCATAGGGTATTTTGGCAGATGAGGGTATTATGATCTTTTGGATACACCAGCTCCGTATGTGTTCTACTTTAGAACTTTGTATATAAACTGAGATAGTGACTTCTGATATATATATGTGTTTACACGTATGCAGTAACATTGTTGTACCATACTTATCTTGATGATATTTTATTCGGTTCGTTTTCGTTTTTAATATAACAGTACGCCGTATCGTCAATAGAGACGATTTAAAGAGAAATTAAAAACAAGAAAGGTAAATAAAGTATCAACACGGTGACACGACCTGACTAGTTTCATGCTATGACTTAAGCATAACATAAAATTAGTAGGGTGTTACAGGTTGCACTAATCTATTCCCCAAAGTCAATAAAACCAAAATCCAAATTTCTCAATAAATTACTAGCTTTTTGAAAAAATTACTAGCTTTTTGACCCAAGTTAACGAGAAATTTGGTTTTTGGTTTTATTGGCCTTGGGGAATATATTGGTGCAACCAAACATGTTAAGATCACACCCTAGGATATTAGATCACATGACGAGAGACTTCCAAAGCCAAAGTGAGCACTTATCAATCCTGCCCTTGGTTGGTAACTTGGGCTAAAAAACTAGTAACTTCAGTTCAATAAACTGGTAATTTTTTGAAAAAATTGGTAACTTATCGAGAAATTTGGATTTTGGTTTTATTAGCGTTAGGAAATACATTAGTGCAACCAAATATGTTAAGATCACATTCTAAGATATTAGATCACATGAGGAGAGACTTCCGAAGCTAAAGTGAGCACCTGTCGACCTTGCCCTCGGTTAGTAACTTGGGCCAAAAAGCTGGTAATTTCAGTTCAATAAGCTAGTAACTTTTTCAAGAAGCTGGTAACTTATAAGCAAATTTGGATTTTGGTTTTATTGGCCTTGACGAATAGGTTGGTGCAACTAAACACGTTAAGATCACACCCTAGGATATTAGATCACATGGGGAGAGACTTTCAAATCGAAAGTGAGCACTTGTCGATTCTACCCTTGCTTGGTAACTTGGGCCAAAAAACTAGTAATTTCAATTTAATAAGCTGGAAACATTTTTGAAAAGCTAGTAATTTAGAGGAAATTTGGGTCCTACACATGGTTGGTAACTGGGAACAAAAAGTTAGTAACTTTAGGTCAATAAGTTGGTAACTTTTTGAAAAAGCTGTTAACTTATTAGGTACTTAGAGTTTTGGTTTTATTAGGCTTGCAAAATGGATTGGTGCATCTAAAAAAGTTAAGACCACACCCCATCATGCTAGATTGGTGAGGAAAGTCTTATCCCCACATGGGGAGTGACTTGCAAAGCCTAAGTTAGCACTTGCAAAACTTTTGTTGGTAACTACACCCAAAAGTTGGTAACTTTTGTTCAATAAGCTAGTAACTTATCAATTAATTGTTGTTTTGGTTCTAGTGGTCTTGTGAAATGGATTGGTGCATCCAAACAAGTTAAGACCACATCCCTTTGTGCTACATTGGTGAGGGGAGTCTCAACCCCACTTGGGAAGTGATTTGCAAAGCCTAAAAAAGGGGGGTTCTCAAATCTTGTTCGGTGAGGCAAGTTTATTTACAAATCAATGTACTTCCACAATTTTGCAACACCTGAAAAGTTACCACGGACCTAAAAAAGTTACTAGCTTCTTTAGAAAATGTATGGTACAAATGATATCTCTCTCTCAACCTATATCCTTACATAAATTTAGCAAAGAAGCTATAACCCCTACAAATTTATATAACCCAAAAGTCTACACTTTTACCAAAATTGCCAACCCATTGAGCTTGCTTTGCCACCTAATTCAGGAAATTTACAAACAATAAGATCAGCATTTGGATAAGCAATTAATTGGACTATAATTCAAGCCTTTTCCCAACAACTCGTAGGCTCCCGTCCAATTTTGCTCTTTAAAGGTTACTTTTTAAGGTAGCAAATAAATTAAACATGCAATGCACAAATCCACTACAAGATACCAACAAATGCTTCATAATCAAATCATACTTTCTTATACAATATTCATTTTTATTACAGACCTAATTAAAATTGCAAATAGTATATTTGAAAGCACATGAATATTATGCAATATCGACCACAAAGCTTTTCTGCACCACATGCTACTACCAAGAACAGATAATTGCTAACAACTCATATGCCAGCAAATAAACCCTTTATTTTATTCCACTATTCCACTTGTGTAGGTAGTGTCTTCAACATTGCTGGAACTTTTGGCACTCGGCTTCCTTCTCATGTGCAAGCAAGTATCAGATAATTCAGCTCTTCATCATCTCCTTTTTTCGAATTCCTTATCTTCCATCCAAAACCCATCACATTTTCATACTTCTAGTACAATGTTTTTATTTCTTTAGTCGAATAAAATATCATCCAAATACTTAGCTCAACTATTTCAATATTGCCCTTAGCAACCTAGTCCATATCACCATCGTTTGCATCTTCCATGGAGTTTTGTTGCAAATGATGGACCAATCTACACAAAATAAGAAAAGAAAATTAACTAGGCTCTACTACAAGATGAAAGAATACCCTCCTTTGCAACTTAAGTTCTTTCATTTTTATTGAATAATTCATCAAAAAAAAAATATACTAGTCATTATCATAATTCCTTATGACTTCATAATCCTTTGATAACTCAGTGATGGTATAATGAAACTTATTCTTTGGAGTAGCTAACACTATCTAGATAAGTGGTAGTAGCACAAAACAAATAGTTTAACTAAAAAAAATCTTTATCATTATCTATCATTATCCATGAAGCATAAATGAGTAAAATTATGTACCAGCTAATGAAAGAGAGCCTTCAAACATTCAATTGCTTCTTTAGTTTATTATGAACTTAAAAACATCTGATAATTAATCAAAAGCTTCTTGAGATAGATTTTGATAATAATTTAAAAAAAAAAAATCCCCAAAAGTAATCTTTTATAGAACATGCTAATTCTTCCTCGACAGCCCACTTATATGCTCAAGTTCTGTACTATTTGGTTGTCTACACAACCTCCTATTTGCTTCCTTTGAAGCACCCCCTTCATTTCATTAATAAAGATAAAAAAGGTCAAACCGGATAGGGGGAAAGAAGCTCATTACATATATTGGTTACTTTATTCTATAGGCAAAAATAGATAGATAGGTAGTGTAAGAGTCTTGTATAGTTTAAGATAATTCGAAGACACATATCATAAAACAAGGAAAATCGACGAAAGAGATTATTCTATCTGTAACATCCGCGAATTCCGACTTCCGATCCCCATTATTGATGACATTTCCGATTTCCGAGTTTCCTTACACTTGGCCTCCGACCTCAACACTAGCTTCGACTTCGGACTTCGTTTCAAGGCTTGCAAGGGACTTCTTCCGATTTCCGACCTAAGGCATGCAGCTTACGCTCTCCGATTTAATGGATGGAGCTGACGATTTCCGACCTTGTAAGCGTGGATAAATTTTGACCTTCTCGGTATGAATTCCGACTTCCAATTTCGCGAGATGAAATGAGAGTGACTGATGCTTCCAACTTACGAGTTCGTTGTCGACTTCAGCATTCTTTACGACTTCCGATCTTATCGATCAAAGAGTAAAATGTTCGATTTCCGACTTCGTCTCTAAGGCTCAGATGAACTGAAAGTATTAAATTCGACATTATGATTCACAACGGTACGAGATCCGATCTTGAGTTCAATATTAGAAGCTCTCACTTCTATATCTTTTCGAGTTCGGGATAGAAAGTTCATGATTTACGAGCCCGACCTTAAGTGCTTGGCTTCTCACCAGGCTCTACTTTTACGTTTCAATTAGACTGGATGTTTTCTGAGTTCCGACTTCATATACAGGAAGTTCACGAGGTACGACTTTATGTAGAGTACGAGTTGCGATTTTGTTTCGAATATGCTAGAAACTCCTACCACTTGAGCGACGTGGAGAGTGATTCTACCACACAAAGAGGGCAACCAATCACAATCTTCCAAGTTAACTCCCACTCATGCCTATATAACACACTATCCTCCTTTGAATCAGACCATTATTCACGTTGCTTTTCCTCTTCTCCATCAGCTCTCTTTTCTCTTGCTCACACATCCAAGACTTAAGCAAAGTTCCAGCCTTGTTTATCCAAATTTCAAGAGCTCAGCACCAAAACACTTAAATCAAAGGTAGGGGTTTTAAATTTCTTGCATCAAATCCATGCACTTGGCTGGCTGGACTGAATTAGTTTCACCTTAATTGATGTGTGAATTGAATAATTATGCTTGGATTAATAGAAGATTTTGAGTTAGAAGTAGAATTAGAAGAAGAAAACTAAGAGGATTAAATGGCTGGAGGTGCTGTCTTGGTGGAGAGTCCACGGCAGACCATATGGCGGAGCGTACGGCGCCGCCTACGATCGGTCAAATTCGATTAACCTATTTTTAAATGAAACTAGACATCTAGGGCTTTCCATAGACATATCATATAAGGGTTTTGGATCAGAATTGAGGAAGATATGAATTTCTGAATCTCGACTTAGGGTTTTAACTCTGGCTCTGGGCAGATTGGGTTATTTAGGGTAGAACTCGACCTATACTACATGAAACTGAGTGAAACCAACTTTGTTGGAAAGCTTACACATAGGAGAACAACATCCAGAGAAATCCCGAGTTTGTTATCCACTCAGTTATTCCCAGTGATTTGAAGAAGTTACCCTATGTCCAAACCAGGCCAACACAGGACAGTTCAGGAAGGCTAAGTTTCGGGGCTTGTAACTCGAGCCCTACTAAGGCAAATGAAATGGGACTTTTTGTATATGAAAGTTTGTCCCGTTAGCTTTAATACGAGACCAATTTCGTCTGATTTGAGTGAGTTTTCGATTTTTGGTAAATTTCTACTTTTTGTTGCCTGATTCTGGCCAGCTAATGGGCAGGCCGAGATAAAGTTTAGATATCTTGAGTTATAGATACCGAAATTAGATGGGACCAAAGAGGTTAGAAAATAGACACACAACCCTGTAACATACTCAAATTTGAGGTCCAAATGAGCTAAAATGAAATTGTGGCATGAATTACAAGAACCGGGTTGGTTGTATATGCTGAGGCAGAATTTCTGTCTTAATGAATTTGATATGAATTGGAGTTTCATGTTGGAGTATACATGTGAATTTGTGCTTCTTGTGATATATTGATGTATTGATTGGCTGGCACTATTCATGGGGAAGCGGACACGTTCCGTTATGCTGCCGAAGTTTCGTAGAACCCATGAACAAGTTATGAATTTCATATGAATGTATATACATTCTTAAGAAAGTCATGAAAGTCGTGAAAAGAAGCATGTCATTATGCAAGTTCCATACTACTTGGGCCAGCCCCGGATAGAAAGTTAATGGGAATAGATCGGTGGAAAGGTCGGGGAAAGTAAACCCGGCATTTCTGTATAGGAACGAGCTCGATCACGATAAGCACACTATTACCCAGGAGTCTAAAATGGCCAAGAACTCCCAGGGGACCAAGAGAGATGGAAAAATGATAGAAAGTAATGAAAGAGTTTATGAAAGAAAGTTCAAGAATGAGTTTACATGATTACATGAATGCATAAATCCATGGAATAGTTGCATCAGGATGTTTACAATTGCCTGTTACAACCGCCATCGCTATTCATTGATTTATTCCATTTATCCTACGTGCACTAGTATTAGTACTTATTTCGTTTCTTATGCCAATTAAAGTAAAATTGAACCTTACCTCGGACGGACATGTTTTTAAACTCATGAAAATGGACTTTAGTTTGAACACGTATTTTAATAATTAAGTAAAACCCGAGGTAACTGAGAATGTATGTGATGTCAGTCCCAGTGTAACCGAACCCTACTGAGAATTTTCCTGAAATTCTCACCCCGTCTTGTGTATTCGGCATCATTCTCAGATTCAGGGGATGGACCCCACAGCCACCCTTTTTATTGAGATCCCTGCACTTCAGTTCCACCATGACCTGGAGTTGGACTCTCTGTACATAGCCGGTTCGTGTAACTTTCGTTTGTACTTATTTAGCGGCAGGAACTTTGATGTTCCTTTGCACCATCCCCTATTCGACCACTACCCCTTATATTGCCATCCCTCTACATATGGCGCACCCACGACCCTGCTCCCGAGTCACCACCACGAGGCAGCCCGACGTCCCTCGAGTTCGAGAGTGACCCTCTGAGGCCACAGGCTCGTCGCCCTCTTCCTCCTCGGGACCTAGCGCGGACTATACTCGGCCGAGCCTGGCATGGCTAACGGCTACTGACTGAGTAGTTTAGCGGCAAGGGATGTTGTACAAAGATGACCTCTTTTGGACAACATGTAGCTTTGGGTCATGGGTTTGACTGTAGAATTAGCAGTAGATTATGAAATGTCCTATGAGGACCATAGGGTAGGCTGATAGATGAGGGCAGTATGGTCTTTTGATACACTAGCCCATGTATGTGTTTTACTTTGAACCTTTGTACATAAACTAAAACAGCGTCTTCTGATATATATATATACATATGTTTACACGCATGCAGTGACCTTATTGTACCATACTTATTTGATGATAGTCTATTCGGTTCATTTTGTTGATATTTCGTTTATTTTGTTTGTAATATAACAGCACGCCGTCTCGTCCATAGAGACGAGTTAAGGAGAACTTAAAGACAAGAAAGGTAAGTAAAGTATCAACACGGTAACACAACCCGACTAGTTTCATGCTATGACTTAAGCATAACATAAAATTAGTAGGGTGTTACACTATCAAAATAAATAAGATGTAGTGACATGTTCCTTAGATTTATGTATGTTTGATCATAATACCTGGCAAACCAGCCATCTCCCCATTCTTGAGCTCTGATACTTGTAACTCTAAAGTCACCTGTAAAAAAAAGACTACGAATAAGAAATTAATGAACACTATGCAAGAGCACGGCAGAAAAAGAAGGCAGTCCATAATATTGAAACAAAACCCCAATCAGCAACTTAAATACAAAATCTATTCCACTCCTTTCTATGAACTTTGAAGGAAGAAATTTCTAATCTACAATAAGAACATACATGCATTAGAGTTTTCAATTAATCATTAGAACATTTATAATGCTCTTAAAAATTATTAAAATAAATTAATGATCATACATGTCACAACATGCCTGGGGGGCGCTATGATGAGAGGCAACAAAAGATATTGAAAAATATAATTCAATGGAGTCGCCACCAATTTTTATTATGAGAAAAATTGGAAAAACTTTTTCAATTTGTAAAATTGGTCTTTATAAAAAGACTGGATTCGGGAGTCTATTTATGCATAGAAAAGGATGAAAACTTAATTTCATTGCACCCCTAATACATCCATTTTATAACGGTTACCCTGGAGTTTGTTATGTATATTAATTAATAACCTTAATAATATTTATTCTTCCCCTTTAAAATAAAATAATTTATTTACAAAGGAAAAGCAAAACAAAACTAATGTAACAATTATTTACAAAAGAATATAAAAGCAAAATTAATATACCAATTATTTACAAAAAATAAAATTAAAATGATAATTATTTACTAAGCAACAATGATACAATAAAGGCAAAATTAATGTAACTATTATTTATAAAAAAAGAAGAAAAAAATATGATAATTATTTACAACAGAAAAAAAAAAAAAACAAAGTTGATGTGATAATTATTTCTAAAAAGAAAAAAGGTAAAAAAGATTTATATACAATTATTCACAAAAGAAGAGGAAAGTAAAATTAATGTTATGATTATTTACCAAAAAAATAGGAATCGATATAACAATTATTTACAAACGAAAAAGGAAGTGAAATTAATGTTACAAATATTTAAGGAATTAAAATTGAACCAAATTTAAGAAAATTTAATTTTTGATTTGACAGAGATTGTCTGCTCCTACGTATCCTCTGGTGCAATGAGGAATTCAAAATCACGTAGTTCTTGTAGAAAATAATTGTCGATTGGATTGATTTTATTTATGAAAAGATTTTATTTACAAAATGGAAAGAAAACAAATCCACTCTTGCATAGGGTTCAAGATAACGTGAGCTATACAATAAACCCTTTAATTCTCATAATCCTTAAGGATGATCAAGCCATACATCAAGGTTGTAAGCTTGTTGCATGGATTAAAAGAAGATTTTTGAAAAGATTTTATTTTATTTCAACAAGAAAAAATTTTGAATTGCTAATGATCATCAAAAGATTCAAAATCAGAAGTGTGAACAATAAGACAATTCAGAATTAAGCTCTTTTTTTTTCTTCTTTTATTTTTCATTTTTTCTTGTATTTGTAGTAAAAAAATTGCTTAAAAGAAAGAAAACCTAAGACACATGAAAACCACAACAAGCAAATCAGAAAGAAAAAAAAAATATTAGCATCATGCCAAAAAGGAGATTAGCAAACCCAAAAAAATTTAAAAGATCTCACATGAAAACAGGAGGGGGAAAAAATAAAATAAAATGAAACACGCACACACACAAAGACCTAATAACGACTAGCTTAGGGTAATTACCGTGTGCACTCTATTTTGGCTTTGGATAGCAAACAAGATAGATGATGGACCATATTTGATAAAATAAAAAAATAATACCAACGCTAGTTAATAAAATGAGATACAAGTTGAGTTGCAGAAATTTACCTATGATGGAACAAAATTTGACCAAAGGATGACTTTAGTGGCACATGAGTGTTTTAAGGCCAGACTTGCTCTCGAAATGATTAAGAAACCACCGCAAAGACAGCCAATGCTATGATGTTCTAACTGAACCTGAGTATATGGTAGTTTTTTCAACCTTTCCGATTTGTTGATGGGTATTTTGCTCTTATTCTTTTCTGTCATTGCTTTTGAAAAAAGAACGCCCTTCCCCTCTCAATATTTGATTTATTTATAAGTATTGAAAGGATCAAATGATATTAATTTGATTGATTCTACTTGAAATTTTGCCTTAAAGGTAATTGGCAAATTTGATCTAATTTGGATACAAATGCAAAATTAAAAGATTTGACCAAATTTGTTTTCATTTATTCTGATTTGATTTTTCCTTTTTTTTTTAGTCAAAACATTTCATAATTGGGCTATTCTCTTATTTCAAAAAGCAAATGAGCCAACTTCCTTTTTTTTCCTTTTTTTTTTTCCTTCTTCTGTCTTTCCCCTTTTTTATTTTTTTAATTTTTTTAATATTTTTTTTTGGTCTCAAACAAAATATGGTGTTCACAGTTGCCCCGCTTTACTTGTTTCTTACTAGAAAATATAAAACTGTAGTTTTAATATTTTTGCGGTAAGGAACTAGTAAAGATATGAACACATATTTTTGTCCAACCAAGGAAAATGATGAAATGGGACCTTGCAAATAAAAGGAAATGTGGCCTTATCGCCTTGCAAATGATATGAAATGCAGCCTTGCGGCCTCACGAATGAAATGAAATGCAGCCTTGCGGATGAAAATCCAGTCTTGCGAATGAAACGAAATGCAGCCTTATGACCTTCCAAATGAGATGAAATGTAGCCTTGCGGCCTTGCAAATGAAATAAAATGCAGCCTTGTGGCCTTGCAACCTTGCGAATGAAAATGCAGTCTTGCGAATGAAACGAAATGCAGCCTTATGGCCTTGCAAATGAGATAAAATGCAGCCTTGCAGCCTTGCGAATGAAATGAAATGCAGCCTTGTGGCCTTGCGAATGAAAATGCAGTCTTGCGAATGAAACGAAATGCAGCCTTATGGCCTTCTAAATGAGAAGAAATGCAGCCTTGCGGCCTTACAAATGAAAATGCAGCCTTGCGAATGAAATGAAACGCAGCCTTGTAGCCCTGCGAATGAAATGAAATGCAGCTGTGGCCTTGCAAATGAGATGAGATGCAGCCTTACGGCCTTGCAAATGAAATGAAATGCAGCCTTGTGGCCTTGCAAATGAAATGGAATGCATCCTTGTGGCCTTGTGAATAAAATGAAATGTAGCCTGTGGCCTTGTGAATGGAATGAAATGCACTTGCGAATAAAATGAAATGCAGTCTTGTGGCCTTGCGAATGAAATGAAATACAGCCTTATGACCTTGCAAATGAGATGGAATGCAGCCTTACGGCCTTGCGAATGAAATGAAATACAGCCTTATGGCCTTGCGAATGAGATGAAATGCAGCTTTACGGCCTTGTGAATGAAATGAAATGAAATGTAGCCTTACGGCCTTGCGAATGAGATGAAATACAACCTTATGGCCTTGCGAATGAAATGAAATATAGCCTTGTGGCCTTGTAAATGAAATGAAATGCAGCCTTACAACCTTGCAAATGAGATGGAATGTAGCCTTATGGCCTTGCGAGTGAAATGAAATGCAGCCTTGTGGCCTTGTAAATGAAATGAAATGCAGCCTTACGACCTTGCAAATGAGATAGAATGCAGCTTTACGGCCTTGAGAGTGAAATGAAATGCAAGCTTGTGGCGTTCTGAATGAAATGAAATGCAGCCTTACGGCCTTGCGAATGAGATGAAATGCATCCTTACGGCCTTGCAAATGAAAATATAGCCTTATGAATTTGGAAAGATGAATGTCAAGGACTTAGAGCATAAAAGAAAGAATTGCCCTGATTCAAGATATCCAAGCATTGCTCTTCCGATGAGATCTTTGTGTAATTTCCAGAACCACCATGTTTGCTTTCATTTGCCAGTTTTCTACTCTTTCTGCCTCGTCTTTCTCTTCTCGTCTCGGTCTCTATTCTTTAGAAATTTTCTTGGCTCTAATTTTTGCCTAGACTACCATTTCTGGTTTTCAGTCTAGCAAGCTCTCATTCCTCTCTTCATTTTTTTTTTGGGTTGTGGAGACCTTCCTCATTGCACTGTTGCTTTTGAATCCAATGTTGAATTGCCTTGTCGTATCTGAGCCCTGTCTACAGATATCCCTTTCATTGTATTGCAAATATAATGTTCTAATTATGCATGGTTTAGAAGGGAACAAAAGGAACAAAATGCATTCTCCGATGATGGGGATAAAGAATGTGGAAAGAGAAATGAGAAAGCGATAGAAAAAATGGTGGAATAAGACAAAATATATTGTTTCCTTGAACTAGAAAGCATTGGAACATAAATAATCATGAAGAAACAAATAAGGTACAAAAGATTAGAAGGACTGTAATGCAGATTTCATATGATTAACCTATTTCATTGATTCTTTGGTCACGCTAGACTTGAATTTTCAGACCAAGAATGTTATCCTTTGACATATGCCAATATTTGCCTTCATTCACTGATTCTTCCTCCTGTCTTTTATCTTTAATTGCCCTAGTTTAATGCCATCTCTGGCTCCTCGCCTTTTGCTTGGATTTTGAACTGATATCTTATTGCTTAGGTCGCCTCTTCAGGTTTTCAACTTAGCAGATATTTTGCTGCTCTAACTTTTGCCTAGATCGCCCTTTCGAGTTTTCAATCTAGCGAGCCTCCCTTTTTTTTTTTTTTGGTGCTTTAACTTTTTCCTAGATTGCCTCTTTAGGCTTTCAATCTATCGAGCCCCTTTTTTTTTGTGTGCTCTAACTTTTATCTAGACCGCCCTTTCGGGTTTTCAATCTACTGAGCTTTTCATTATGCGAAATACTTTTTCACAACATCTAAGTTGATTGGCTTGGGAAGCATTTGGCATTCCATGTCAGTTAAGATCAATGCTCCTCCAGAGAATGCATCCTTAACAATGTATGGGCCTTCATATGTAGGTGACCATTTGCCTCTACAATCTTCCTGATTTGGCAATATCCTTTTTAAAGCAAGAACACCTGGCTAAAATGTTCGTGGATGAGCGTTCTTATTGAATGCCCTAGCCATCCTCTTTTGGTACAATTGTCCATGATAGATTGCATCCAATCGCTTTTCATCAATCATATTCAATTGCTCATATCTCGTTTTGATCCACTCATTTTCTTCTAGTTCAGCTTCCATCAATACCCTTAAGGACGGAATCTCTACCTCTATTGGCGTCACCGCTTCCATTGGTGTCACTGCTTCCATTCCATACACTAGTGAGTATGGAGTTCCCCCAGTTGAGAATCTTACCGAAGTGCGATACGCATGTAACGCATAAGGTAGCATGTCACTTCAATCTTTATACGTGACCACCATTTTCCCTAGGATCTTCTTGATATTTTTGTTTGCTACTTCCACTGCCCCATTCATCTTTGGCCGATAAGGAGCCGAATTGTGGTGCTTGATCTTGAATTGTTCGCACAATCTTTGTACTTCTACATATTGAAATTGGAGGCATTATCTGTAATGATCCTCTCGTGTAAACCATACCTACAAATGATATTATTTTTTAGGAACTTCACTACCACCTTTTGTGCAACACTAGCATATGAGGCAACTTCTACCCATTTGTGAAGTAGTTAATAGCCACTAGGATGAATCGATGCCCATTAGAGGCCTTTGGGTTAATTGGGCCAATGACATCGATGCCCCACATTGCAAACGGCCACGGTGATGTAAGGTTGTGTAATGGGACTGGAGGAGAGTTAATGCAATCAGCATAGATTTGGCATTTGTGGCATCTTTTGACAAACTCAAGACAATTGTTTTCCATTTAAGCCAATAATACCCGTGCCTTAAAATCTGTCGGGATAGTGTGTGCCCATTAGCATAGGTCCCACAAATACCCTCATGGACCTCTGATATGACAGTGCGAGCTTCTGTTGCATCAACGCATCTTAGCAAAACCCCATCATAGTTCCTTTTGTATAGTATGTCACTAGTGAGGAAGAATGACATTGCTAGCCGACGGAGTATTCTTTTATCATTCTCATTTGCCCCAGTTGGGTACTCCCTCGCCTTAATGAATTGTTTGATGTCATGAAACCATGGTCGAGCATCGGGTTCTTCTTCGATGTTTAAGCAGTATGCTGGTTCTGTTCTAACAGCGACCTGTAATGGCCGAACCTCCACCTCTAAATCGAGTTTGGTCATGACGGCCAAAGTGGCGAGTGCATCTGCAAAGTGACTTTTGTCATGCGTCAAATAGTTGAAAGTGATTTCTTTGAATTCCCTTGTTAGACTAATCAAATGCTCGTAATACGACGTTAGTCTATGTTCCTTGACTCGCCAATCCCCATTGAATTGACAAATGATGAGCGCTGAATCACCATAGACATCTAGGTATCTCACACCAAGAGATATTGCTGCCTTTAGGCCGGTTATACAGGCTTCACATTTGACCATGTTGTTAGTGCAGTTGAATGCCAATTTACCAGCAATTGGGAATTGTTTACTACTAGGCGACGTAAGAACTACTCTAACCCCATTCCCATGGATGTTAACTACACCATCAAAGTACATTTTCCACATCAGGTCTTTGCCTTCATCATTTTCGCTCTCATCTTCCATGACTGCCAAGATATCTTCGTCCGGAAATTCAACTTCATTAACTGATATTCTTCGAGTGGATTCTCGGCCAAGTGATCAACTATAATGCTCCTTTTCACTGATTTCCTAGTTACATACTTAATGTCAAAGTCTACAAGAGCCACTTGCCATTTAGACATTTTCATGGAAATATGTGGACTTTCAAAGATGTATTTTAAAGGATCTATTCGGGATATTAGCTAGGTCGTGTAATACAACATGTATTGTCGCAATCTTCTTGCGGTCCATACAAATGCACAACAAGTCTTATCAATAGCCGTATACCGAGACTCACAATCATTGAATTTCTTGGTCAAATAATAAATGGCTCTCTCTTTCCTACCAGTTTCGTCATGTTGACCTAACACAGCACCCATGAACCCATGCAACACTGTGAGGTATAGGATGAGTGGTCGCCCTAATGTTAGTGGGACCAAAAGAGGAGGATTTATCAAGTACTTCTTTATTTTGTCAAAAGCTTCTTGACATCTATCATTCCACTTGCCGGAGTTATCTTTCCTCAACAACTTGAAGATTGGTTCGCATACATAGGTCAAGTTAGAGATGAACCTTGCTATGTAGTTCAAGCGTCCTAAGAAACTGCGAACCTCCTTCTCTATATTGGGTGCTGGCATGTTTTCGATGGCTTTAACTTTATCAGGATCCACTTCGATGCCCTTCTTGCTAACAATAAATCCTAATAGCTTTCCTGAAGATGCCCCAAAAGTGCACTTTGCCGAGTTTAGTCTCAGCTTGTAAGTTCTCAACCTTTCAAATAATTTTCTGAGCACGGTAACATGACTCCCACCCTCTTGTGACTTGGCTACCATGTCGTCAACATAGACCTCTAGTTCTTTGTGGATCATGTCATGGAACAATGTAACCATCGCTCGCTGATAGGTGGCTCCAGCGTTCTTCAATCCAAAAGGCATCACTCTATAACAAAACACTCCCCATTGAGTGATGAAAGATGTTTTTTATTTTTCTTCATCTGCCGTGAGGATCTGATTATAGCCAGAATATCCGTTCATAAAGGAGAACCGATGGCTTTTGGCAGTATTATCAACCAGAACGTCTATGTGAGGCAGCAAGAAGTTGTCTTTTGGGCTGGCTTTACTTAGGTCTCGATAATCCACACATATTCTAACCTTTCCATCTTTTTTAGGCACAGGTACTATATTTGCTAACCAATTTGGATAGAGTGGCACCTTTAAGAAGCTAGCATCAAGTTGCTTTGTAATTTCATCTTTGATCTTAAGTGACATTTTAGGGCTCATCCTTCGCAGCCTTTGCTGCTTAGGTTGCATCCCCTCAAGTAATGGGATTTTGTGGGCCACTATGTCTGGGTCTAAGCCAAGCATATCTTTATACGACCAAGTAAAAACGTCCATGTATTCTTTGAATAGTGCAATCATCTCTTCTTTTTCTGGATTATCAACTATTTTCAATTCTTTCTTTTCCTCGTTAGTTCCTAGGTTTATTATTTCAACAACCTCGTCATGTGGATTTATCCCTTTTTCTAACGAATCTATCATTTTGGCAAATCGTTGGCACAAGTCGGGATCTTCATCTTGTTCATCCTCATTCAAGTCCATTGTAATGCAAGAATCAATTAATGGTTTATCACAATCATCCGCATGGGAAGGAGATCCCGAAAAGGAAGAATCCCTGGAATTGAGATGAGACTAGGAATGAATAAATTTGAAAGAGTGCATCTTGCATGGGAAGAGAGGAAAGAAAATGAGACAAAAGAGGGGAAAACCATGCATAATTATTCTGTTATTTGATAAAATTTGAAATACAAAATGAAGAGATAAAAGCATCCATTACTCAAAATACAACAAATCATTTAAAGGTTCGGATTCCCAGTTGTTCAATTCTTTTGCCCTATAACTCAGGTGGATAAGCAGTGAAGCCTCCTTGGCATTTCTCAGGGTGTTAACTGTTTCACCCGGTTCTAGTGTCATAACTTCCGCAGCCATAAGGAATGTTTCTTTGATGTGTGGAATCTTCTTTGCATTGAACCAAGGCGATTGCTCTTCTTCCCCTGCTTTGTATCCCAGGCCAAACTTTTCTGGGTTATCAAGCAACACAATGGGCTGTTTGATCCCCTACAGTTGACTTCCCAGTCCTTTTCCTTGTTGAAATCCACTTTTGAGCATCATCTGAGCAACAACTTGATTCACACTGCTCGTCTGTTCCTTTGGCTCTGCTATATCTAGGTTTTGGAAAGAGACTTCAAGGGAGCCTTCAGCACAATCAATGTAAGGAACTGTGACTGTTTTAGACATCAATAACTCCTCTTCCCTTTTAATAGTGATTAGCTTCCCTTCGGATATAAATTTCACCCTTCAATGGAGGGTAGATGGAACGACTCCACCTTCATGAATCCACGGCCTTCCTAATAACATGGTGTATCCCGACTCAATATCCATTACTTAGAATTCTGTCAAAAAAGTGGTCGGTCCTATTTCCAACTGCAAACTAACATTTCCCATGATTTCCCTTTGGGTGCCGTCGAACGCTTTTACAATTGTACCACTTGGCTCTATTGTAGCTGGATCAATAGGCAATTGTTGTAAGGTGGAATAGGGAAGCACGTTAAAAGCCGATCCCCAATCTATCAGCACCTTTGCAATGACATAGTCTTCGCACTTCAGAGTGATGTGTAGAGCCTTTGGGCGACCTGACGTGGTGTTAGGACTCATCTCGTTCTCGGTAAAAGTTATCAAGTTCCTGGCTCTAATTGCACCTACAATTCCTTTGACCTTTTCAGGAGTTATGTCTTTGTTCACATAAGACTGATCCAACATTCTCTTAAGAGCATCGCGATGAGCTTCATAACTCATAATTAGCGAGAATAAAGAAATTTTTGCAGGCGTCTTCTTTAATTGTTCCACCACATCGTACTCACTCTGCTTCATGATCTTCAAGAACTCTTCTCCTTCCTCCTCTTGGCTTTTTTTCTTGTGGTCTTCAGATGGTTTTATTGTTCCAGGCACCCTTTGGAGCTTCTCAAGAGTATAACACCTGCCACTTCGGGTTACCCCTCCTATTCCCACAATGTTTGTTACTGATTCGGTCACTTTAAGGTCGAGGCCTGTTCCAGTGTCATCTTTCACAATAGCTCCATGCCTTTCAGAGAAAGCAGGATCGGTGTGATGGGATTGCCTTGACACTTGGAAGATAGGTCGTGACTCTCGAACAGGAATTGTTGACTCAATCTTTGCAGGGCTGTGACTTGCTCCAATATTTGATTCCACAATTGTCTCATATCCCCATGGGACTGTATGATCACTTTGGTAAGGGAACGGCTTGGGTGCCTTGAAAATGAGTGCCGGCCTTCGAGAAGAGACCTTAAAGATGGGAGGTGTTGGGTGAATCGTGTTAACACTCTGCTCTTTAATGGTCTTGGGTACCACAAGCACACCCAATTTGATCATTCTTTCAACAAAGCATTTGAGTTCGGGACAATCTTCGACATGATGTTTCTTCTCAACTCCGAGGCATTCGTGGAATAATCCTTCCTTATCTCCATTCAGAATCCTTTTTCCTTCTTTTCTTTCAGCAATCATCTCATATCCTACTGATTTTAACCCTTCCAAGATGCATTTCATTGGGAGTTTGATGTCCTCAAATTCTCCTCCCATGTGGCTACCACAACAAAAAACATTTACTTTTCTTTCCTCATGATTTAAGTATGAATTATTTCTCACGCTAGGCCCTTCTGTTTCTTCTAGTTGGATGGCTTTGGTGTCGATTAAGTGCCATACAGCATTTTTGAAGCCATAACAATCTTCGATCGAATGTCCTGGAGTATTGGAATGGAATTCACATGAAAGATCAGGCTTGTACCATTGAGGGTATGGTGGTACAAAGGTTCTCTTTGGGCGCGGAGCTAATAGATTTTGCCCACACAGGCATCTGTATAATTCAGCATTACTCATGTAGAAGTTAGGTAAAGGACGAGTTCTCACTAATGGTTTAGGAGTGCTAGGTGGGACTTGCAAGGGATTGGTGGGAGGATTAGCTACGCAATGGTTTAAAGGTGTTGCTTGATGGGGTCTAGCCATGGTCGGTGTGTAGATCGAGGGGTATAAGACATTGTTGATTAGATGCGGTTGAGGCAGGTAAGGAGTCAGAGATGGGTGATATGGGTGTTGGTAAGGTGGGTACTGATTTGGTTGGAAGGTGGATTGATACGGCTGGGGTGCATGTTGTGGCTGTATGAAATTGACGGTGCTATCTTTTTTCTTAGGGTGTGCCCGCTTTTTAAAGTGAGACTCACTTACTTCTCCCATTATTAGCTCCATTTTGCCGTCTTGGATATTGGTCTCAATTCTCTCTCCAATTTCCACTAAATCCACAAACTCCTTAACATGGGTTCCTAACACGTTCTTGAAGAAAGGGCCTTCCAATGTGCAAATGAAATAGGAGCACATCTCTTGTTCCAACATTGGAGGGACAACTCTGGCTGCCATTACTCTGCACCTTTGTGCATATTCTTTGAAAGACTCTTTTTCCTTCTTCCTTAGCCCCTTTAGTTGATCCCTAGTGGGTGCAGCATTCACGTTGAATTTGTATTAGTTAGTGAAGGCTGTGGCAAGATCCTCCTAACATTTGATTTGTGTTTTATCTAACTGCATATACCACTCCCATGCAGCTCCATTCAAACTCTCTAAAAAAAAGCTTATTAGGAAATTTTCATCTTTAGACCACATTCCTATCTTTGTGCAATACATCCTTAGGTGCATCATAGGATTCATACTATCATCAAACTTAATGAATTCAGGCATCTTGAAGTCTTTAGGGATGGTAACGTTCGACACTAAGCACAACTCATTGATGCTTATAGGCCATAAGGGTTGGGCCCTCATATCATCTGGAGTTGTTCTAGCATTGACTTTTTCAATTCTTCCTTCAGTTTAAGTCGCTCCATGTCCTTTTCAATTTCAGCCTTATTGTCTTCCTTTCTGTTTGTTGTATCTCGTTTGCGATCATCATATTGCGGGTTTGCATCATCATGATTCGCATCATTCTCTGTTTCATATCCCGGCTGATCATAAAGATCGTTATTTCCAATTCCTGTAGCATTGATTATAGCCTCAAGAATCTTCTTGAATTCTGTTCCTTGTTCCAGCATCATGGTCTTCAAATTGTTAATCTCTTGACTCAGGTTCTTTTCATTCTCCATAGTTCTTAGATGAACTTTGGATCGTAACTTGTAGGGTTCTTAAAACGATTGAAACGAGTTGTTGGAATTAGACAAAGTTTTCTTTCGAGGAGCAATGTTTTGTGAAATCCCTGTTCATAACAACATGAAATAGGTCAATCAAATTCTCTCTTCTTATTCCTTTTTCTTCTTCCTTTCTTTTTTTTTTTTAATTTTTTTTCTGAGGTGTGCAATGCTCATGTTCGATAGCAATGATTATAGCCCAAATTTTGTTCAGAGGATGTATTATCCATAAGATAGAGCTTTAGGGTTGGCGAAAAGTATAGGGGGTTATATTTTACCCACAATATACCTTAACAGTGACACACTAGCAATATCAAATTCCTGACCCTTCTTGAAATCCCTTGTCTCTCATTTTGCACAGAAAGAACAGAAAGTCTTATAAGGCAACTATAGGTAACTAACAGTGAATCAAGAGGAGAGAGTCTGGTAAATAATAAAGCAACAAGTCGAGTCATAATTTTATTCCAAAAATTTACTGGAAAGTGCCAATACATCATAATTTGCCAAATCTAGAATCATTGATTACATCAGGAGATTGGTTCTCTTTCTTTTAAAACCCCTTGCCAGACCCTTACTCATCTTCATGAAATCTTTTATTCTGCAAGGAAGATGGAGCATAGGATTCGCCCAAATTTCTTCTTCTGCTTTTTCGAAATGGTAAATGAAGTTCGGGATAAGGCGATTTAGCTCATCAACCATTCTTGCATGTCTTTCTTTCAAATCTTCATTTTGTGCTTCCCATTCTAATGCTTGGGCCTTCCAAAATTTTCCAATACTTGTTGTTTTGATGAGCGTATCTCGGTATTGCATGGATGAAGCCCATCCACGATCACGATCACTTTTCACTTGTACTAAAAGCGTGGTCAATTCTTCCAGTTTATGCTCTAACTTGCTCTTCTCTTGGTTCTGTTTATGCACTTCAATTATCAACTCTTCTCTTGCTTGTCTTTGCCAGTTGACTTCCATTGTTAGCTCCTCACTAATTATTTCTTGCCGCTTAATTTCTTCGGTTAATTCATTCCTTTCTCTTGTAAGGATTTGTAAATTACCTTCAAGGCTTTGAATCCTTCTTGTGGGTGGTGCAGGAACTTTTATAGGGGCATCAGCCAGTTCATCTTTCAAATGTTCAACTAATTTTGCCTTCTTCTCACACTGGCTTCTGGCAATAACGGCTTCTAACTCTGTGGTTTGCTTTTGCTGCTCTAAAAGTTGAATTTGAGCTCACAAAACCTCGAACTGTTCAGCTGCTGAAGATGTTGGGCAAGAATTGTTCTTCTTTTTTGTGACTTTCTTAGGGACGGTCTATGGCACCCTTCTTGCTTTTCTCCATACAATGTACTCTGCAGTGTCAATCATAAGTGGTTTTCCTAACTCTACTCGTCCTGCCATTCGGATATCTGTCCATGCTTCTTGAATCTCTCTTGATAAAAGCTGAGTGTGTTCTCTATCTTTATACTAGAAGCATAATCCACCCAATCGTTCTTCTTGTGGCTTCTTTTGTGTCCAGCAAAGCTGCTAGAGTACTATTACGGGTGTGTAATGTAACACCCTAGTAGTTCCATTCTATGCTTAAGTCATATTGTGGAATTACTAGTTGTTACTTTTGCTCGCGGAACTAACATTAACTTTTAGAAATTACTTTGTACCGAAAATAGGGGTAAAATTTTTTTTCTACAAAACAAGTGAACCATTTTTGAAATCAAGAGCCATGAGCGCATTGTGAACATATAAAGTAACACCGCTATCCCATACATACGTCACATTTAACAAACATAGAAACCATAAGAGCAACCACAATTCTTAGATAAATGTAACATTCATTCCACGGCCATCCATGATAATACAATAATAGTCATACCAAAGTCATACATAAGATAATAATGGGTCCGATATCTATTGTCGGCCCTACACAAAAAGCCTACCAATACATAATAAAAGGAAATACATCAGAAAATCCTACTACCCAAGCATGCCACATAATAGAATGATAACCCTATAACTACAACCAAAAGGGGCTATCCTCGTGCTCGGCTCTGCATGCAGTCGTCACATCAAGCATCTGGCGAGAGGAAACCGTTCCCATATCCACCGGGAGAAGTGCCACCACGTCCCCCTCCTCGAGCACATCCTCGCCCACGGGGCACAGCGCGGGTACGAATGAACCCACGCCCGTGACCGGGGGTGAAGCTGGGCCAGCAGATGAAGCAAAAGAATCAGAAGATAGACGAATCATCGAAGGCTGCGACGAACCCGAACGGTGAGATCCCCCAGAATGAGTCAGATAGAGGGGCTTAGACGGATCGGTCTCCACATGGAAGCTCGGATAAGACGGCTCTGAAGGATCGAAATCCAGTGAAACAGTCGGAGTCAAACGGGTATCCGAGTCAGTCTCATAATCGTCAGTAGGGTATCTCGGTGGCTGAAAGTAGGGGCGGATGTCATCCATAGTAACCTCGCCGAATGGCTGATGCGGTTGGAAAAATAGGCTCATCACGGGAGTCTGGAACTGGCGGTCGTGGAAGATGTAGACCCTCATCGCTGCGCTCGTCGACAAAGACGCAGGCGTTCAAAGACCGGTCAAAGCGCCAATGCCACACTGGGAACTCAATGTAGATCACCACCGTGCCCGACGTCGACATCCTCTGAAGACGATATAGAAACGTAGGAATGAGAAATACTAAATTTTTCAGTAGGATCGCGACTAGACAAACACAGTGTCATCGTCATCGTCCCAGCCACTTCGGGTTTAATTATAAAAACAGTGGACAAATATAAGTTCAATTTTTAATGGTTTTGAAAACTTAGACCTCGAAGCGGGTTGCTTTTAAACTTAAGATCATAACCGCATCATCATGGCTAACATACGTACTCAAACATAGAATAATCATTCATAATGCAAATGGGCAATATACTTACATGCAAAGACATGCATCATCATAGACGTAACCATGGTCATACTTAGACTTTACTTTCATTTTTTTAGCACGTGCTTAACATTCTTTACTTTCCTTTGAAATAGACTGCTTTTGGACATGAGCTCATTCCGTGACCATCGTCACGCAGTACTAACCAAATCAGACTAAGCCGATATTGGTTACCTCTAAGTTGGAGGGTCCTCCAAAACACCTTTGCCTCCCTCATAGAGTTTCCTTGTGGATCGCCGTCTCTCACTTCCCTTACCAAAGTGATTGAAGGGTCACGTCCCATTGATTCTTTTCTTATCTTTATACTTTACATGCATAACATTTCCTTGACTAGACGCATGCAATGATATGACTAAGTCCATAATTTTGACGGAAATCTGGCAGCATAACGGCTAGACTGGAGCTTCCCCAAAATGCCAATCATCAGCATTCAACCAATAGTTCATCATATCTATATCACATCATCACACTCATCATTCAATCATGAGACAAAGCTCAATCAAACTCATCATTCGTCATGCCGAGTGGCATCACAAAAGGGGTTTATAGTTGTGTTGTTCTTTGTGAAGAATATTATAAATCATCACATGATTTTCCATGGTTACCCATGATAGAATCACATAGTTAGGATATGTGTTTGTAGTCTTTTAGTTACTTGGTCCTTGGATGAAGGTATTCTTTACTTAAGTACATGTCTTATGAAACACTTGTTCAAATTAATTAAATTATGTGATTGTTTCCTTTCCTCGAGATAGTGCACTTAGTGATTTCTAGGTTCATGGTTTGCTCAAAGGCCCTAATCATACTTCTATTCCCAAGGAGTTCAAGATCCCTCTAATCCTTGGGTCATGACAACGCATAACCACATCATGAACCCAACAACACCAATGTTCACTGATCACCAAGGGTGACTTTTAACTTATTCAAGTTACAAAGTTTTAAACTTTTACTAATAACATACCAAGGTTTTGCCTTAAACATTATTAAAGTTGTCATTCTTTATAAAGTAGTCATAAAGTCTTATTCTTTATGAAAGTAAGTGCCTTTGACATTAAGTTCTTATCTTAAGATTGGATCTTTATGAAATAATGATACAAGTTACTAACTTTTTGAATAAAAAGTCTTGTTCTTTATAAAAGTTAACACCTTTTTGCATTATCTTGGTTCAAAGTCTAAACTTTATGAATGAAATGTTATAAAATAACATTTTTATAACTTAAAGATCTTATTCTTGAATAAAGTTTGAAACTTTGTGAAAGGTCCTTTCTTTAAGGTTTAATTTCTAAAGCCTAAAGTGACAAGATATCATTTTTCTAACTCAAAAAGTTTAGACTTTCACATGTATTCTTGTCTTCAAAACAAAACAAAATAAAACTTTATGGAAGCTTAAAAGTTGCGCCACTTTGAAGGAATCAAGAAGCAAACTTTTTAAAGTTTAAAGCTTTTAGAAGGTTCATAGTTTTATCAAATCATGGAAACATAGAAAGGTGAAGCTTTTCTAATCATTCACTCATTATAAAGAGAAAGGAACAACTTTAAGCAAGAGAACAATAAGAACATATGTTTCCAAAAAAGGAAACTTAAAAACACATGAAGAACGTCAAGAACACATTTTTCCAAAAGAGGAAACTTAAGAACACATGAAGAACATCAAGAACATATTTTTCCAAAAGAGGAAACTTAAGAACACATGAAGAACATCAAGAACACATTTTACTAAAATTGAAAACTTTGGCTCTTGAAGAGCATGAAGGATCTTCTTAAGCTTTCACTTAGAAATCTTGGTCATGAAAGAACCAAGCTCCAAGCTTTCTTGAGTAAACAAAATGAAAAAGATGGAGATCACTACCTTTCTTGAAGATGGTGCAAAAACAAGAGAAATGGAAGAAGAAGATGATGGCTCCTCTTGATGATGAAGGTGGTGGTTTTGCAAGAAGGAAGGAGAAGCTCTTGAAATCTTGTGGAAATGGAGGTTGTAGTGTTTTGGTCTAGTCTCCAAAGACCCAAAGATGAGGTCTTTGAAGGGCTAAGTGAGTGGTTTAGGGTGGTGGTGGTGGAGAAAGGAAGATGAAGATAAAGAAGATGAAGAAGTGTTTAGAGAGAAGTTAGAGAACTTGGCTTGAAGAGAGAGAATAGGATGAGTGAAAATGAAAATGAATGAGGGAGGAAGAGAAAGAAAGTGGCGTCCACTTTAAGAAGGGAGGATGAGATATTTTTGCTTCACTTTGTGTTATCTTGTGTTAATTAGTGATTAAGGGGACAAAGTGGATGATGGGGAGACAAAACATAGTCAAACTCTTACATAAAACACTCTTGTCAAATGCTTTATGCTTTTATGACATCACTCTTTACTTTATTGTCTAGTTGACTAAATTTGAATTTAATCATGTGATTAAGTGCTCATACAACTTAATTAAGGTGATTAAGCAAGGATTAGTGATTAACACACAAGAACATGATTAACAAAAATTAATTTAGCGATTAAGCTTAATTAACCTTAATTAAACCCGATTAGGCTAATTAAGGGTGATTAATGCTTAAGTAAGCTATAGGGGCTCTGACTTGCTTAATTAGAGATTATCTAACCTCGATTAAGCATTTTCTTGACCCTTCTGATCCGAGTCAACCCCTTAATTAAGCCCTAATCTCAAAATTTCTCATTAAGTGCCTAATTACTCAGGGTTACTAAGATAGTTTAGCATGACGTGAAATTGAGGATGTTACATGTAAGCTACACAACCCCTTGGACCCATGAGGGGTATGTTAGGAAATTTTCCGCAGCTATCTCCTCGTTCACGTCCATACCATGGGCACACCCATTTGAATGCCTTTGTGTCAATGTTATCAAACTCAACCCTCTATTCATCTTCATCTCTTGACTTTGTTGGGATCCGATGAAAGCTTCCCAATGGCTCTGATGTACTTTTGAGGTGATTGCCAGTATATATGTGTGTGATAACCCGTACATACAACAAGTGTATGCAGCATCGAAGCTTCCCCTTTGACTTTTGCTGGCAGAAATCTAAGGCCAAGAATGTCTTAGCCAACATAGTAGGTATCGGGTTCCTCTTTTTCTTTTCCACCGCAAAGAAAACATCCATGGCAGCTTGATCCACCATGTCAGGTGTAGACAGAAATATCACCAACCCATAGATGGCAAGTGCTAACACCCTTGCGAAGACTTTCCATTCTTGTAAATGCCCTAACTCTCTCAAATGTGCTTCCACAAATGCTTTGGTCAGGCCCCGAGAGTCTGTATGCCCTGTTAGTCTAATTTGAGTCATAGGTACCCCTAATAGCTCCCCCTATTGCTCAATTACTTTCATCTCAGACAAATACTCCTCCATGCATAGGTACACTGTGGAGTCTCTTCTCATTGGTAACTTCAATATACATGCGTACTCCTCAATGGTGGTTGTAATATCAATGTTGGGCAACTCAAAACATCTCAAGGCCGGGCTCCAATATTGAGCCAAGACATTAAGAGCAGAGGTCTCGACTGGAATGAAAAGCAAATCCAAGATAGCCCCATATTTCTTGGTAAAAGCCTTCTTTTCTTCAAAAGGGAGTGATTGACTCAACTGTCTTAGATTTTCCAATGAGCTAATATTTATGGCTACACTGGATTTCCTCTTCCCATCGGTGATATTGCTGGCATGTCGTACTTCTTCCATCACTTGCTATCAAATATGGTGTCACCGCTATCCCCTTTTGTGGATTTGAATGAAATATCAAGGAAGAGAAGAAAGAAGAAAAAATGTAAATATGTTTGATGCAATGCTAGATATATGATGCATTATGATGAGATATTGGATGGTATGCATGATGATTATATACAAATAGCAAGAAAAAGATGATGACATGTTAAGAAAATGCATGATGACATATTATGAATATGCACAATGTAGATGACTAAATGCTGGATGATGTGATTTAAGGGAAAAGGAAAGAAGTACGCTCCCTTTTGTCCTAATAGGGTGAGACCTAGTGGTTGGGTACTTCTGAAGCTTGAACCCTAATTGGGTAGTCCACTAGTTCGTTCTATTGTGCACGATTTTTGGGACAGATCTAGACCCTTATAAGTCATGGTTCCTAGATTGCCCTTATTTAAAAAATAAGGACCCGATTTTGTGAGCACAACCATAGGGACTTAAGAGTCATAATGCATAGGCTCACAATTCCGGTAGCAAATCTGAGCGGGAAAATCAACGACTGTCAGGGAAGTGTGAGCTTCACAATAACCTCGTCAAAACCCCTTCTACTCCTATGGATTTCCAAGGCTCAGGTATAAAGCCCAATTAGTGTGTGAAGTAAGTGATAATGAGGTGCGTGAAGGGAGCATACAAACCTTTTAACCCTAAAACTAAACACAAAACCTGCAAAAGACCAAGAACACAGATATACACAATATATCAACTACCCTAAGGTTTGAGATATATACAAAATATACAAAAGATAGATAAATCTACTATCCTAAGGTCTAAGTGAGAAATAATTACAAATAAGATAAACACATACAAATAAAAATTGTGTACAAAAATAATTATTTACAACCAAAAAATGAAAAGCAACAAGAAAGGGGAAAAATAAATAGTATTTTAGTTATATAATTTGCATAATTTACTCTAATAGACTTGACTCTCTAACCGTCTCCAGTGGAGTGGCCAAACTGTCACAACGTGCCCGGGAGGCGCTATGATGAGAGGCAACAAAAGATATTGAAAATATAATTCAATGGAGTCGCCACCAATTTTTATTATGGGAAAAATCGGAAAAACCTTTTCAATTTGTAAAATTGGTCTTTATAAAGAGATTGGATTTAGGAGTCTATTTATGCATAGAGAAGGATGAAAACTTAATTCTATTGCACCCCTAGTACATCCATTTTATAACGGTTACCCTAGAGTTTGTTATGTAAATTAATTAATAACCTTAATAATATTTATTCTTCCCCTTTAAAATAAAATAATTTATTTACAAGAGAAAATCAAAACAAAACTAATGTAACAATTATTTACAAAAGAATATAAAAGGAAAATTAATATACCAATTATTTACAAAAAATAAAATTAAAATGATAATTATTTACTAAGCAAAAATGATACAATAAAGGCAAAATTAATGTAACTATTATTTATAAAAAAAGAAGAAAAAAAATATGATAATTATTTACAACAGAAAAAAAACAAAGTTGATGTGATAATTATTTCTAAAAAGAAAAAAGGAAAAAAAGATTAATATACAATTATTCACAAAAGAAAAGGAAAGTAAAATTAATGTTATGATTATTTACAAAAAAAATAGGAATTGATATAACAATTATTTACAAACGAAAAAGGAAGTGAAATTAATGTTACAATTATTTAAGGAATTAAAATTGAACCAATTTTAAGAAAATTTAATTTTTGATTTGACAGAAATTGTCTACTCCTACGTATTCTCTGGTGCAATGAGGAATTCAAAATCACATAGTTCTTGTAAAAAATAATTGTCAATTGGATTGATTTTATTTATGAAAAGATTTTATTTGAAAAATGGAAAGAAAACAAATCCACTCTTGCACAGGATTCAGGATAGCGTGAGCTATACAATAAACCCTTACAATTCTCATAACACTTGAGGATGATCAAGTCATACATCAAGGTTGTAAGCTTGTTGCGTGGATTAAAAGAAGATTTTTGAAAAGATTTTATTTTATTTCAACAAGAAAAAATTTTGAATTGCTAATGCTCATCAAAAGATTCAAAATCAAAAGTGTGAACAATGAGACAATTCAGAATTAAGCTCTTTTTTTTTCTTCTTTTATTTTTCATTTTTTCTTGTATTTGTAGTAAAAAAAACCGCTTAAAAGACAGAAAACCTAAGACACACAAAAACCACAACAAGCAAATCAGAAAGAAAAAAAAAATATTAGCATCATGCCAAATTTCACGATTTCTGATCTCAGGGTTGATGTCTAATAGAATGGACACAAGTTCAAATCCCTGAGTTGATCTCCAAGTTCGAACAGAACTTTCATGAATTCCGATTTCTGACTTAACCTTACTTGATTAACTGATATCCGAGTTTATCCATTCCCAACATCCGACTTTAATCTTAAGAGAAAATAGATATGATTTCCGACCTAATAACTTCATGTTACCCGAGTTCTGACTTTACTCAAGACAGATACGAGTTCCGAGTTCAGACCAAGCGCAAACGAATTCTCATTTTTGTGTGGAGGATAATTAAACCATATTAGACCCTAAATAAAAGGAGGCATGGCTGGGAATCAGCCACAATACATTCAGCCACTTTGGCCACAATGCATGAAGAAGCTTGGCTGAATTTCAGCCATACATGTTTCAACCAATCATAACTTTTCAATCTAACTACCTCCATGTCTTTATATACACCATTCCTTCCCTTCATTCAGCCATTTTTCCTGTGCCTCCTCTCCTCTGTCCCAGCTCTCTCCTTCTCTTCTTCACTCACCTAACTCCATCAAACTATCAAGTTCAACCAGGTTTTGCTCATCCAAGCCCAAAAATCAAGCCAAAACACATATAACAAAAGGTAGAGGTTTACTTCTTGTAATGATTCTTTGATCTTGGCTGGCTGATGGTGGATTATTTTTCCCAATCTTTGATATATTAATTGAATGATTATGATGATATATGGCTGGTTTATTGGCTATTGTGAGATTAAAATCGAATTGGAAGCAAGAAAGAATGAAGATAGGAAGAGTTGAGAAGCTGGAAAACCTAAAACCCTCAGTAGTCCGTACGGCGGAGTGTACGATTTCGGCTACTCCTATTTAAATTCAATGAAACCATTTTTATATGAAACTAGACATTTAGGGCTTTCCATACATATATCATATAAGGTCACTGGATTAGTATTGAGAGAGATATGAATTTTTGAAGTTTGACCTAGGAATCAGGACTTTCATCCGAGCAGTATGACTTGAGAAAAGTGTAACTCACTATATACAACTTCAAATTTAGTGAAACCAATTTTTTTAGAAAGCTTACATGTAGGAGAATATCCCACAATGAGATTCAAAGTTCGTTACTGTCCCATATGCTCCCAGTGGTTCAAAAAATTTACCTTATATCCTAACCGGACTAATGCAGGGCAGTTCAGGAAGGTCAGAATTTGGGGCTTATAGCTATTAAGTCAAATGTTGTAAATGAAACTTTTCCTGTTAGCTTTAAGATGAGACCAATTTCGTATGATTTGAATCAATTTTCAATTTTTAGTGAATTTTTACTTTTAGGTGTTTGATTCTAGCCAGCCACTGGGCAGGCCAGGATAAAACCTAAATAACTTGAGCTATAGTTATCAAAATTAGATAGGACCAAAGAGATTAGAAAATAGACATATAACACTTTAACATATCCAAAATTGAGGTCCAAATGAGTTAAATAGAAATTATGGCTCGATTTACAAAAATCGGGTTGAATGATTATGCTGAGGCAGAAACTTTGCCTTAATAAGATCAATGTTTCTATGAGTTCAATGTTAAAATATGTATGCAATGTTGTGACCTCTATGATAAATTGGTGTTCTGATGTATTGGCACTATTCATGGGGAAGCGGACACGTTCCGTTATGTTGCCGAAATTTTGGTAGAATCTATGCATAAGTTATGATATACATGTTAATACATGTGCATTTTCAAGAAAGCTATGAAAATTATGATGAGAATTATGTTATTATGAAAGTTCCATGCTACTTGGGCCAGCCCCGGATAAAAAGTTAAGAGGAATAGATCGGTGGAAAGGTCGGAAAAAGTAAACCCGACATTCCTATATAGGAACAAGCTTGGTCCTAAAAAGCAGACTATTACCCAAGAGTCTAAATGGCCAAGAACTCCAAGGGGACCAAGTGATGGAAAATGTAAAAAGTAATGGAAACGCTTATGAAAGAAGGTTCAAGAATGAGTCTGCATGATTACATGAATGCATGATTACATGGAATAGTTATGTTAAGGTGTTTGCAGTTGTCTGTTATGTTTATTTACTGCCGTTTGTTCATTTATTCTATTTATTACTCTGTGAATTATTATTAGTAATCTATTCTGTTTATTATGCCATTTAAAGTAAAACTGAACCTTGCCTCGGATTAGACGTTCCCTTAAACTCGTTAAAATGGATAGTCTAGTTTGAACACGTGCTTTTATAATTAAATAAAAACCGAGGCAACTGAGAATGAATGTGACGTCAAATAAATATCAAACACGAACCCTACTGAAAATTTCTTTAAATTCTCACCTCGTTCCGTATTTCCGCATCATTCTCCGACGCTATCGATGGATTCTATGGCCATTCTCTTCATTGAGATCCCAGATTTGCAGCTTCATCACGATCCTGCTCTAGATTCTCTATATATAGCCGGTTCTTGCCACTTCCGCCTTTACCTATTTAGTAATAGGAACTTTGCCGTCCCTCTATTTCATCCTACTTTCGATCCTGCTACTCCGTACGTTGCCATCCTACTACACATGGCGCATCCACCTCCAGCTCCTCCTGCACGCGCAGCACATGCAGCTCCTGCTGAACCTGCACTAGAGTCACCCTCGCAGGTGGTTCCAGATATGCCACTCAGCTCCGAGAGTGACCCTTCCAAGCCCACCAGCTCATCACCCTCTTCCTCCTCGGGACCCAGTGCAAATTACTCTCCAGCCGGGCCTGGCATGGCCAACGGCTATCTAACGGAGTAGGTTAGTCACAGGAGACGTTGTACAGCATGAGCCTCTTTTGACAGCACGTAGCTTTGGGTTATAGACTTAGCAATAGGACTAGCAGTAGGTTTTGAAATGTCCTCTGAGGACCCATAGGATCATTTTGACTGATACGGGCCTTATGTCTTTTTGGTACGCCAGCCCAGTTATGTATTCCATTTTGAAATTCTGTACATAAACTGAAGCAATGGCTCTTGATATATATATATATATAGTTGATGTGATTGTACTATTTCTTATCTTTTGTGGTATTTTGTTAAGTTTCGGTACACTCATAGTATAACAGTGCGCCGTTTCATCTGTTTACAAAAAAAAAAATGAGATGCAACACGAATCATGAAAGGCAAGCATAGTATTAATACCGTAACACAATCTACTTAATTTCATGTTATGACTTAAGTATAACATTAAATTAGTAGGGTGTTACATTTTTGGTATCAGAGCAGTTCATCCTAGTTAAGGCCTGAGGATTGGACTAACTAGGCTTCATACATATTCTGTACTTTTAGCTGATAACATGCACCAGATCTTACCTGTACAGTTGGGATATAGTTGTGCATGTGTATGAAGTGCCTGACCGTGTGAGCTGTTATTTACTAGCACATTAGACTTAGTATTAAGCCTGATCAACTCAATAACTTTTGTTTTGTGTGCTCAGAACTTAATGGTTTCTGGAAGGCGAGGTAGACCACGTGTAGAACCCGCTCAAGAGGATCCGACCGACTTTATGGTCACAATGCGAGAAATGGCTCACGCAATGCGGGAGCAAGCCATAGTAGCTCACCAGATGATGGACCAGCTAGGCAGACGACCTGAGGCAAGCTGTGGAGGAAACCCTCATGGCCCAGGAGCTAACCTGGACTATCTCAAGTTTGCTGAGTTCAGAAAGGCAAATCTGCCCAGCTTCCGAGGGGCATATGATCTTGATAAAGCTGACGAATGGATCAAAGCCATGGAGAAGATTTTCTCTGTCCTGGATTGCTCGGATCATCAAAAGGTAACCTTTGCCACCTACATGCTCGGAGCAGATGCCGAGTTTTAGTGGAATGGCGTACGAAGATTATTTGAAGAATCTCAGACGGCAGTCACCTGGATGATGTTTAGGGATGTATTTTACCAGAAGTACTTTCCAACTTCCATTCGAAATGCCAAGGAACTTGAGTTTATGCAGCTTCGTCAGGAAAACTGGACGATATCCGAATACATTGCCAAGTTCGAAGAGCTGTGCAAATTTTCTACAATTTACCAGAGGAACCTAGATGAAGCTTGGAAGTGTGTTAAATTTGAAGGAGGGTTACGAGAAGACATTCTTACCGCAATAGGGCCAATGGAGATTAGGGATTTTCCCACGTTGGTGAACAAATGCCGACTTGTGGAGGATTGCAACTTGAAATTAGCTGCGGCCAGGGCATTTGGTGGAAATTTCAAGAGGGGGTTGGCCCCACAGGGCCCAAGATTCAAGCCCAACATACAACAACAGAGGATATTTCTGCCAGCTAGCAATAAAGGCAAGCAGCCCCAAAGGCCTCTTCCAAATCCAACTTGCACAAAATGCGGTAAGAATCATGGCGATCGGCTGTGTTTGGCAGGCCAGAATGTCTGCTATGGGTGTGGCAAACCAGGCCACAAAATTTATGAGTGTCCAACCAAGAACCCATCATAGCCGCTTCGACCCCAACATCAAGGATGGGTCTTTATAATGAGGGCAGAAGAAGCTGACAAGTCTGAAGGACTAATCCAAGGTACCTGTGATGTGGACGGTGAGACTCTAACTGTACTCTATGATTCGGGTGCTTAACATTCATTTATTTCTCATAACTATGTGGCTGTTTTGCAATTGCCAATTTCTGAATTACCTTATGATCTACTGGTTTCTACTCCTACCAATGGACCTGTTAGAACTAGTCAAATATGTATCAATGTTCCTCTTTGAGTTGAAGGTAGGACCTTTGCTGCCAATTTGATTTGTCTCCCTCTATCTGGCCTTGACGTAATTCTGGGCATGGATTGGCTTTCTGCCAATCGAGTCGCACTCAATTGCTTTGATAAGACGATGGTATTTCCCTCTGTCTCATCTTCTGAATCCCAAACCTCAACACTCTTCTATCTGAACTCTTTTAGGTCAAAGAATCAAGGATATATCCTCTTGCCAGCTAATGTGGCAGGAGTTAAGCAGGAACTAGAAGAGATTCCGGTTGTTAAGGAATATGCTGATGTTTTTCCAGAGGATATCCCTGAATTCCCTCCGGAAAGAGAGATTAAGTTTACCATTGAGTTGGTTCCAAGTGCAAGACCAATATCTATAGCTCCGTATCGAATGTCACCTATGGAGCTGACGGAACTAAAAAGACAGATCGAAGAGCTTTTGGAAAAAGGATTTATATGGCCAAGCACGTCACCATGGGGAGCTCAGGTCTTGTTAGTCAAAAAGAAAGATGGGAGCATGTGCCTATGTGTGGATTATAGGCAATTGAATAAAGTGATGATTAAGAATAAATATCCACTGCCTAGGATTGATGATCTCATGGACCAACTACAAGGTGCAACGGTATTCTCCAAGATTGACTTGCATTCCGGATATCACCAAATTCGAGTTCAGGAACAAGATATCTCTAAGACAGCTTTTTGAACTCGTTACATACACTATGAGTATACCATAATGTCGTTTGGATTAACGAACGCACTAGCAGTATTCATGGATTACATGAATCGAATATTTTGCCTACCTGGACAAATTTGTAGTGGTCTTCATCAACGATATACTTGTCTACTCGAAGACGGAGCAAGAGCATGCGGAACACTTGCGGCTGGTTCTGCAAATTTTAAAAGGAAAGAAACTCTATGCTAAATTATCCAAATGTGAATTTTCGATGAAGGAGATAAAATTTCTCGGCCACGTAGTGTCCTCTGGAGGCATCTCTGTAGACCCTAATAAGGTAGAAGCATTTCTAAATTGGAAAAAGGCCAACCACAGTCTCTGAAGTCAGGAGTTTTCTAGGCTTTGCTAGATATTACAGGCGATTCGTTAAGGATTTTTCTCGAATAGCCTTGCCCCTGACCAAGCTGACTAGGAAGAATGTTCCATTTGAGTGGACGCCAGAGTGTGAGCAGAGTTTTCAGGACTTGAAGAGGAGGTTAACTACGACACCAGTGTTAGCCTTGCCAGACCCTCATGGACCATTTGAGGTCTATTGTGACGCTTCCAAACAAGGGTTAGGGTACATGTTGATGCAAACCGGAAATGTGGTCGCATATGCCTCTAGGCAATTAAAGCCACATGGAAGGAATTATCCTACTTACAATCTCAAATTAGCAGCAGTAGTATTTGCTTTGAAGATATGGAGACATCATCTGTATGGAGTGAGGTTTGAGGTCTTTTCTGATCATAAGAGTTTGAAGTACCTCTTTGATCAGAAAGAATTAAACATGAGGCAGCGGAGATGGATGGAACTCCTTAAAGACTACAAATTTGAATTGAAATACCACCCAAGTAAGGCAAACATTATGGCAGATGTATTGAGCAAGAAATCTTTAACCATAGCTTGGATGATGATTAAAGAGACAGAACTTATTGAAAGCTTCCAAAATCTTAATTTGGGAATCCTTACAACTCCCAAGACCCTTCAGTTACACCAAATTAAGATAACCAGTAGCTTTAAGGACCAGATTCGGCAAGCATAGGAGCAGAATGTTAATTTTCAACGAATGATTAATCTCGTACAATCAGGGAAATTAACGGGTTTTGCCCAAGATAAAGAGGGCATCTGGCGGTGTCACGACAGAGTATATGCTCCCGAAAGGAATGACCTCCGAAGAAGAATCTTAGAAGAAGCACACAAAGGTGAATTTGCCGTACATCCCGGCATTACTAAAATGTATCAAGACCTCAACAAAATGTTTTGGTGGCCGGGCATGAAGTCAGATGTGGCAAGCTTTGTGGGTAAGTGCTTGGTCTGTCAGAAGGTGAAAGCGGAACATCAAAAACCTTCTGGGATGTTACAACCCTTGGAAATCCCTGAGTGGAAGTGGGAGAGTATCTCCATGGATTTTATAATGGGATTACTGGCAGCAAGTGTCGCAGCCTGCTCCAAATTACAATTTTAAAATACTTAATTACACTAAATTTGAAGTATAGTGCAACCAAGGTCATCTCCCAAGGATGTTGTTGCTATCTAGTTAAGTAACAAGGGGTTACGTGCAAACATGCAGTAAATAAGCTATAAAAGAAAATTAGATGAAAATAAAAACACTAGTTCAAAGAGTTCCTTTGGCATAAGGTGAATCAATCATTAACGCACAATATATCAAACACATGGAGTGCGGCTAATTTGAGCTATTAGAGAGACCTCTACTAACAACCCCACAAGTCTACCTAAAGAACTCTAGGAATTCAACCAACATATAATTGATTAGATAATTGAGACCTCAACTCTAATTAACCTATGTTGATTTCTAGCCCCAAATGTATTAGCCTAGGTTTGAACCCAAACCCAATTCCTAATTCTTTAACTAATCAAGTTCATACCAATTGACCAATTAGCAATCACCCAACTAATTCCTCATTCATGAACCCACATATCAATATCATTCAATGCAAGTTTACAAATAAAAGAGGGCAAAGAATCAAGAAAATAAACATGATTGAAATTCAAGTATAGGGTTTCAAGATTACAACCATAATACCCTTGGAGTCTCCTTGAACTAGCTTGAAGTCCTACTCCTCCATAGCAATGAAGGTTACAAACTAGAACCCAAAACAAGTATCTTACAAAATGAAAGGAAAAGAAAAAGAAAAGAAGAGGAGAGGAGAAGAGAAGAAAGAAAAATGAAAAATGTTGGCAATGAGAGACTTTTTTTTTGCGTCTCGGTTTTCTCTCTTCTTATCAGACCTCAAATGTCAAAATTCAAAATACCCTTAAGCCCAACTTAATCCTCTGCCTCTTAGCTTTAAGTGGACACCCAATTTGCTTAATTTGGACTTAAATTGAGAGAGTTATGGCCCAATCTTTATAGCATGTCTAGGTTGTATCTCTATCCGCATCAGTCAAATTCAACAGCCAATAAGTCTATCAAGATGTCATTACTTGGGAGAGTGTTCTTCATATGAATTGAAGCTTTATATCTTAGCTTTCAAATGGCACTAGTTTCACCTCAATCCAATGTCTACAACTCACGTTATGGCCCAATTAGTGCACACTGATCAGGTTCCAGCATGACAGCCCTGTTCTGACTTCGTGGCCCAATTTGACCCACTAGACATCTGAATTAGTTTTTGACTTCTTCACCAAAGTTGTAGATCTTTCTCTCAGCTTTCCTACAATATAAAATTTGTAGGCTTTAGATATCTACAACTCAAGATACAGCCATAATACAAAAATAGTATAAATCTGTAATAATGCTGAAAAATACACTTAAGCCCAATTAGAGTCCAAACTTATAAAATATGTCCAATATTATTCAATTAAGCACAAAAGAGGTTCAATGAACTAAGTATAAGGGTTAATCAATGTATCAAAATGTTGCTTATCAATTACCAAGGACGTCAATGAGATATGATGCTATATGGATCATTGTGGATAGATTAACCAAATCTGCTCACTTCCTACCCATTTGAGCAAATTATCCACTGGAAAAATTAGCTCAGCTGTACATTCAAGAGATTATAAGATTGCATGGGACTCCTTCAATTATTATCTTTGATCGGGACCCGAGGTTTACCTCACGATTTTGGGGAGCTTTGTAGAAGGCATTCGGTGCGAAGTTGTGTTTAAGCACTACATATCACCCGCAAACAGATGGCCAAACTGAAAGGACAATTCAAACCTTGGAAGGTATGCTACGAGCTTATATGCTGGAGCAACGCGGGAATTGGGATCGATACTTACCGTTGGCCGAATTCACATACAACAATAACTATCACGCTAGCATCGGCATGGCTCCTTACGAAGTATTGTATGGACGAAAGTGCCAATCTCCGCTGTGTTGGTATGAGATAGGAGAATCAACTCTATTGGGGCCTGATTTAGTTGAGCAGACCATTGAGCAGATCAAGAAAATACGAAGTAAGATGCTTGTCGCTCAGAGCCACCAAAAGAGTTATACGGATACCAGGAGGAAACCTCTGGAATTTCAAGAAGAAGACCACGTGTAACACCCTAATAAATCCATATTACGCTTAAGTCGTATTACGGCGTTTTATTAGTTGTTACTTATGCTCGTGGAAAACTAAACTTCACTTAAAATTAAATTACGCGGAAAATACAATAAATTTTTTTTTGAAATATGTCGTTGCTTTTGAAAAGCAAAGCCTTCCGCGAGAAGATAGCAGTAAACGAGCGTATCGCAGAGATTTCGATATAAATGGAAGGAAAATGAGATAAATCATAAAGTCATACATTCAAATTATAACATCAATTACATAATATACTTAATCTCATGATATCCAAATAAATACATATAAAGGAAACTCATGGTCTTGCCATGGCCCCAAATATCAAAGGTACACAAGTCTGATGAGATACAATACAAAATGAAATACAAGAGGTAGGGGGCGCAAATCAAAATAAGCCCATGTAGACATATGCTGACTTCTCTACCCCTTTCATGCCCTTCCATCAAGCGGTCTCAGGTCCTTGAGTGTCTAGTCCCCCATGCTGCTCGGCCTCGAGGAACGCGTGGAGTGCGAATGATGCGGGGGTGCCTGCTAATCACCTCGATACGACGGATGCGACGGCCGGGAACATAGCTGCCCACCGAAGACCGTGCCTCGGAGGGATCCTCCTCAGATGCGACAGGCCGATACTCGGGGAGTGGCGGCGAAGCTGCTGCGGCTCTAGGGGTGGCCGTCGAACTCACATCAACCACGGGAACCTCGGGAGGCGGCACAGGCTCGGCTACGGGTAGACCGGGAGACATAGGCTCCATCTCGATCTCGGGCAATGGCTCGGGCGGGAAGTCCCAAGGACCCAACGGCTGTCCAAGGCGTGACGAAGATACGTCCATAGGGGCTGGCGGGATCTCTGGCTCCCCTTGCTCAAAAACTCGACCCAGATAAAAGTATGTGCGAACTATCGAGGTGGTCGTGGCCACGATAGCGTGGGCGTCCTCATCGTAGGCCCACTCATGGTGGGGAGGCTCCATGCTCCACGTCACGTGAGGCTCCATGAGTATCTGGTGACGAGACGGAAAAACAACTAGGATGAGAAATAAGATTTCTCAGTAGGACTCAACCCTGACACACCGGTGTCATCGTCATCGTCCCAGCCACTTCGGTTTTTAAATGAAAACTGTGGGCATACAATAGGTTCAATTATTTGATTTTCGAAAACGTTACTATCCGAAGTGGATCCCATTTTTAGTACTTATCCTCGTTGTATTAACATCATCATGGCATACATGAAAGCTTATATGACTATTCATAACATACATAAACAGATTGAGAGTTATGTTCTTTACTTGGGTTGGACCGAAGTCCCTTTCTTTCCTTAACTTGACTTATCTTAAGTCCTTTCTTTTCTTAACTTGACTCATCTTGAGTCCTTCTCTTTTCACCCACTAAACATAAGTGGTAATGAGCTCATACCGTGGCCGTCGCCACCATAGAATTTCGGTACTTACACTAGCTGGGTCATGCCATGCCTCATGTAAGCCCTATCCCCTATACTCACACTAGCTGGGTCATGCCATGCCTCATGTGAGTCGTGGGTAAGGGGAACTTAGATTAGGTCACCTTCCCTTTTGAAGGATCACACATTATCCAATCTTTTCTTATTAAACTTATGATGCAAAATATTTCTAAGTCCATAATTTCTACAAAATTTCTAAAGATAACGGCTAGACCGCAGCTTCCCAAAATTTTGCCAAACAGAAAACCAGTATCACAACATCATATCATATCATCATCATCATATCATCATATCATATCATCATTATCATGGCATCATAATCACATCATCATCACATCATGCTTGCAACAATAACATAGGCATATTCTCAAGCAAAGTCTTATGAGCTTAGCTTAGTAAAGTAGGTGCAAGCTTTTACATTGGCTTCGTCTTGTTGGTTCCTACTCCTCAATTATTCTAACTTGACTTATATGATCTCCATATTTTAATTTGGAAGATTTATAGCTTAGGTATTGCATTATAGTTTGATTAGAATCTTATGAACGTAATCGAGTACATTAACTACATTTGCATTCGGTTTTCGTTTTATTCGCTTCTTTTGTTAAGGACTAGGTGAGCTTAGTATTTTATTCTATCTCATCTTCATTAAGTGAATTATGAAGTTTCATTTCTTTTAGGCTAAGGCCTTTTACCTTTTTAAGTCATTTATGCCTAGTCTTACTTAAGGTTAAGTTTTGACAGTTTTACTTTTACCCTAGGCAGTAACTTTGAAAATTCACCATAATTTGGTATTTTATCATTTTAATGCGAAATTTTATATGCTTTTAGAGTTCTGAGTCTAGTTTTTAACAAAAGAAGTCCCACTCAAAAATTCATTTTCTAATTCCAGTTATGCATATTTTATTCTGACTTGTTCAGTTTCCAAGTTCACTCCCGGTACAGTGGATTGTCACTTCTCATTATAATTGCTCAGAAGGAATCTGAGAAAACTGTTTTAGGGGTTTGTTCCTCTATGTCTTAGCTTTCAATTAAACTTGGTCTCACTCAAAAATCATTTTTGTAGCTCGAGTTATACACATTTTAGTGTAGACTGCTCAGACAGAAACCAATCCGAGCACAGTCCACTTTGAAAAATCATATCTCACTCATTTTAACTCGGAATCTTATATATTTTATATGTATGGAAAGCTCTCTGAGTCTATTTTCATATAAAATTGGTTCCACTAATTTCTGAGTTTTCTGGAAAAACTTATACCGTTCGGTTTACAGACTGTCAGAAAATCCAGATTTCACGTTTTGACTTTTCTCATGTTTTCTCCAAAACACTCAACCTCACTTTCAAGAAAACATTCTCAAGTTATAAAACACCCATATACCATGAAAGATCAGTGAAAAACTAACATGTTGGAGTTCAAAAATAGTGGGTTCAGCCATGCATCACACCAAACCGAAAACATGTTTTCAACAAACAACCATACTAGCAACAACATCTCATTTTATAACAAGAATGGCTATGATGCCCATAATCAATCTTTAAAACTACCTAGCTATGGAGAGCATAGGAGTTCTAAAGCTTGAAAACCAAGAGAGAAAAAGGGTTTAGAGTCACTACCAAGAAGCTTTCTTTGAAGGAACTTGTGATGGAAAAGATGGTGGTGGTGGTGGTGCTCCTCTTGGATCTTAAAAGAGGCTTGATATGTGATGGTCTTTGATTCTCCAAGAGCAAGGAATGGTGGCTCTTGAAGAGTTTGTGAGTGGGATGAGGAGAGGAAAGGATGAGAGAAGTGGGAGGATTCTAGAGAGAAGTTGGAGAGTTCAGAGAGAAGGAGGAGAATTTTGAAATTGAAGAGAGAGAAGAGAGCTTTGTGTGTGTGTTTGGGAGAGGAGTGAAAGAATGAAATGAGGAGAGAGGAGGGCTGATGGGTGGCGCAAAAGAGGGAGGGAAAGGTGATGGGACTTTGCTTCTTACAACAAGCAAGAGAGTGGAAAAACCTTGGGGTAAAAGGGTGAGTTGTTTTTCCTTGAGTCTTGGAGGCATTCTAATGTCCATTTTAAGCTTTTCTCTAGGGGTTAAAGGGGAGTACCCCTCTTAGGATTTGGTTGCTTGTCTAAGACTCATCCAAGTGTCAAGATCTAATGGTGGATGACAAGGATCCTAGTCTTGGCTTTTGATCTAATGGTGTAGGATTAAAGAGTTTGAATGAAGGGTGAGATGTTGCTTCTCCTTGGTATGTCTTTCTAGGGCATGTGCATGGAAGAACTTTTATCTCTAAATGTTATTAGAATTATTTAAATGTAACTTAACTTAATTGGCTTAATTATCCATGAGTTAACTCTTGTCAATTACACTTTTTATGATGTCTTGCATTGCGGTTAAGCATATGCTTAATTTGGGGTTTAATTTTTCAAGAGTTGTCTTAAGTGTCTTAATCATTATAAACTTAATTAGTAAGGTTAGATTGGCTTACTTTTGTTTTGGCACTTTCGAGTAATTAAGGATTAGACCATTTAGGTTTTATTAAAACGCTTAGGACATTATGATTAAATTGTTGGCTAGACTTAATTTACTAAGCTCTTGCTCTCGGGATTAATCGATTAGTTCTCAATTAATCGCTAATCCCTCTAATTAGCCGGGGACACCGAGCTAATTAGCTTAGGTAGAAATGGGGATGTTACACCACGTATTTCTGAAGGTTACTCTTACCATAGGGATAGGTAGGGCAGTTAAAGTCAAGAAGCTGAATCCTAGTTTTATTGGTCCCTTCCAAATCTTGAAGCGAATTAGATCAGTTGCATACCGAATTGCTTTGCCTCCACATCTATCAAACCTTCATGATGTTTTTCATGTCTCTCAACTCAGAAAGTATCAACTTGACCCTACACACTTCCTAGAACTTGAATCAATACAATTAAAAGAGGACCCGACCTTCCACGTACAACCAGCATGGATTGTAGACAGAAGTAGTAGACAACTTCGGAACAAAACCATGCAGCTAGTAAAGGTAGCATGGGGAAAAGGAGATGCTGAGGACTACACCTGGGAGCTGGAATCAGATATGAGGATAGAGTATCCTGAACTATTCTCAGGTACTAAATTTTAAGGGGGTGGTATTGTAACATCCCCCACAAGTTCCGACTTCCGACCTTGTTTCTAAGATTCAAGTAAAATAGCCAATTTCCATGATTTCCGATCTCATTTTCAATTCTCATGATTTCCGACTTTGAGTTTCAAATGAAAGGTGAAATTTTCACGATTTCTGATCTCAGGGTTGATGTCCAATAGAATGGACACGAGTTCAGATCCCTGAGTTAATCTCCAAGTTCAAACAGAACTTACATGAATTCCGATTTCCGACTTAACCTTACTTGATTAACTGATATCCGAGTTTATCCATTCCCGATATCCAACTTTAATCTTAAGAGAAAACAGATATGATTTCCGACCTAATAACTTCATGTTATTCGAGTTCCGACTTTACTCAAGACAGATGTGAGTTCTAAGTTCAGACCAAGCATAAACGAATTCTCATTTTTGTGTGGAGGATAATTAAGCCACATTAGACCCTAAACAGAAGGAGGCATGGCTGGAAATCAGCCACAAGACATTCAGCCACTTTGGCCACAATGCATGAAGGAGCTTGGCTGAAATTCAGCCATACATGTTTCAACCAATCATAACCTTTCAATCTAACTACCTCCATGTCTTTATATACACCATTTGTTTCCTTTATTCAGCCATTTTTCCTGCGCCTCCTCTCCTTTGCCCCAGCTCTCTCCTTCTCTTCTTCACTTACCTAACTCCATCAAACTATCAAGTTCAACTAAGTTTTGCTCATCCAAGCCCAAAAATTAAGCCAAGACACATATAACAAAAGGTAGAGGTTTACTTCTTGTAATGATTCTTTTATCTTGGCTGGCTGATGGTGGATCATTTTCCCAATCTTTGATGTATTAATTGAATGATTATGATGATATATGGCTGGTTTATTGGCTATTGTGAGATTAAAATCGAATTGGAAGCAAGAAAGAATGAAGATAGGAAGAGCTGAGAAGCTGGAAAACCTAAAACCCTTGGCAGTCCGTACGGCAAAGTGTATGGTTCTGTCTACTGCTATTTAAATTCAATAAGACTAATTTTATATGAAACTAGACATTTAGGGCTTTCCATACATATATCATTTAAGGTCATTGGATTAGTATTGAGAGAGATATGAATTTTTGAAGTTTGACCTAGGAATCAAAACTTTCATCCAAGTAGTATGACTTGAGAAGAGTGTAACTCACTCTACACAACTTCAAATTGAGTGAAACCAATTTTTTTAGAAAGCTTACATGTAGGAGAATATCCCACAATGAGACATATGCTCAGTAGTTCAAAGAAGTTACCTTAAATCCTAACTGGGCTAATGCAGGGTAGTTCAGGAAGTTAGAATTCAGGGCTTATAACTCAAGCTCTATTAAGTCAAATGGAATGGAACTTTTTGTAAATGAAACTTTGTCCTGTTAGCTTTAAGATGAGACCAATTTCATATCATTTGAATCAATTTTCGATTTTTAGTGAATTTTTACTTTTAGGTGTCTGATTCTAGCTAGCCACTGGGCAGGCCGGGATAAAACCTAAATAACTTGAGCTATAGTTATCAAAATTAGATAAGACCAAAGAGATTAGAAAATAGACATATAACACTTTAACATATCCAAAATTGAGGTCCAAATGAGTTAAATAGAAATTATGGCTCGATTTACAAAAATCGGGTTGAATGATTATGCTGAGGCAGAAACTCTGCCTTAATAAGATCAATGTTTCTATGAGTTCAATGTTAAAATATGTATGAAATGTTGTGACCTCTATGATAAATTGGTGTTCTGATGTACTGGCACTATTCATGGGGAAGTGGACACGTTCCGTTATGCTGCCAAAATTTCGGCAGAATCTATGCATAAGTTATTATATAAATGTTAATACATGTGCATTTTCAAGAAATCTATGAAAGTTATGATGAGAATTATGTTATTATGAAAGTTCCATGCTACTTGGGCCAGCCCCGGATAAAAAGTTAAGGGGAATAGATCGGTGGAAAGGTCGGGGAAAGCAAACCCGGCATTCTTGTATAGGAACGAGCTCGATCCTGAAAAACAGACTATTACCCAGGAGTCTAAATGGCCAAGAACTCCCAGGGGACCAAGTGATGGAAAATGATGAAAAGTAATAGAAAAGCTTATGCAAGAAGGTTCAAGAATGAGTCTACATGAATACATGAATGCATGATTACATGGAATAGTTATGTTAAGGTGTTTGCAGTTGTCTGTTATGTTTATTTACTGCCGTTTGTTCATTTATTCTGTTTATTATTCTGTGAATTATTATTAGCAATCTATTATGTTTATTATGCCATTTAAAGTAAAACTGAACCTTGCCTCGGATCAGACGTTCCCTTAAACTCATTAAAACGGATAGTCTAGTTTGAACACATGCTTTTATAATTAAATAAAAACCGAAGCAACTAAGAATGAATGTGACGTCAGATAAATATCATACACGAACCCTACTGAGAATTTCTTTAAATTCTCACCTCGTTCCGTATTTCCGCATCATTCTCAGATGCTGACGATGGAATCTATGGACACTCTCTTCATTGAGATCTCAAATTTGCAGCTTCATCACGATCTTATTCTAGATTCTCTGTATATAGCCAGTTCTTGCCACTTCCACTTTTACCTATTTAGTAATAGGAACTTTGCCGTCCCTCTATTTCATCTTACTTTCGATCCTGCTACTTCGTACGTTGCCATCCCACTACACATGGCGCACCCACCTCCAGCTCCTCTTGCACCTGCAGTTCATGCAGCTTTTGCTAAATCTGCACTAGAGTCACCCTTGCAGGTGGTTCCAGATATATTTATATGCACGTATACAGTTGATGTGATTGTATTGTTTCTTAGCTGTTGTGGTATTTTGTTAAGTTTCGTTACGCTCATAGTATAGCAACGCACCATTTCGTCTGTTTACAAAAAAAAAAGAAAAGATGCGACACGAATCATGAAAGGCAAGCACAGTGTTAATACCGTAACATAATCTACTTAATTTCATGCTATAACTTAAGCATAACATTAAATTAGTAAGGTGTTACACAGAAATTTACCTATGATGGAACAAAATTTGACCAAAGGATGACTTTAGTGGCACACGAGTGTTTTAAGGCCAGACTTGCTCTCGAAATGATTAAGAAACCACCGCAAAGACAGCCAATGCTATGATGTTCTGACTGAACTTGAGTATATGGTAGTTTTCTCAACCTTTTTGATTTGTTGATGGGTATTTTGCTCTTATTCTTTTCTGTCGTTGCTTTCAAAAAAAGAACCCCCTTCCCCTCTCAATATTTGATCTATTTATAAGTGTTGAATGGATCAAATGATATTAATCCGATTGATTCTATTTGAAATTTTGCCTTAATGTAATTGGCAGATTGATCTAATTTGGATATAAATGCCAAAATTAAAAGATTTGATCAAATTTGTTTTCATTTATTCTAATTTGATTTTTCCTTTTTTTTTAGTCAAAACATTTCATAATTGGACTATTCTCTTATTTCAAAAAGTAAATGGGTCAACTTCATTTTTTTTTCCTTCCTTTTTTTCCTTCTTCTGTCTTTCCCTTTTTTTTATTATTTATTATTTATTATTTATTTTTTTTAATTTTTTTTGTCTCAGACAAAATATGGTGTTCACAATACATTAAGCAATGCCTTATTTCTCAAAATTTTCTTCAACCAATGTACGACCTATTTTAATTGAAACTTTGATCATTTATATATGGTGAAAATGTTACATGAAGATTTAAGAGTACAAAGCAATAATAGCAACTTTTTATAAAATCAGAAGGACTTGAAAGATGGTGCTTATTTTTCTAAAGAAAATGAGATGAACTCAAAAGTTTGAGCATGGCTATTGTAACACCCTACTAATTTTATGTTATGCTTAAGTCATAGCATGAAACTAGTCGGGTTGTGTTACCGTATTGATACTTTACTTACCTTTCTTGTCTTTAAGTTCTCCTTAACTCGTCTCTATGACGAGACGGCGTGCTGTTATATTACAAACAAAATAAACGAAATATCAACAAAATGAACCGAATAGACTATCATCAAATAAGTATGGTACAATAAGGTCACTGCATGCGTGTAAACATATGTATATATGTATATCAGAAGACGCTGTTTTAGTTTATGTACAAAGGTTCAAAGTAAAACACATACATGGGCTAGTGTATCAAAAGACCATACTGCCCTCATCTATCAGCCTACCCTATGGTCCTCATAGGACATTTCATAATCTACTGCTAATTCTACAGTCAAACCCATGAGCCAAAGCTACATCTTTGTCCAAAAGAGGGTCATCTTTGTACAACATCCTGCCGCTAAACTACTCAGTCAGTAGCCGTTAGCCATGCCAGGCTCGGCCGGAGGATAGTCCGCGCTAGGGCCCGGGGAGGGAGAGGGCGACGAGCCTGTGGCCTCGGAGGGGTCACTCTCGAACTCGGAGGGACGTCGGGGCTGCTGTGGTGGTGACTCGGGAGGCGGTCGATGGAGTGCTGCGGGTGCGGGAGGAGCGAGGATCTTGGGTGCGCCATATGTAGAGGGATGGCAATATAAGGGGTAGCGAGGTCGAATAGGGGATGGTGCAAAGGAACATCAAAGTTCTGTCGCTAAATAAGTACAACCGAAAGTTACACGAACCGGCTATGTACAGAGAGTCCAACTCCAGGTCATGGTGGAACTGAAGTGCAGGGATCTCAATAAAAAGGGTGGCTGTGGAGTCCATCGTCTGAATCTGAGAATGATGCGGAATACACAAGACGGGGTGAGAATTTCAGGAAAATTCTCAGTAGGGTTCGGTTACACTGGGACTGACATCACATACATTCTCAGTTACCTCGGATTTTACTTAATTATTAAAATACGTGTTCAAACTAAAGCCCATTTTCATGAGTTTAAAAACATGTGCGGTCCGAGGTAAGGTTCAATTTTACTTTAATTGGCATAAGAAACGAAATAAGTACTAATACTAGTGCACAGAAGGATAAATGGAATAAATCAATGAATAGCGATGGCGGTTGTAACAGACAATTGTAAACATCCTGATGCAACTATTCCATGGATTTATGCACTCATGTAATCATGTAAACTCATTCTTGAACTTTCTTTCATAAACTCTTTCATTACTTTCTATCATTTTTCCATCTCTCTTGGTCCCCTGGCAGTTCTTGGCCATTTTAGAGTCGTGGGTAATAGTGCTTATCGAGGATCGAGCTCGTTCCTATACAGAAATGCCGGGTTTACTTTCCCCGACCTTTCCACCGATCTATTCCCATTAACTTTCTATCCGGGGCTGGCCCAAGTAGTATGGAACTTGCATAATGACATGCTTCTTTTCACGACTTTCATGACTTTCTTAAGAATGTATATACTTTCATATGAAATTCATAACTTGTTCATGGGTTCTACGGAAACTTCGGCAGCATAACGGAACGTGTCCGCTTCCCCATGAATAGTGCCAGCCAATCAATACATCAATACATCACAAGAAGCACAAATTCACATGTATACTCCAACATGAAACTCCAATTCATATCAAATTCATTAAGACAGAAATTCTGCCTCAGCATATACAACCAACCCGGTTCTTGTAATTCATGCCACAATTTCATTTTAGCTCATTTGGACCTCAAATTTGAGTATGTTACAGGGTTGTGTGTCTATTTTCTAACCTCTTTGGTCCCATCTAATTTCGGTATCTATAACTCAAGATATCTAAACTTTATCTCGGCCTGCCCATTAGCTGGCCAGAATCAGGCAACAAAAAGTAGAAATTTACCAAAAATCGAAAACTCACTCAATTCAGACGAAATTGGTCTCGTATTAAAGCTAATAGGACAAACTTTCATATACAAAAAGTCCCATTTCATTTGCCTTAGTAGGGCTCGAGTTACAAGCCCCGAAACTTAGCCTTCCTGAACTGTCCTGTGTTGGCCTGGTTTGGACATAGGGTAACTTCTTCAAATCACTGGGAATAACTGAGTGGATAACAAACTCAGGATTTCTCTGGATGTTGTTCTCCTATGTGTAAGCTTTCCAACAAAGTTGGTTTCACTCAGTTTCATGTAGTATAGGTCGAGTTCTACCTAAATAACCCAATCTGCCCAGAGCCAGAGTTAAAACCCTAGGTCGAGATTCAGAAATTCATATCTTCCTCAATTCTGATCCAAAACCCTTATATGATATGTCTATGGAAAGCCCTAGATGTCTAGTTTCATTTAAAAATAGGTTCATCGAATTTGACCGATCGTAGGCGGCGCCGTACGCTCCGCCATATGGTCTGCCGTGGACTCTCCATCAAGACAGCACCTCCAGCCATTTAATCCTCTTAGTTTTCTTCTTCTAATTCTACTTCTAACTCAAAATCTTCTATTAATCCAAGCATAATTATTCAATTCACACATCAATTAAGGTGAAACTAATTCAGTCCAGCCAGCCAAGTGCATGGATTTGATGCAAGAAATTTAAAACCCCTACCTTTGATTTAAGTGTTTTGGTGCTGAGCTCTTGAAATTTGGATAAACAAGGCTGGAACTTTGCTTAAGTCTTGGATGTGTGAGAAAGAGAAAAGAGAGCTGATGGAGAAGAGGAAAAGCAACGTGAATAATGGTCTGATTCAAAGGAGGATAGTGTGTTATATAGGCATGAGTGGGAGTTAACTTGGAAGATTGTGATTGGTTGCCCTCTTTGTGTGGTAGAATCACTCTCCACGTCGCTCAAGTGGTAGGAGTTTCTAGCATATTGTGGAAACAAAATCGGAACTCGTACTCTACATAAAGTCGTACCTCGTGAACTTCCAGTATATGAAGTCGGAACTCAGAAAACATCCAGTCTAATTGAAACGTAAAAGTAGAGCCTGGTGAGAAGCCAAGCACTTAAGGTCGGAGCTCGTAAATCATGAACTTTCTATCCCGGAACTCGAAAGGACATAGAAGTGAGAGCTTCTAATATTGAACTCAAGATCGGATCTCGTACCCGTTGTGAATCATAATGTCGGAATTCGGAATACTTTCAGTTCATCTGAGCCTTAGAGACGAAGTCGGAAATCGAACATTTTACTCTTTGATCGATAAGATCGGAAGTCGTAAAGAATGCTGAAGTCGACAACGAACTCGTAAGTTGGAAGCATCAGTCACTCTCATTTCATCTCGCGAAATTGGAAGTCGGAATTCATACCGAGAAGGTCAAAATTTATCCACGCTTACAAGGTCGGAATTCGTAAGCTCCATCCATTAAATCGGAGAGCGTAAGCTGCATGCCTTAGGTCGGAAGTCGGAAGAAGTCCCTTGCAAGCCTTGAAACGAAATCGGAAGTCGAAGCTAGTGTTGAGGTCGGAGGCCAAGTGTAAGGAAACTCGGAAATCGGAAATGTCATCAATAATGGGGATCGGAAGTCGGAATTCGCGGATGTTACAGCTATAAGTTAGTTTTAATTCAGAATAGGGTTGATTTGAAAAATAGGAAACATATATTCCTTAGCTTACCTTAATGCACAATAATAAATTAAACTTATACTACTTAATAAATACAAAGCACGTGTATTTTAGCCAACTAGTTAGTTAGGGTGCCGATAGGAATTAAATAATAAATATGCTCACCTTATTAAAGATATTGCTATATGAAGTTTGCATAGATCCCTACACCAAATCCAAGAGCTAAGTCAATCTAAGAGAATTAACAAACATTTGAAGCTAGAAAGAAAGCGAAAGAAGCACTTTTCAATACTAAAATATAAGCATACTAAATCAGTTTATAGAATGGCCATTTTTCTAAGAGGAATTTTTTTAAAATAAAAAAAAGGAAAAAGAAGAAAAAGAAGAAAGTTTATAAATTCTAACTGCAACATCCACCAAAATTCTTTTATCATTTTTCGCCTAATTATTCAGTTTTATTGAATAATTGAGAATAATTAAAATTCGGTTAAATAATTACTTAGAATCAATTGATTAGCAATTAATTGAGTTTAGATATGAGGGGATCAAGTTAGAAATAAAGGAGATTTCATAAAATTTTATTGAAAACCGATTTACCGATTTAAAGAAAATCGGTAAGATTATGGTATTTTAAACTATCGGAACCGAACCAAAAGAATTCCAACTCTTTAACCCTACCTTGAGTGGCTGATAACTCAGCCACTTAATGAAAGAAAGTGGTGCCACTTTAGCCACAATACATGAAGAAGCTTGGCTGAATTTCAGCCATACATGTTCAACCAATCATAATCTTTCATTCTAACTACCTCCATGTCTTTATATACACCATTCCTTTCCCTCATTCAGCCATTTCTGCCCCTCCTCTCCTCTGTCCAGCCCTCTCCTTCTCTTCTTCACTCACCCAACTCCATCAAACTATCAAGTTCAACCAGGTTTTGCTCATCCAAGCCCCAAAAATCAAGCCAAATCACATATAACAAGAGGTAGAGGTTTAATTCTTGTATTGATTCTTTGATCTTGGCTAGTTGGTGGTGGATTATTTTCCCAATCTTTGATGTATTAATTGAATGATTATAATGATATACGGCTGGTTTATTGGTTGTTGTGAGGTTAAAATCGAATTGGAAGTAAGAAAGGATGAAAATAGGAAGAGCTGAGAAGCTGGAAAACCTAAACTCCTCGGCAGTCTGTACAGCGGAGTGTACGGCTCCGCCTACCACCGTTTAAATTCAATGAAACCATTTTTATATGAAACTAGACATCTAGGGCTTTCTATATATATATATATATATATATATATATATATATATATATATATATATATATATATATATATAAGGCCGTTGGATGAGTATTGAGAGAGTTATAAATTTTTGAATTTCGACCTAGGTTTTTGACTTTGATTCTGGGTAGACTAGATTGTTCAGGGTAGAACTCATCTTATAGTACTTGGAAATGAATGAAACTAACTTTGTTAGAAAGCTTACACATAGGAGAATGTTCCATAAAAAATTTAGAATTAGATAAGGTCCTGTTTGCTCCCAGTGATCCAAGAAAATTGCCCTATGTCCAAACTGGGCTAGAATAGGGCAGTTCAGGAAGGCCGGAATTCGGGGCTTATAACTCGAGCCCTACTAATTCAAATGGAATGGAACTTTTTGCAAATGAAATTTTGTCCTGCTAGCTTTAATGTAAACCAATTTCATATGATTTGAATCAGTTTTCGATTTTTAATAGATTTTTACTTTTAGGTGTCTGATTCTGGTCAGCTATTGGGCAGGCCGGGATAAAACCTAAATAACTTGAACTATAGTTATCAAAATTAGATGGGACTAAAGAGATTAGAAAATAGACACATAACACTTTAACATATCCAAAAATGAGGTCCAAATGAGTTAAATAGGACTTATGGCTTGATTTACAAAAATTAGGTTGAATGATTATGCTGAGGCAGAAACTCTGCCTTAATGAGATCAATGTTTCTATGAGTTCAATGTTAAATTGTGAATGCAATATTGTGTCTTCTATGAGAAATTAGTGTTCTAATATACTGGCACTATTTATGGGGAAGCGGACACATTCTGTTATACTGCCGAAATTTCGGTAGAATCTATACATAAGTTATGATATACATGTTAATACATGTGCATTTTCAAGAAAGCTATGAAAGTTATGATAAGAATTATGTTATTATGAAAGTTCCATGCTACTTGGGCCAGCCCCAAATAAAAAGTTAAGGGGAATAGATTGGTGGGAAGGTCGAGGAAAGTAAACCCAGCATTCCTGTATAGGAACGAGCTCAATCCTCAAAAGCAGACTATTACCCAGGAGTCTAAATGGCCAAGAACTCCTAGGGGACCAAGTGATGGAAAATGATGAAAAGTAATGGAAAAGCTTATGAAGGAAGAATCAACAATGAGTATGCATGATTACATGAATGCATGATTACGTGGAATAGTTATGTTAAGATGTTGCAGTTGTCTATTATGTTTATTTACTGCTATTTGTTCATTTATTCTGTTTATTATTCTATGAATCATTATTAGTAATCTATTCTGTTTCTTATGTCATCTAAAGTAAAATTGAACCTTGCCTCGGACCAACGTTTCCTTAAACTCATTAAAACGGATAGTCTAGTTTGAACACATGCTTTTATAATTAAATAAAAACTGGGCAACTAAGAATAAATGTGACGTCAGATAAACACCATACACGAACCCTACTGAGAATTTCTGTAAATTCTCACCCTGTTTTGTATCTCTGCATTATTCTTAGACGTTGGCGAAGGACTCGATAGCCATTCCACTTACTGAGATTTCTGGACCTGCAGCTCCACAATGACCTAATATTGGACCCGTTACCCATAGCTGGCTCTTGCCATTTCTGTCTCTACCTTTTTAGAAATAGGAGTTTTGCTATTTCTTTATTTTACCCACTTTTGAACCCATATATGAACTGAAGCGTTGGCTTCCAACTCACATATGTATGTATACGACTGATGATATAATATCTGTTTTCCTTTCTGTAGTGCTTGTTATTAAATTTTGCTACATTCTACAATACTGATCACGTTTAAAATATACAACGCGCCATTTCGTAAGTATATTCATCAAATATGTACATATGTCAAAGAAAAAGAAAATATAATATAACGAATACAGCTATAAACGGAGAACTAACATGGTAATGCAACCTATCCAATTTCATGCTATGACTTAAGCATAACATTAAGTTGGTAGGGTGTTACACTAACAATACGAGTATACTTCATTTTTCTTCTCCATTAACCAACATTAATTTGTTAATTCAACCATTTTGGGCAAAAGTCTTTGAATCAAAAGAGGGAGTGAGGTGATCAAATAAGAGGAATGCTATTTTAGTATGTTTGATAAGCAGACTCAAATATGATCCATATATTCTTGAACTGCATGCAACATTGAAAATTTGGCCTACCAAAAGCATAACATTGTAAGGCAACGAAGGAACAATTCAAAAACTAGTTTATGACATGAAAGTCAAATTAGCTACCTATTTGGTTTAGCAATCATTATTTCAATCTCTGCCATGTGAGGATTATCCAAATCATTCATGAATATATTTACATCACCAACCATGGCTGCAAATAGCATATATTAATCTTCAATCTTAGCAAATTATTTGGAGGCTAGAAAATGGGCCACATGCATGTAAGCCTACATTGCTGCCCACCAGAACAAGTTCAATAATTAGAAACAATCCTACCTCTCCCAAATATTTAAAATGCGACATAATGTTCAACAGGAATCATTATGGCTTGACAACAAAATGACATATGATTGAATGCATAAGGCAAAGGATTAGCAGTAACTTCTTGAGTTCCTAGAGATAAGTTATACGTCATTAATCATACACAAAATTTGTAAAACAAAATTATGAAGTGCTTCCTGCAGCAGATAAGTGATTTTAGCTCTTCTTAAAAATGTTCACCATATGGTCGTATCATTGAACATGCACAAATAATACATTGGACATGACGTGACCAAGGGCATGACAAAATGCAACCACAGTCGATAGTAATAAGAGCTCTTTATTGATTAGCTAGTAAGAGGAGAAAAAAAAAGACCTTTTAGTAAAAATGTGCTATATGCCTTGAGGATAGAAGAGAACATAAAGGAATTATACGTCAATGTGCATTTCGGTAGACCTAAAGCCCAGGAAACCAGGTAATATCCCACCCCCACAAGGAGATGTACAATGGAAATAAAGCTACAAAGGATTTGAAAAGATTTTTATATGTTACAATAGATGGAATGTTTCAAAAGCTAAAAAAATCGCATTATGAGATAAACAAGAAACCAGAAAGCAGTTATCTAGGCCTAGTTATGTAGATATAGTGATAAAAACTGGTGTATAAAATAAGAAAAGAGTCATCTCTGAGGGAAAATATACTAGGGATATGGAAAATAGTTGTAAACTTTCTTGTTTTATATGTTGAAAATCATATTTAAGAAGTACCTACATGGGAGAAGGACAAAGTCAAAATACAAATTGCATCATTGAAGCCTATACTATCATATAAATGCATGGTCTCATTATCTTTAATGTTCATCATCTGAGGTTTAGATTTTTTCCCCCCTTACCTTTTGTATTGGTAAGAGATGGGAGTATTTTTCATAGATAGCAGTAGAAATTTAGCAATATCCAGCCACTACTATTCCCTGTCACATATAGATTTCTTAACACACCTAAAAATCAATTTAAAAAAGAGGGGAATTCTTACCAGATAAGGAAAAAGGAATTGGTAACCAATGTTGGAAATTTCTCACCAAAACTCTTTGAGTGCTTAATAGGCTTGTAATTGGGTATCGATTACCAAAGAAATTGAAAAAGAAAAAAGAAATATTAGTAAAAAGTAGAAAAGTACTAAACATATATATTATTAGAACTTCACTCCAAATTCCATTCACCCCAACATGTTTGTCCCTAAAAGAGGAAGGAAAAAAAGACCGTAAGGTCTTAGCATAAACAACATTTGACTATTTTTCGTTCCTCTAATAAAAGTCAATGGATTTTACCCACTCAATTTGTCCTCATTCAAGTAAGAAGTAAAACAAAGGTTACTCTTTTTTCCTTTTCATTACTGAATCAAACTAGAGGCATAGTTGTGAAAGATTATTTTAGAAGATATAATTGCTTATTGTAAAAAAGCTGTCTATGAGAGTTTTGTTTATAACTCAAAATAAGCTAATCCAAAACACAAAATAATTGAAGTGTGTAACACTAAACTGTCTAAGATTTTGATTTCACCGTTATCATCAGCATCTGCTGCTGAGGCTGCCACAATAGGAAACCTTCTTTATCTCAAATCTGACACCAACCAAACAACATGCTTGAGCCCAAGGCCTTTCCAGACTGCACAACCTGCGATGGCACCACATGCTTCTTCTTTGCACCTTCCACCAATGGAGAAAATGCAAAGCTTGATGAGCTTTTGGCCTCAACTTGAAGTGCCCGATCCTTGATCAAGCCATAATAACAACTCGTTGAACTTGGAATCCTTCTATGTAATAGAAAAGCCGAAGAAACTCGAGGTCTATGAAGTGTTATGTAAACTAGGTTGATAATAGAGAAGCCATTCCAAAAACCAAAACATCTATCCAATGAAAACACGATGTGGGTTCCACTTAGTTTTCTGGCTTTTGGTTAAAAAGTTGCAGCAAATGATGCCATTAAACAAATGGAAATGTTGAAAACAAAGTGGTGATGGGATAATAACACGATGTGGCTTTTGTGAAGTTCGAACTTCTACTATCACTAGACGATCTTCTACAACAAAGAGAGGCAGTAGATACAAACCAAAGAGAAGAAGAAGCAATAGCAAAAGCTTACCAAAGGGAAGTGGGAGTATAAAGGGTTTCATTTTGTGGAGTTGGAACTAGAAACTCAAAGCCAATGTGTGAGCCCCTGCTTCTGCCTTCAGAGTCTCAGATTCAGATTTCAAAGTGAGAGAGGGAGATAGACGCAGGTTAGTGTCTTTCTTTTCTTAAAAAAAAGAAAAATTAACATTCATTTTCACGTTTACAGCACCATATGTATATTTGACTCTCTCTATACTTATTTTGTCATTTTTTGTCTTTTCATACGGTGTCATTCGTATGTGTCGACTTTGAGAGTGTCTAAATAACATTTCTCTTATGGATATAACTATGACTTTATAGTAACCCTTGCAAGAACATGACCTATATGTGCTCAATGTATCATGATGACAATGACAAACTCATGGATCATGATAAAAAAGTTTAAAAGAAATTAAATAAAAATGATCTTAAATTTGGTCCCTTTAAAAATAACACATAGATTTCATAACTCTATATTTTGAGAAATCTTATTGAGATATTATGTTATTTATTTAAGCTTATATTATTCTACTTCTTGTGCATTTTATTTATTTTAAGATTATGATTTAATTTATATCTTTTACACTTTATTCAATTTATTTTATTGCTTAATTTTATGTTGTATTATTTAATTTATTATATGATGAATTTATTATTCTATTCAAGTCTATTGTTTATTTTATGTTATTTGAGTTTTATTTATTGCTCAAGTTTATGCATCTCTATATTTATCATGAATTATACATAATGACAAGCAAGTAATTGTACAAAGAAAATATTTAAGATTTGCTACTATTATAAAGGTCTTGCTTTGTCATCATAGTATTATGAGTAACACAAGAGAATGAGAACTCTATAAGAGAGACATTCGAATATATGTGTAGCATCCTCATATAACGTAATAGGAAATAATTAAAATAATTTTTTTATTATTCACAATCTTGCCCCTGAACCTTTTAGAAAATGACCTTTAGGTCCTTATATATTATTTACAGCCTTGCCCCTGAATATTTTAAAAAATGATATTTAGGTCCCTATATCAACAGGAATAGTAAAATAAGGTTTTAAACGAAGCAGACTCGCGTAGCGAAAACGTAGAAACCTAAACCTCAGCTGATTGAGCCACGGAGGTATCCATATGTGAAATGACGTGGGATGCCCCTAGATTTACCTATAATTATGAAAATGCCTTTAGCCATAAACAACAAAAATCAGAAAAGTCTTCAACTTGCAAAACGTTTAATTTACACTGTTAATCTATTTATTTGATTTTATTGAATCTTTAAGCTTGATTAGAAATTAATTAAAGGTTGATCAAGAGTTAATTAGATGTTAGATTAGAGATAATTAGAATTGAAACATATAAAACTTCACAAATTTCTTCAAAACCGTTTTACCGATTTGAAGGAAATCGGTAAAATTATGGTATTTTAAACTATTGGAACCGAACCAATAGAATTACACCTTGAAAACCCTAACATTAGAGGCCAAAAACTCAGCCACCTTACCTTGTAAGTGTTGCTTTTAGCCATAAGAAATGGGGAGGTGTGGCTGAATTATTAGCCATTCAAGCAACATCCAATAGAAATTGAGGATTTCAACTACCAAGGCTTATTAAAACTTCAATATTTCCTCTCATCTCCTTCATTTGGTCGCCCCTTTTCTGCTGCCTTCTCTTCATCTTCTCTTCTTCTATTTCATCTTATTTCCTCCCACCTTCAAGCCTTAATCATCCTCTTCATCAAGAGAAACCCAAATCTAACTGGATTTGCATTAAACTAAAGGTAGGATTCAACTTCTTTGCATGATTTTATTGAACTAATAACTGCTAGAATTGATTTCTTCTGTTATGTAACTGATGATATATGGTGGTGGTGTGATGTTTTATGGCTGAATTATCATGTTTTTATTTGGGTTGATTGAGATTTGAATGAGAAAACACCAAGAGGCACAAAATAGAATCTGTTAAGTTGAAGAAATCTACGGTGGTCCGTACGGTGGAGTGTACGGCTCCACCTACCACTGTTTAAATCTGATGAAACTATTTTTATATGAAACTAGACATCTAGGGATTTCCATACATATATCATATAAGGTTTTTGAATTAGGATTGAAGGAGTTATGAATTTTTGAATTTTAACCTAGGGTTTTGACTCTGGTTCTAGGCAGACTGGGTTGTTCAGGGTAGAACTCGCCCTATACTACTTGAAAATGAGTGGAACTAACTTTTTTAGAAAGCCTACACATAGAAGAATGTCCCATAAAAATTTTAGAATTAGATAAGGTCCCAGTTGCTCCAGTGATCCAAGAAAGTTGCCCTATGTCCAAACCGGGCCAGAACAGGGCAGTTTAGTAAGGTCAGAATTTGGGGCTTGTAACTCGAGCCCTACTAAGTCAAGTGGAATGAAACTTTCTGCAAATGAAACTTTACCCTGTTAGCTTTAATATGAGTTCAATTTCGTGTAATTTGAGTCAGTTCTCGATTTTTAGTGGATTTTTACTTTTGGTTGCCTGATTCTAGCTAGCCATTGGGCAGGCTAGGATCAAATCTAGATATCTTGAGTTGTAGATATCAAAGTAGATGGGACTAAAGAGGTTAGAAACTAGACACATGAGGCTACAACATATCCAAAAATTAGGTTTAAATGAGTTAAATTGAAATAAAGGTGGGATATACCATAACCGAGCAGAATAAGGCAGAATGAGCTAAAAACCCTATTGATGCTTGTTGAAACTAATGAATGAATCTATGAATGTATGTGCATAATTGCTGCTCTATACTAAAATTGCAAATTGTATAAATGTTCTGGCATGCTAGCACTATTCATGGGGAAGCGGACTTGATCCGTTATGCTGCCGAAATTTTGGTAGAAATATGTGAATTATATGGATGTGATAAACATTTATGTGTTATGCTCATAAGATTCATATATGCAAGGATGATTTAAGTATAATATGAATATATTGAATGTGGGTCCCTTGACCTGGAGGCAGTTACGAGATCCCTCCTAGTGAAGGTAGTTAAATAAGATAAGATATGAATCCTTTCACTTGGAGGCAGTTGCACTTTGAATCCCTCCTTGTGAAGGCAGCTACCCTCTACCTTGGAGGCACATGGTCAGAAGAGATCCCTCAATTAGAGGCATGTGACCAAAATGAGATCCCTCCATGGCTAGAGGCACGTGAATCCCCTTGTGGGTGAGTCGGTGTGACGACGGTCACGAGTCAAGCTGACGAGCTCACTCCAAGGCCAGGCTACCCAAGGGCAATAAAGGCTAAAAACTAAAGACTCAAGACTAAAGATTAAGGTATATGCAAGCACCCCGCTCACATGAGGCATGGCATCGACCCAGCTAGTATGAGTATAGGGGCTAGGACTTACATGAGGCATGGCATGACCCAGCTAGTGTAAGTACCGAATGAAGGTCCCATATTCCTAAGGAACATGACATGGCGATCACGCTCTGATGAGGTATGACATGGCGATCATACTTTGGAATGTGGCATGTAAAGATTTTATGACGAAAAGAAAGGATAAGAAAGAAAAGTAAACTTTATATATATGCATGAATTTAAGTACAAGTAAAGTTATGTGCCGATGTTATGTCCCCAGTATATTGATGCTATTGTATTTTATTATGTTTTAGCTACTATTCCTAATATAGTTCATGAAATTTGTTTCATATGGGTTCTCCCAAATTGCCAAGTATGTGAGTAAAATGAACTTTTCTTCGGACGTTATATTTTTGAACTATAAATTTAGCAATTTATATAGCATGTTCACCCTTTTCATAATAAACCGAAGTAAAATGGAGATGACAACGATGACACAGTTTATGTTAGTTTAATAAATCCTATTGAGAATTTATAATTCTCACTGCTATGTTTATTTCCGTGTTATCTCCAGATAGTTCAGCAGTTTCGAAGAAGGTCCTCCAAGGCAGAGTTGACTAGTAAGATTGAAGGTGGCCAAAGGTTGCTGCCAGATAAGGTCTGATTAAGTGACAGTAACAACTCCTAGATGAGGTATTATGACTTAAGCATAATACCGTACTCGAGAGGGTGTTACAATATCTGAGACAAATAGACAAAGAAAAGTGGAAATTAAAGCAAAGAGATCGTAATCCTATCATTGCTTACTGCATCGCATAGTATATTTTTTTAAGCATTTGCTACTCATAATATTACAAGTAATGTGATGCAATTATGATATAGTAGTAGTGTATATTTCCGTGTTAAGACATGGCTGAAACTATCATAATTCAAATGCTTTAGAACTCTTTATTATCTACTGAGAATTTTCAATTCTCATTCTATTCTAGTGGTTTCAAATTAGTCGTGTAAAACCCTTGAGGAAGATAGACTCCTCCAACTGCTAAAAACGTATGGAGTTATATTTAAATAAATTGTAGTCCCTTTTTTTTTATTTGGCTTTAAAATGTTTAGCCAATGACCAGTAAAGGTTTACTTTTGCTTGTGATTACTTTAGTGTATTTATGTATATTAATGTTCAATCTATAGATGTGTTCAAATCCAATCCAATCTAATCAAAACTGCTAAACTAATCTAATCAAAACTAAAAACCGATCAAAACCGCAAAAGTTTGGAACTTGTTTTTTATAATCCGCTTGGATTGGATCGTATTTAATTTTCAAAATCGATTCAGTCTAATCCAAACAAATTAACGCTATATAATATAATTTTTTATTGTTAAGTTTTTACTTTAACTTGTAATAATTTTAATTTATCACATAATTTTATATATTTATATGTCATTTTTATTTAAATATTATTTTATGCATATTATATGAGTCCTTTTTATTTATTTATTTATTTATTTTATTGATTCAAGTTATTTTTTATTTATAATATTTTATACTTAAGATTTTATTTTATAAAAAATCGATTAAACCAATTCAATCTAAATTGCAAAAAATTGGTTCAGATTGGATCAGATTTAAAATATAAACTAAACTGATCTAATCCAAACTGCTACATATTGTATAGTTTGGATCGAATAAATTTTTTACTCAAAACCGATCCAAACAGCATCACGAACACCCCTATCAACCTAGAACTTCATGTGTAAATTTATGCTATTAACTTTACTATGAATAGGTGTTACAAAATGTGTCTCTAATAGTGTTGGGACATCTCCAGTGAAGGAAATGGCTTAGGAATGGTTTCAAAGGCATTCTAATGCTTAAATCAAAAGTAAGAAATGTGCTAAGTGTATGGAAATGGATTTCGAACATACCTCATAGATTAGCCAGAAGCTCTTATTTTAAGTAGCGTTTATCTAATTAGTGCCCCAATTAATAAAAAAAGCTTAATTCGTATATATTGACAGTGTAAAACTTTTTTACACTGTCATCCAATCATATATTACCACATAAGCAAATATATATGACCCTCACCTCTACTACGCTAAAAATCATACAAATAGGAGAATATAATCTGATGACAGTGTAAAATAATTTTACACTGTCAGTGCATATAAATTAAATCCTTAATCAAAGAAGGAAAGTTTCTATTGAAAAGGTAAAGTTTTTAAGTTTGCCATGCATTAAATGCATTGGAAGTTTCAAAAATTTCTTTTGCTTATATAAGGTCTAACAGAACAAGATCTAATCTAATAGTACAAGGATCGATTGTATAAAACCTGATAAATTTTAATATTATATGCCGTGTTTGATATGTTACTATATAAGATGATATATTATATAAGATAATATTATTCTTTCACTATAAAAAATAATTCTAATCAAAAGTAAAAATCCAACATAAAATAAAATTATAATAAAAATAGCAATTTTTTGTTAATTATAAATTAACAAATAAAATGTTTCATATTCTTAAGTATAAATATTTCTTATTTTGTTATATACAATTACTATTTATGTTAAATAATATTTATTATTTATATAATTTTAAATAAATATTAGCTATTTCAATAAATTATTAAAAATAACAAACACATAATACTCTCTTTTATATATTTTGATATTTTCTATTCTTTACTATAAAATATAATAAGAAAAAGGAAATTATGCTAAAATGTAATTTTTATTAATTATTTAATTAACAATTTAAAAATTAATTTCATTTCTTAAATATTTATTATTTATTTATATGTTTTTGATAATTTTTTATTATTTTCATAAGCATAACAAATGAGAAAAAAAAAAAAAAACTCTTTATACATCAAAGTCCAATCAAGTCTAATCTCACATTCTAAAACTTAATTGAGTTATATATCATACAGAATTATTTTTATTATATATAATTGAATTTATATTAAATATTATTTATTTATTTTAATAATGGATTATTATTTACATATTTTTATATTAGTTTTAATAGTTAGTTATTATTAAATATTTCTATTAAAAAATTATTTTTATTTGCATATTTTTATTATTTGTATTATTTATCCAATAATTATTTTATTTTAATAAAGTATATAAAAAAATAATGAAATAGTCTTTGTGTGTCAAAAACAAATCAAGTCTAAATCGACCTCTCTAGACTTGATTAAATTATCTATCATTTTTCATGTACAAAATGGTTATGATAAATAAGTTTATATTATACATTGATTGAACCAAATAACAAATAAGATTGTAATGTATAGTATTAGCTTATCCCATCATGTACAATACGACATGCCAAACACACCGTTAAAGTATAAGGATCCCACTCATTTCCAAATGATTAAGAACCACTCCTGTAGTGGTCTCCTAGAATCTTGAAAAGGGCCATTGGCGATGGCTTCCAATTTTACGGGGTTCTCATATTTAAAATTTGAGTCTAATAACATTTGAGTATGATCATCTTGCGAGAAAGATACTCAGTTGCTTCTAGAATGACACCTTCCCTTGTTGGCACCAAAAAAATTGCGGATAGTCAAGGATGGATATTAGCCGAGGAGAAATAGTTGGATGAGGCAGTATTTGGTCAAGTTTAGCTGATAGCCGAAGAATAGGTGATGACTGACAGTTGACATGAAATGTGTTTGATCAGCTTAGACTAATTGAAAGAGGCCAAAACACTCACCCAAACTTCAATTAGCCACCAGCTGAGATCCAAGTGTCAGAATAACCATTATTGCATATATCTATGGAAAGCCCAAGATGAGAGTGTTGACATGGCAACTCGGGCTAGCCCAATTGAGGTCGTTTCAGGCCTGGAAAAAAGCTGTTTCAATATTTGTTTCGGCCATTTTTCTATTTTACCTCATCTGATTTGCCTTATTTTTTGTGATTGAGATTCTAACTAGGCATAGTTGCTTATAGGAGCACTTATTCGCACATTTTAAGGCTCGAGTGCTGACATGGTCTTCAGCCGATAGTTGACAGTTGATTTAGCTAATAGTCGATAGCTAACAGCTAGCAGTTGAATAGTGATTGATAAGTAACATTTTAATACATGGATTAACCCTCATATTTAGTTTATTGGACCTCTTTTGCGCTTAATTGATCAATATTAGACATATTTTATGAGTTTGGGCTCTAATTGGACTTAATTGTATTTTTCAACATTATTACAAATTTATACTATTTCTGTATTTTGAGCATATCTTGAGTTTTCGACCTACAAAATTTACAAATTTTATATTGTAGGAAAGATGAGAGAAAGATCTACAACTTTGATGATAAGTCAAAAACTAATTCAGATGTCTATTAGGATGAATTGGGCCACGAAGTTAGAACAAGACTATATTATCTTTGCTATATGAACTGGAACCTAAGCAATGTGCACTAATTGGGTCATAACTTGAGTTGTAGACGTTGGATTGAGGTGAAACTGGTGCCATTTGAAAGCTAAGATAAAAGCTTCAATTCATATGAAGAACACTCTCCAAAATAATGACATCTTTATGGACTTATTGGCTATTGAATTTGACTTACATGAATAAATATACAACCTGGACATGCTATAAAGATTAGGCCATAACTCTCTCATTTCTAGTCCAAATTAAGCAAATTGGGTGTACACTTAAAGCTAAGCGGCAGAGGATTAATTTAGACTCAAGGGCATTTTTGGATTTTGACATTTGAGGTCTAAGAAGAAGAGAGAAATCCGAAACACGAAAGGAAAACTCCTCTCCAACATTTTTCATTTTTCTTTCTTCTCTTCTCTTCTCCTCTCCTCTTCTTTTCTTTTCTTTTCCTTTCATTTTGTAAGATACTTGTTTTGGGTTCTAGTTTGTAACCTTCATTGCTATGGAGGAGTAGGACTTCAAGCTAGTTCAAGGGATTCCAAGGGCATTAAGGTTGTAATCTTGAAAACCTGTGCTTGAATCTCAATCATATTTGTTTTATTGATTCTTTGCCCTCTTTTATTTGTAAACTTGCATTGAATGGTATTGATATGTGGGTTTATGAATGAGGAATTAGTTAGATGATTACTAATTGATCAATTGTTATGAACTTAATTAATTAAAGAATTAGGAATTGGGTTTGGATTCAAACCTAGGCTAATACAATTGGGGCTAAAAATCAAAATAGTTTAATTTGAATTGAGTTCCCAATTATCTAATCAATTGTATGTTGGTTGAATGCCTAGAAGTCTCTAGATAGAATTGTGGGGTTATTCTATAATAGCTCAAATTATTCACACTCCATGTGTTTGATATATTGTGTGTCAGTGATTGAATCACCTTATGCTTAAGGAACTCTTTGAACTAGTGTTTATTTTTATTTCACCTAATTTTCTTTTATAGCTTATTTACTACATGTTTAGACAAAATCCCTTGTTACTTAACTGGATAGCAGCAACATCCTTGTAAGATGACCTTGGTTGCACTATACTTCAAATTTAGTGTAATTAAGTATTTTAAAATTATAATTTGGAGCGTACTTGCTACCAGTGACATTAGCCAATTAGCCAAGGGCATGAATTTCCTATTAGGCTTTGGGCCTTTCTGATAGTTAACAATCCACAAACCAGTTCTAGGATTTGGTTGGAGAAAGAATGTACTTCAGCAGCTAAGGATAAGAGTTTGACCAAGTCCATAACCACTCCCTAGAAAGTACAAGCAGCTAAGGAAGATGGTTTCCAATTCAGAAAGTAGGGAGAACAGATGAAATACAAAGAGCATTTTAAGCGGTTACCATTATGCTGAGAGGAGTGCACTCAAAGGAAGCATGGAAGATGGTAACAAGGTTGTTACTAAGAGGAAGTCTGTTGACCATGTTTGTGAAAGAATGTGGTTAATAGAGGCCTTAAGATAACTGTTATGTTTTGTATGTGTATAAATAGTCTTGAGTATAGTTTGTAAAGGCATCCCTTAACAAATGGATCAAACACAAGTTTCTTTTACATTTATCTTTATGTTTTCCTATACTTCACATTCTTTACCTTTACTTTTCAGTACTTTACAGTATTTCTTTACATTTTGTTTACAATATTTCATTTACTTTGGGCATGTTTAAGTTTCAATCTATTTCCCTAGCCTTCATTCATGCACCAATATCCTTTTAGTGATCTGATTTGCTGATCTGCCTACCAAACCCATTAGGGAGTAGTTTGGGAACCCATTTGCTGAGAGACAGAGTCTCTCTCTTAGTATTAATCGCCTGATCATGGGAATTGATTGTGTTTTGCACTAGTCGAGCCTTAGTAATCTTGGAATAGTTTCTTGGCATGGCTTGATTTTCAACCTATTCAGCTAGACAAATATTTTTATGCAAAACATATTTTGGCATACTCAGTGGGACCATTGGTAGATCAGTTACCATTTTGGTAGCCAATGATGATGCCTGTGACAACACAAGCAGTTGCAATTGTAATTTCCTTTAATCAGCCTATTGCCACAGCAGCCTTATCTCAAACAATCCCAATTCTAGGGATTAAAGCTGAATAAGGGCAGCCGATGGTTGTGACGATATCATTAAGCCAATGGTTGAAAATGAGGTCGAGAATGTAACATCCCCCAGAATTTCCTTATTGTTTTTCGCCTATTTGTTTGGGTTTTTATCAAATAATTGATGTTAATTAATATTCAACTAAAATGTACCTAATTTCCGACCTCAAAATTGATGTTCAAGATCAACTAGAATAGACACGAGATTCGACCTCCAAGTTTATATCCAAGTTCAACGAGAATGAACATGAATTCCGGCATCAGAATTGATTTCCAAGATATACACAAGTTCTGATCTCCGAAACTATTTTCAAAAGCTTTTCATTTCTATTGATGTTCTCGAGTTCGAGCTTAGGACCGACTTTCGATATTGAATTGAGCTCCGGGATTATATAAGTTCTGACTTCCTGGTTCTTAAGGTGAATGTTTTGATTTTTTATTTCTAGGGTTATGAATCGATCTCCGAGATTGATTATTGGATCGAGTTTTGGAGTTATATGTATAAGAGTTTTATGGCTAGTTCTCGACTTCCGAGATTTGGGTATGAGGTTTTATGTTGTAGTACTAACTTCCAAGTTTATGATGAATATCCTCGACTTCCGAGTTTAAGTATTTTAGATTTCATATTCCTATCCTTGACCTTCAATTTTAAGGTGATTTGTTTGCTATACGATTTCCGACCTCCAACCTTATGTTTCAAATAATTTGTGCATGATTTCCGACATCCGACTTTGTTTCCAAGTTTCAAATAGAATAGACAAGATTTTCGATCTCCGATTTAATCTCCAAGTTTCAAATAGATGGGCACGAGTTTCGACTTTAAGCAGAATCGAGACGAGTTCTGATTTGAGATACAAGGGAAGTGAGTTCCACTTTTAGGTAATGTGGAGAATAATATAGCCACAAAAGAGGGAGACATGGCTGAACTTTACCCGCAAAGATTTCAACTAATCAAAACTCACAAAGCCAACTACCTCTTCAACGCTTAAATCAGATTTTTCTCTCTTATTTACGCCACTCTCTCCCCTGATTTCAACCTTCTTTTCTCTCTTTCTGTCAATCAACTCCATCAAACTTTCAAGCTTTACAAGGTTCTATCAATTCAAACTTCAATACCTAGCAGAATCACATTCCAAAGAGGTAGAGGTTCAATTTTATGCTGTTACTCTGATCGGGGTGGCTGATTTTAGCTTTATGTTCTCACTTTTAATGTGATTAGTGAATTATTATGATGATCTTTGACTGATTATTGGCTGTTTTTGTGTTTAAATTGATTAAGGAGTAGAAGAGGGCGAGGATAGAAAGATGTGAGGGGCTAGAAGACCAAATTCCCTCGGCAGTCCATATGGCGGAGTGTACGGCTTCTCCTACAGCCATTTAAAGTGGATAAAACTATTTTTAGATAAGAGTAGACATTCAGGCTTTCCATACATATACAATATAAGGCCATTGGATTAATATTGGGAGAGATGTGAATTTTTGAAATTTGACCTAGGAATCAGGACTTTCATCTGGGCAGTGTGACTTGAGAAGGGTGTAACTCACCCAACATAACTCCAAATTGAGTAAAACCAATTTTGTTGGAAAGTTTACATGTACGGAACATTCATAACAAAATTCCGAGTTTGGTACGATCCCATTAGCTTTCAGTGGTTCGAAGAAATTGCCCTATGTCCAAACCAGGCCAAAATAGGGCAATTTAGGAACATCAAATTTTGGTGCTTATAACTCGATCTCTACTAAAGCAAATGAAATGGAACTTGTTGCAAATGTCCTGTTAGCTTTAATATGATACCGATTTCATATAAATTGAGATGGTTTTCGATTTTTAGTAGATTTTTACTTTTAAGTGTGTAATTTTGGCTAGTCTCAGGGCAGGCCGGGGTAAAACTTAAATAACTTGAGCCACACCTATCAAAATTATGTGGAACTAAAGAGGTTAGAAAATAGACACATAATACTCTAACATATCCAAAATTAAGGTTTAAATGAGTTGAAATGAAGTTATGGCCAGATTTACAAAAATCGGGTTGAATGCAAGTGTTAAGATAGCAACCATGTAGACAGCAACCATGTTTTTAATTTCAATGATTGTGCCATGAATTTGATATGCGAAGTATGAATAAAATGTTATGAGATTTTTGAGAGTTTGGTGTTCTAATTACTGGCACTACTCATGAGGAAGCGGACATGTTCCGTTATGTTGCTGAAACTTCGATAAGTCGTATGCATGAGTTATAATATATATTGAGATCCATGTGCATTTTGCATGAAGTTCACAAAGGCTATGTTATGATGAAAGTTCCATAATGCTTGGGCCAGAACCAGATTAAAGTTAAAGGGAATAGATCGATGGGAAGGTCAGGGAAAGTAAACTTGACATTCCTGTATAGGAACGAGCTTGATCCTGATAAGCAGACTATTACCCAGGAGTCTAAAATGGCCAAGAACTCCCAGGGGACCAAGTAATGGAAAAGTTTATGAAGATCAAGTTGCAAGTTAAAGAAAGATATGAATTAAGTCAAGTGCACTTGCATACAGTCAAGTATAGACATCTTTATGTGCATCTCCAATTATCTGGTTAAGACATGATGTTATTATGTTCCTTGTTGAAGCATATTATACTATTCATATTTTTATAACTATCATATGATATGGCAAGTGATTGTTAAAATATAACCCGCTTTGAGACAGATGTTTTCAACTTAAAACTGAACCACTGGTTGTGTATATATGCTCATAATTTTCTTATAAGAAACCAAAGCGGCTGGAATTTTTATGATGACACCGTATGGTTTGAGTTTACCTACTGAGAACCATAGGTTCTCACTGCCTGCTTGTATGCTTTACTTTTCCGTAAACCTTCTAGCACCTAAGTTGAAAATCAAGTGTGAGGTGGAATACTGGGATGTTCATAGACCAAGACTCGGAAGCAAACTAAATCAAGAGACTACTGAAGCTAGTTGATGACCAGCGGGAGCAAGTTCTATGTGACATGTTAGTTACAAATTTCTTTTAAATTGTAATATTTTTTATCCTCTATATATCAGAGACAACAAATTATGGGCTATATTTTAGTAGTAAAGTGTACAATTGAAGAGCCATGTATTATATTTTCTACATTTTAAAGGTTCTCTTAGCACAGTGACAACCTCTTAATATACTCTGTGACTTAAGCATGGCTTATATAAGAGAGGGTGTTACAAAATGGTATCAGAGCAGTTCGTCCTATATAGGCCTATGGATGGACTGATTATGCTTCTGAGGCATACTCTGAAAATCTAGATAAACCATGCTTTAGGTCCTCGCATGAAGAGGACATAGAAATTTTATGCATGGTAACCTTGTTGTGAGTGTTGTGGACTACCTATTGCACTTGACTGAATATTAAGCCTGATCACCTCAATATAGGGTTTTGTGTAAACAGAATCCTAAAACACCCAGCAAGCTTATTAGGCACTTTCTATACATAATTATTAGGGATAAGACTCCTAGAAAGTAGCGATGGCATGAAGGGATAGACAATGGAGCAAGTTGAGGAGTACAGAGAATTGGGGAATCAATCAAAGGAATTATGTCGGATGGTTTGCTATGGACATAGTAAACCTAGTTATATCAAGGAGGTTGTTTGTAAGGTGTTGCCGGGTAAAGACTTCCTATCATCAAGGGCAGAATTTTAGTTAAAAATGACCATGATGGGGCTTGTTTCAAGCTTTATTGCAATTATCTGATCTAGCCTATCTTTTCTAGATTGAATCTAGAGGATTCTTCTGCCTAGTTTTGTAACTTTAGTACCTGACAAGAGTAAGATTATTACCTGCTGATGAGGTCATTTCATGTGGCATGGATGGTACCCTTACTTTCTTCATGAATAGGACTACCCCAAAGGTGCCTTGTCAACAAATTTAGTCCATGGCTTTTACTTTGGATTATGGTAATACCACATTATAAAGACCTAATGCTTCATTAAGAAAATTTGTAGAGTGGATGGATGAAGCAAAGAATTAGTGAAAGAAGCTAAGGGCAGAAGCTTCGGTTAGGTATAGGGGAGGCTTTTGTAAGTCCACATCTAGAGGATGGAGTAGGTTTTTCCTCAAGAATAATCAAAATCGACATTGTAGTGATCACAATCATCTAGACCTCAATGAATGGGTCTTTATAATGAATGCAAAAGAAGCTAACAAGTTCGAAGGACTAACCCAAGGTATCTGTGAAGTGGACAGTGAGACTCTAACTGTACTTTATGATTCGGGTGCCTCCCACTCATTTATTTCTCATGACTGTGTGGCTGTTTTGCGATTACCAATTTCTGAACTTGCCTTATGATCTACTGATTTCTATTCCTACAAATGAACCTAGTAAAACTAGTCAAATTTGCATCAATGATCCTCTTCGAATTGAGGATAGGACCTTTGCAGCTAATTTGATTTGTCTCCCTCTGTCTGGACTTGACATAATTTTAGGCATGGATTGGCTTTCCGCCAATCGAGTCATGCTCAACTGTTCTAATAAGACGGTGGTATTCTCCTTTGTCTTGTTTTCTGAATCCTAAGTCTCAACATTTTTCTATCTGGACTCTTAGTTAGTAAACAATAGTGGTTCGAAGAGTCGAGAATACACCCTCTTATTAACCAATGTGACGGAAGTTAAACAGAAACTTGAAGAGACCTCAATTGTTAAGGAATATCCTGATATTTTCCCAAAAGATATTCCTAAATTCCCTCCTGAGAGAGAAATTGAGTTCACCATTGAGCTGATTCCAGATGCAGGACTAATATCTATAGCTCCGTATCGAATGTCATCTTTGGAGCTAACAGAACTAAAGAAACAAATTGAAGAACTCCTGAAAAAAGGATGCATACGACCAAGTGCATCGCCATGGGGAGCTCCAGTCTTGTTTGTTAAAAAGAAAGATGGGAGCATGCGCTTATGCATGGACTATATATAGCTGAATAAAGCGACGATTAAGAATAAATACCCACTGCCTAGGATTGACAACCTCATGGACCAACTACAAGGTGTAACGGTATTTTCCAAGATCGATTTGCATTCAGGATATCATCAAATTCGAGTTCGGGAACAAGATATCCCTAAGACAGCCTTTCGAACTCGTTACGAACACTATGAGTATACCATGATGTCGTTTGGGCTGACAAACGCACCAGTAGTATTCATGGATTATATGAATCGGATATTCTGCCCATATCTAGACAAGTTTGTAGTGGTTTTCATCGACGATATACTTGTCAATTCGAAGACGGAGCAGGAGTACACAAAACACTGGCGGCTAGTTTTGCAAATTTTAAGAGAAAGAAAACTCTATGCTAAGTTATCCAAATGTGAATTTTGGATACAAGAAGTAAAATTTCTTGGCCATGTGGTATCCCATGGAGGAATCTCTGTAGACCCCAGCAAAGTAGAGGCAGTGCTAAATTGGGAAAGACCGGCCACAGTCACTGAGGTTAGGAGTTTTCTAGACTGAGCTGGATATTATCGATAATTTGCTAAGGATTTTTCTCGAATAGCCTTGCCCTTGACCAAGCTAACCAAGGAGGATGTTTCATTTGAATGGACACCAGACTGTGAGCAAAGTTTTCATGACTTGAAAAGGAGGCTAACCGCAACACCAGTGTTAACCTTGCCAGACCCTAAGGGACCATTTCAGGTCTATTGTGATGCTTCCAAGCAAGGATTAGGATACGTGTTAATACAAGTCGGAAATGTGGTTGCATATACCTCTAGACAATTAAAGCTACATGAAAGGAATTATTCTACACATGATCTCGAATGAGCAGCAATAGTATTTGCCTTAAAGATATGGAGATATCACCTTTATGGTGTAGGGTTCGAGGTCCTTTCTGATCATAAAAGTTTAAAGTACTTCTTTGATAAGAAGAAATTAAATATGAGGCGGCGGAGGTGAATGGAACTTCTTAAGGACTACGAATTTGAATTGAAATACCACTCAATCAAGGCAAATATGGTGGTAGATGCTTTAAGCAGGAAATAGTAGACTATAGCCTAGATGATGGTAAAAGAGATAGGGCTTATTGAGAGCTTCCAAAGTCTTAATTTGGGAATCCTTATGACTCTTAAGACTACTCAGTTACACCAAGTTAAGATAACCAGTAGCTTTAAAGAGCAGATTCGGCAAGCACAACAGTAGCATGCTAGTTTTCAACATACCATCAATCTTGTGCAATCAGAAAAATTAGCGGGTTTTGCTCAGGATAAAAAAGGCATATGCCGAGTATATACCGGAGGGAAATGATCTCCGAAGGAGAATCTTGGAAGAAGCACATAAAGGTAAATTTACCGTACATCTTGGCATTACTAAAATGTATCAAGATCTCAAGAATATGTTTTGGTGGCCAGGCATGAAGTCAGATGTGGCAAGCTTCGTGAACAAGTGCAACATCCGAAAAATTTTATCGTTAACAAATGAGTTGTTCGATTTTTATCAAATAAGTGGGTTTAATCAAAATTTGATTAAACATTTACTTAAAGCCCATTTAAGTGCAATTTAAAAAGATTAGGCTTGATGGAATTAGATTAGGAGCATAGAAAACCCCATAGAAAATTTTCAAGCCAGTTTACCGATTTAAGGGAAATCAGTAAGATTTCGTTATTTTAAATTGTCGGAATCGGACCAATAGAAATTTTTCTATGAGTGCCCTAAGATCAATGGCTAGGATTTAGTCAAACCACCCCCTCATGTGGCGCCTTGATCAACCATTGAGGGAGGCAAGCTAAACAAAATTTGATGATGAAGTTGAATCCACCAATCAAAGAGAAATACTTCCAAAAATCTTCACCTTATCTTTCCTTCTCCTTTTGTGAATTTTGGCCACCCCATTTGCTGAAGCTCCCTTCATTTCTCTTCTCCTCACTCTCATCTTCACTCCATTTCCATCTCTTCTTTAAGTCTCATCACGAGTTGCTTCCATCAAAGACACTAAATCAACACAAATTCAACTAGACAAGGTAAGAAATCCTACTTCTCTTCTTACTTTCTCTGATTTGGGGCTACATGGTGGTCATGTATAACCTGAGATATTGATGTTATGTAGAGTGATAATGATATTTTATGACTAATTTTGTATGTATGTTGTGATTAAAATTGAATTTGATAGCAAATAGCTTGAAGAATAGAGAATAATTTAAGAAACTGTTAGGGTTTCCCTTAGCGATCTGTACAACGGAGTGTATGGCTATACCTACAGCTAATTAAATTTGATGAGCCTATTTTTATATGAAACTAGACATTCAGGGATTTCCATACATATAAAATATAAGGCCATTGGGTTAGTATAGAATTAGTTATGAATTTTTGAAGTTTAACCTAGAAATCTAGATCCTTATCTGCGCAGTATGAGTTGAGAAGGGTATAACTCACCCTACACAACTCCAAATTGAGTGAACCTAAGGTTTTTTGAAAGCTAACATATAACGGAATATCCCATAAAAATTTCAGAACCACATTCATAGCCATTTGTTCCCACTGCACCAAGGAAGTTGACTTAAGTCTAAACTGGGCTGCATCAGGGTAATCCAATAGGGTCAAGTTTTGGGACTCATAACTCAAAATATACTTATTAAAATGACATAATACTAATTCATTTGAAAGCTTGTTCTGTTATCTTTAATTTGATATAATTCGTATGATTTTGACCTAGATTCTATTTTTAGTGAATTTTTACTTACAAGAACCCAATTCTGGCTAAGAATAGGGCAGTCTGAGGTAAAATATTTATATCTTGAGTTATACAAATCAAAATGAGGTGGGACCAAAAGGGTTAGAAACTAGACACATGAGGCTATGACATATCCAAAAATTGGATTAAATGAGTTGAATTGAACTAATGGTGGGGTATACCAAACTCGGGTAGAATGGGGGAGAATAAACCGAAAACCCTCTTGATGTTTGAATTGAAATTGTTGAATGATGTTATGAATATATAAATATATTTGCCGGTCCATATTGAATTGCAAGTTGTACAATTGTACTGGTTGTCTGGCACTATTCATGGGGAAGCGGACTTGATCCATTATGCTGTCGAAATTTCGGCAAAAAATTCATATGTTGTGTAATTTACAATAGCATGAATACATGATATTTGAAAGAATCAAGTTAGATGTACATTCCATTCATGACATTATAAAGGATTCCATATTACTTGGGCCAGCTCCGGAACAAATTTAAGGGGAATAGATCAGTGGGGAGGTCAAGGAAAGTAAATTCGGCAATCCTGTATAGGAACGAGCTCGGTCTTGAAAAGCGGACTATTACCCAGGAGTATATGGCCAATGACTCCCAGAGGACCAAGGATGGAAATAAGTTCTAATAGGCGAAAACCTTCAAGAATAAGATGCATTTTCTAATTTGCACATTAAAATGTACAGTATGATACTCCTTAATTGATTGTTCTAGATACCTGTTTATTATTCTTAATATGCTATTATTCCATTGCAATTACTGTTTAATTGTAATAGTATATCTGTTAACTAAAATTGAGTTTGTTTCGGTGTATATTTTATAAATAAGTATTTAAGTTAAATATTACTATTATGTTGTACTATTTTGAACTATGGAAAGACCGAAACAACTGGGTATGATAGCGATAACAGATATGTAGAAACTAGGAATTCTTAAATTTTTATTTCTCACCCTGCTATATGTTTCCGCGTCATTCTCAAACCATGGAGAACGCTGCAACCGGAGTGCTATTCATTGAGTTCCCCGGGCTCCATATCCACCTCGACCCGTTCCTGGACTCTAATATATATATATATATCCGGCAGGTGTCAGTTCCATCTTTATTTCTTTTTCCAGAGAGATTTTGCTGTACCGCTTATGCACCGACTTTTTGACCCTGCTGTCCCTTATATCGCCATTCCCCTTCACATGGCCTATCCATTTCCACCTCCACCAGCAGCAGCACCAGCAGCGGCAGCAGCTCTAGCTCCTATGGCCCCTCTTGTCTCACCACCGCAGTAGATGTCTGAGGAAGATCCGTTTGAGGCGGCGAGTTCCTCTTCCTCATTCTCCGCACCGAGTGTGGGCCATCCTCCTGCAGATGTCAGTATAGTGAATGGATTTCTTTCTTCAGATTCCATTTAGATAATGGGTCTACCATAGCTATAGTAGATGTACAGAATGGTCCTCTTTTGGCAGTCTGGGTCATGGGCAAATGGGTAGAAGTTAGGAGGTGTACATGAACTGTCCCATGGAGACTATCTGGGGTATTGTTCATAGAGACTGGCCATTTTGTTTTGTGTTAGCGGCCTCATTTTTTTTTTACCCTGTATCATTTTGACAAACTTTGAAAACAGATGTCTATGTATATATTGATGATGCACTTTGTAGTAGTTCTGTCTTTATTGCATTTTTATTTATGTTACGTTATTTACAGTATACCAATTAACTAGTATTTATTTCGCCGCCAAGCAGAAAATTTTGTTACGTGAATAGTCATCTTTATGTGGGCAACTAATAATGATACAGAAAACAAAATTTAATCACCACTACACATAATCACTTATCAGATAATTTATTATGACTTAAGTATAGTACTTTGTCTAGTAAGGTGTTACAACAAGTGCTTAACCTGTCAGAAGGTGAAAGCAGAACATCAAAAACCCTCCAGGATGCTACAACCTTTGGAAATCCCTGAGTGGAAGTGGGAAAGTATCTCCATGGATTTTGTAATGGGACTACCAAGAACACCAACAGGATATGATGCCATGTGGGTTATCGTGGATAGATTAACCAAATTTACTCACTTTCTACCCGTTTGAGCAAATTATCCATTGGAAAAGTTAGCACAATTGTATATCTAAGAAATTATAAGACTACACAGGACCCCGTCAACCATTATCTCTGATCAAGATCCAAGATTCACTTCACGATTCTAGGGAGCCTCATAAAGAGCATTTGGTACTAAGTTGTGCCTAAGCACTGCATATCACCTGCAAACGGATGGTTAAACAGAAAGAACAATTCAAACCTTAGAAGATATGCTGTGAGCCTATATAATGGAGCAACGTGGAAATTGGGATCAATACTTTCCGCTAGCCGAATTTGCATACAACAATAGCTATCATGCTAGGATCGACATGGCTCCTTACAAAGCGTTATAGGACGGAAGTGCCAATCTCCATTATGTTAGTATGAAACTAGAGAAACAACTCTATTGGGGCCTGATTTAGTTGAAAAGACCACTGAGCAGATCAAGAAGATTCGAAATAAGATGCTTGCCACTCAAAGCCGTCAGAAGAGTTACGTAGATACCAGGAGGAAACCTCTGGGATTTTCAAGAAGGAAACCACGTATTTCTGAAGATTATGACTACATTAGGGATAGGTAGAGCCATTCAGGTCAAGAAACTAAGTCCTCACTTTATCGGTCCCTTCCAAATGTTGAAGAGAATCGAATCAGTTGCATACCGAATCGTGTTACCCCCACATCTGTCAAACCTTCACGATGTTTCCCATGTTTTTCAGGTAAACCTGTAATTTTAGGCAAAAACAACTTTCTCAAGTCCAAGACTTAGAATATGGAAGCGATTTGGTTAGAAATCAAAATTGTTTTGCTATCGAAAATTTTGTTTAAGAAGAATTGATGTAGACACACAGAGTTATAGATTAAGTGATGACAGTTAATAAGATGAAAAAGATAGAGAAATTACACGGTGAAGTTTATCCTGGTTGGGCCAAACAAATGCCTATGTCCAGTCCCTAACTCTTCGTTGAGATTTTACACCATGAGTGTTCTTTTTCCAAGCCTCTCCAAGCTTTACAACCAAGTAGTATTTATCTTAGCCTGTCCAAGCTCACTTTTACCTTTATCGGGTCTGGTTACAATCAATTTGATAAAAGGTTTGTGTTTACACTCACACTAAAAACTCTTTATAGAGTATTGATCAAATGTGTACAGTGTGTGAGGCTTCTGAAAATGAGAATGTTATCTATTACAATCCAGTAGAGAAGATTTTAAAATAGAAGTTACAATGAGCAACTTTTGGAGGATTTGAAAGTCGAGAAGGTTGAGGATTGAAACTATTGTAATAAGGAGCATCTCACTCTTTGTAACACCCTAATAGTTCCATTCTATGCTTAAGTCATATTGTGGAATTACTAATTGTTATTTTTGCTCGCGAAACTAACATTACCTTTTAGAAATTACTTTGTACCAAAAATAGGGGTAAAATTTTTTCTACAAAACAAGTGAACCATTTTTGAAATCGAGAGCCATGAGCGCATCGTGAACATATAAAGTAACACCACTATCCCATACATACATTGCATTTAACAAGCATAGAAACCATAACAGTAACCACAATTTTTAGATAAAGGTAACATTCATTCTATGGCCATCCATGATAATACAATAATAGTCATACCAGAGTCATACATAAGATAATAATAGGTCCAATATCTATCGTAGGCCCTACACAAGAAGCCTACCAATACATAACAAAAGGAAATACATCAGAAAATCCTACTACCCAAGCATGCCATACAACAGAATGATAACCCTATAACTACGACCAAAAGGGGCTATCCTCGTGCTCGGCTTCGCATGCAGTCGTCACATCAAGCATCTGGCGGGAGGAAACCGTTCCCATATCCACTAGGAGAAGTGCCACCACGTCCTCCTCCTCGGGCACGTCCTCGCCCACGGGGCACAGCGCGGGTACGAATGAACCCACGACTGCGAACCGGGGTTGCAGCTGGGCCAGCAGATGAAGCGGAAGAATTAGAAGATAGACGAATCACCGAAGGCTGCGACGAACCCGAACGGTGAGATCCCCCAGAATGAGTCGGATAAATGGGGCTCAGACGAATCGGTCTCCACATGGAAGCTCAAATAAGATGGCTCCGACGGGTCAGAATCCAGTGAAACAGTCGGAGTCAAATGGGTATCCGAGTCAGTCTCATCATCATCAGTGGGGTATCTCAGTGGTTGAAAGTAGGGGCGGATGTCATCCATAGTAACCTCACCGAATGGCTGATGCGGTCGGAAAAATGGGCTCATCACGGGAGTCTGAAACTGGCGGTCATGGAAAATGTAGATTGTTGTGCTCGCCGACAGCACAGAGGCGTTCAGCACTGGGTCAAAGCGCCAATGCCATACCGGGAACTCAATGTAGATCACCATCGTGCCCACGTCGACATCCTCTGAAGATGACACGGGAAACGTAGGAATGAGAAATACTAAATTTCTCAGTAGGATCGCGACTAGACAAACACAGTGTCATCGTCATCGTCCTAGCCACTTCGGGTTTAATTATAAAAACAGTGGACAAATATAAGTTCAATTTTTAATGGTTTTGAAAACTTAGACCCTGAAGCGGGTTGCTTTTAAATTTAACATCATACTACATCATCATAATCTAACATACATACTGAAAGATAGAGTAAAAATTCATAATGCAAATGGGCAACATAAGTACATGCAAGGACATGCATCATCATCAATTTAACCATGGTTATACTTTTGAATTAACTTTCCTTTTTAGCACGTGCTTAACATTCTTCACTTTCCTTTGAAATAGACTACTTTTGGACATGAGCTCATTCCGTGACCGTCGTCACGCAGTACTAACCAAATCAGACTAAGCCGATATTGGTTACCTCTAAGTTGGAGGGTCCTCCATGTCACCCTTGCCTCCCTCATAGAGGTTCCTTGTGTCTTTGTGGATTGCCGTCTCTCACTTCCCTTACCGAAGTGATTGAAGGGTCATGTCCCATTGATTCTTTTCTTATCTTTATACTTTACATGCATAACACTTCTTTGACTAGACACATGCAATGATATGACTAAGTCCATAATTTTGACGGAAATTCGGCAGCGTAACGGCTAGACCGGAGCTTCCTCAAAATGCCAATCATCAACATTCAGCCAATAGTTCACCATATCATCACACTCATCATCTAATCATGAGACAAAGCTCTACCCAACTTGTCATTCATCATGCTGTATGGCATCACACATTCATACCCTAAAGGGGTTTATAGTTGTGTTATTCTTTGTGAAGAATATTGTGAATCATCACATGATTTCCCATGGTTACCTATGAGAGTATCACGCAGCTAAGATATGTGTATATGGTCTTTTAGTTACTTAGCTCTTGCATGAAATTATTCTTTACTTGAATTCATGTCTTATGGAACACTTATTCAAATTTAATTAAGTTAAGTGATTGTTTCCTTTCCTCGATATAGTGCACTTAATGATTCCTAGGTTCATGGTATGCTCAGAGGCCCTAATCATACTTCTGTTCCCAAGGAGTTCAAGATCCTTCTAATCCTTGGGTCATGACAATGCATAACCACATCATGAACCCAACAACACCATGTTCACTAAACACCAAGGGTGATTTTTAACTTAACCAAGTTACAAAGCTTCAAGCTTTTATCTTAAAGATTAGATCTTTATGGAATAACGATGCAAGTTACTAGCTTTTCCACTAAAAGTCTTGTTCTTTAGAAAAGTTGACTCATTTAATTATTCTAAGACCATTTAGGTCTCAACTTTATGACTTAAAGTTGTCTTTACCTAAAAAGGTTCCTACTTTATCAACTAGTGACATGAAATATTAACTTTAAGGTTAAAAAGTCTTAATTTTTATAGAAGCTCTCACCTTTGAGCATTGTTTTGGTTCAAGATCTAAACTTTATGAATTAATTGTTATAAAACAACACTTTTATGACTTAAAGGTCTCATTCTTGATTAAAGTTTGAAACTTTATAAAAGGTCTTTTCTTTAAGGTTTGATTTCTAAGACATAAAGTGACAAGATATCATTTTCTAACTCAAAAAGGCTTATTATGCCAAAAAGCTTAGACTTTTACATGCATTCTTGTCTTCAAAACAAAACAAAAGAAAACTTTATGATGGCACTAAAACTTGCGCCACTTTAAGTGTGTCAAGAAGCAAACTTTTTAAAGTTTTAAGCTTTTAGAATGTTCAAAGTCTTATCAAATCATGGGAACATAAAAAGGTGGAGCTTTTCTAGTCATCAACTCATCATAAAAAGGAAAGAACAACTTTAAGCAAGCTACCAACAAAAGAGGAAACTTAAGAACACATGAAGAATATCAAGAACATATTTTTCCAAAAGAGGAAACTTAAGAACACATGAAGAACATCAAGAACATATTTTTCCAAAAATGAAAACTTGGGCTCTTGAAGAGCATGAAGGATCTTCTCAAGCTTTCACTTAGAAATCTTGGTCATGAAAGAACCAAGCTCCAAGCTTTCTTGAGTAAACAAAATGAAAAAGATGAAGATCACTACCTTTCTTGAAGATGGCGCAAAACAAGAGAAATGGAAGAAGAAGATGATGACTCCTCTTGATGATGAAGGTGGCGATTTTGCAAGAAGGAAGGAGAAGCTCTTGAAATCTTGTGGAAATGGAGGTTGTAGTGTTTTGACCTTGTCTCCAAAGACCCAAAGATGAGGTCTTTGAAGGCTAAGTGAGTGGTTTAGGGTGGTAGTGGTGGAGAAAGGAAGAGGAAGATGAAGAAGATGAAGAAGTGTTTAGAGAGAAGTTAGAGAATTTGGCTTGAAGAGAGAGAATAGGATGAGTGAAAATGAAAATGTGAGAGTGTGTGTGTGTGTGAAAGTGGCGTCCTACATTAAGGGAGGGAGAGTGAGATATTTTGCTTAATTTTGTGTTAATTAGTGATTAAGGGGACAAAGTGGATGATGGGGAGACAAAACATGGTCAAACTCTTACATAAAGCACTGTTGTCTAATGCTTTATGCTTTTATGACATCACTCTTTACTTTATTGTCTAGTTGACTAAATTTGAATTTAATCATGTGATTAAGTGCTCATACAACTTAATTAAGATGATTAAGCAAGGATTAGTGATTAACACACAAGAACTCGATTAGCAAAAATAAATCTTGAGATTAAGCTTAATTAACCTTAATTAAACCCAATTAGGCTAATTAAAGATGATTAGTGCTTAATTAAGCTGTAGGGGCTCTGACTTACTTAATCAGAGATTATCTAATCTCGATTAAGCATTCTCTTGACCTTCTCATCCGAGTCAACCCCTTATTTAAGCCCTAATCTCAAAATTTCTCATTAAGTGCCTAATTACTCAGGGTTACTAAGATAATTTAGCACGACATGAAATTGAGGATGTTACACTCTTCTTCTTCATATTCTAGCTTTATATAGACTTCTAGATGTTACCATTGGAGCTTGCAGATCTTGAGACTTGTGCCACTTTGATCCAAAGGTCTATGACTGGAAAGAGAAGATACAACTTTCTTCTTCAACAAGTTGAGATGACACAAAAGTGGAAAAATAGCCGTTTGAAGTCTTCACCCCCTTTTCAGACTTGTTAGTGCTTCTTTTGCAGTATGTCAAATCATATTTGACTTTTTGAATTTTTCAATGAAGCGTATGGAAGAAGCTTTCAAGGTGAGATATTTCATGAGTAGCAAGCTTCTGATGATCACCTTTCTAGATTGAGTCATCCTTCGAAGTGCAGTGTGATCTTTCTCATGACATGTTTTTTCCTTTCTGATGCTGTATTACATCCTTTTAAACTTTCTTTCTTATTCTTGATTAAGTAAACATATAGAACACAAAGTGATTTATCCAATATAATCATATTTTCGTGAAGTACCATGGATTTAGATGCTTTGATTTGTACAACAATCATTTGACTCCAAAGTAGATGATTTTACTCACAGATGAAAGCATTTAGCTAAACCAAATCATTTACAATCCAAGAGTTTTGTTTAAATCTTGATTTGATATTCATCAAAATCTTACAGCTTAAAATGTCTAAGAATATAAGACTATTTCAGTTGGGCATTGGAGTTTACAATCTCCCTTTTTTTTATGATAGCAAATCAATATTTAAGAAAAGATCTTGTTTATCAAAATATTATCTCAAAAGAATATGATTTCTTATTTTAAATAAGTTACTTTCTGAAGTGAATTGAAAGAGTCATGATATCCAAAACCTTTAGAAAAGAAACTAGAGTGAGCATAGAAAAAATCTTTTACAATGCAGATAGTTATAAGCATATTTTCAAGTACGAGTTGCATAGGATTCCAATGACACATAAAATCATAATTTTTCGTATCCTTTTTAGGCAAGTGTGAGCATATCAGAGCAAGGATACAGATTTGTTCAGTTGATACATAGATAAATAGAGTAATCAAGCAGATAGTAACAACTATCAGAAAGAGAACTTAGTTATATCGATTTTTGAACAAGTAGGAATGTTCAACCTAAAACAACCACACAAATATCACTTAGTAGAATCAACCAGTTGAAAAAAGAATAATCATGATATAAGAGCATTCAAGAATACATAGATTACTTGAGTATCAACGAGATATGATATCAGAGATATAATGTACTACTAGAGATAAAAGATCAGATCATAGGATATTAAAGCATAATCATCAAAGAGATAGAGCATTGATATCCACTAAAATAAATTGTCCAGAAATGTATACTAAAAGGATTGTAAACTAGACACATAAGGCTATGACATATCCAAAATTTAGACTTAGATGAGTTGAATTGAGCAAAGAGCGGATTATAACAAAATCGGGCAGAATAGGAGGGAGTAAACTGAAAACCCCATAGATGCTTGAATTGAACTTGATGAATGATGCCATGAATATCTATATAATTGCTGATTCATATTGGATTGCAAGTTTGAAAGATTGTACTGGTTGTCTGGCTCTATTCATGGGGAAGCGGATTCGATCCGTTATGCTGTCGAATTTTCGGCAGGACTTTATGAGAACTTATGCTATGGATGATTATGCCTTGAATATATTTACATTTACATGTCATGTTCATGTACATCATGCATGCAAGCATAATTAGAATATGATATGAGAAGCAAGGTAAGAGACATATCCATGAATGCTCAAAGCATCCGCATGCATGATAAGATATGGGACGGAAAGGATAATAAGAACTTGCAAGAAGGACGTACCAAGCTACCACGTGAGGCATGGCATAGACCCAGCTAGCGTGGGCCAGAGCAGTACTGTCTAAGACTCGGGCCAGCCCTCGACCAGATTTAAGGGGAATAGACCGGTGTGAGGCCGAGGAAAGTAAACCCGTCACTTATGTATAGGTACGAGCTCGGACTTCAAAAGTAGGCTATTGCCCAAGGGTGAGAGAGGCCATTCACCTCTCATGGAAACTTTGAATTATTTCCCTTAGGCAGTGTGAGAATTTCTCAGGCAGTGCTATGCCATGACGATCCTCACACTTGGAATTATAGGGTAGTGTAACACTGCCGTTGAAAATACGGCACTACTATATGTTAAAAATTAAGAAATGACAAAAGTGCCCCAATAAACTTTTGTTAATTACCGAAATGCTCAGGATTTTTAGAAATTGTACTTTAATCCCAAGTGAATATTTCCACAATAACCCTAGAACTTTTCATAAAATGACCTTTATATCCCTACATCTATAAGATTAGCAAAATGGGATTTTAAGCATAGCCGAATCACATGGTGAAACCGTAGAAGTTTAAATCTCTGCCGATTGGGCCACGGAGGAAGTCTGGTATGAAATGACGTGGGGTGCCCCTGGACTTGCTCAAAATTATGAAAATGCCATTAGTTACAGAAAATAGGAAACAGAAAGGCTCCGGATTTACGAAAATGTCTAATTTACTCCATTAATTCACTTATTCGGTTTCAATAGTTATGTAAGGGTAATTAGAGGTTAATTAAATATTAATCAAGAGTTAATTAGATATTAGTTAGAGAGATTAGGCTTAAGATAAATTAAAATGAATATGTAGACATCTTACAAAACTATTAAGTAATGTTTGACCGGTTTGGAGAAAATCGGCGAAGATTCGGTATTTTAAATCACCAGAACCGAACTAGTAGAATTTGCTACTGGAATCCCTCACTTAAGTGGATGAAATTCAGCCACTCCTACCACATATGAGTGGCGTCAAGTATTGCTCAAGATAGTGGAAAAACTTGGCTTTACCTTCATTAGATTTTTATCGTTTTTGCCTAGTTGTTCGGTTTTATCAACTACTTAAAATTAATTAGCATTTGATTAAATTTTTACTGAGAGCCAATTAAGTATCATTTCGAGAAATTAGATATGAGAGAATTAGATTGAAAGTCTAGAAAACTTCATAAGATTTTTCCAAAACCAATTTACCGATTTAAGGGAAATCGGTAAGATTTCGGTACTTTGAATTGTCGGAACCGAACCAATAGAAATTATACTATGAAAACCCTAGGATCAATGGCTAGGATTTAGCCAAACCACTCCCTTATGTGGTGCCTTGATCAGCCATTGAAGGAGGGAAGCTAAACCAAATTCTATGATGGAGTTACATCCACCAATCAAATGAAAACTTGCTTTAAAAGTTTTCATTTTTCTCTTCCTTGGATAGTAATATTATGATAGGTGATCTTCTGGAAAGTTCACATATTGTAACTTCAACAGGGAAGCAAGACCATCTGTAATACCTTACCAGACAAAGTACTATGCTTAAGTCATAATAAATTATCTGATAAGTGATTATGTATGATACTTGTTAAATTCTATTTCCTGTATTAGTATTAATTACTTGCATAACAATACTTAATCACGTAACAAAATTTCCTACATGACAGTAGAATAAATATTGATTAATCGGTATACTGTAACTAACGTAACATAAATAAAAATACAATAAGGACAGAACAACTGCAAAATGCATCATAAATATGTACATATATATATATATATATATATATATATATATATATCTGATTTTAAAGTTTGTCAACATGGTACAAGGTAACAAAATGAGGCCGCTAATACAAAAGGAAATGCCCAATTTCTAAGAACAATACCCCAAGTGGTCCCCATGGGACATTGTATGTACATGCCTAACATCGATCCATCTATCCATGACCCAAACTGCCAAAAGAGGGTCATTCTGTACATCTACTACCACTATGGTAAACTCACTATCTAACTGGGACCTGAAGAAAGAAATCCATTCGGCATGGGTGCATCTGCCGGAAGGTGGCCCGCATTGGGAGCAGAGGACGAGGAGGAACTCGTTGCCTTAGATGGATCCTCCTCTAACGTCGAGGTGGAAAACATCGGCTGTGGTGGTGAAGCAGGAGGGGCCATAGGAGCGGGGCTGCTGCTGCCGCTAGTGCTACTGCTGCTGCTAGAGGCGGTGGAAATGGATGGGCCATATGAAGAGGAATGGCAATATACGGGATAGCGGGGTCAAACAGTGGGTGCATAAGTGGTACGGCGTAGTCTCTCTGGAAAAAGAAATACAGACGAAAGTGGCACCTGCCAGATATATATACAAAATCTAGAAACAGGTCGATGTGGATATGAAGCTCGGGGAACTCAATGAATAGGACTCCTGTCGCTGCATGCTCCATAATTTGAGAATGACGTGGTAATATACAGTAGGATGAGAAATAGAAATTTCTCAGTAGGAATTCGTAGTTCTATACATTTGTCATCGCTGTCATTCCCAGTTGTTTCGGTCTTTCAAAAATTTCCAGTGGTATAATGCAAAATGATATTTCACTTAATTACTTATTGAGAAACATACACCGAAACAAGCTCAATTTTAATTAATAGAAACACTAATGCAATTAAACAGTAATTGTAAAGGAGCAATAGCATATCACAAAAAATAAACAGGTATCCCAGTCAATTAATAAGCATTACACTGTGCATATGAATGTGAAAATTAGGTATACATCTCATTTTTGAAGACTTTTGCCTATTAGAACTTATTTCCATCCTTGGTCCCCTGGGAGTCTTTGGCTATATACTCCTGGGTAATAGTCCGCTTTTCAGGACCGAGCTCGTTCCTATATAGGATGGCCGGGTTTACTTTCCCCGACCTTCCAATTGATCTATTCCCCTTAATTTATTCTGGGGCTAGCCCAAGTGATGTGGAATTCTTTAGAATGTCATGAAATGAATGCACATCTAGCTTGTCGCTTTACATATGATGTACTCAAGTTGTCATAAATTTCATAACATATGAACTTCTTACTGAAATTTCGGTAGCATAACGGATCAAGTCTGCTTCCCCATGAATAATGCCAGACAACCAGTACATTTATACAACTTGCAATTTCAGTATAGAGCAGCAATTATACATGTACATTTATAGCATCAACAACAATTTCAATTTAAACATCATTAGAGTTTCAGTTTAACCCCCTCTGTTCTACCCGAATTTGGTGTGCCTCACTTCTCATCCAATTCAACTCATTTAAATCTAATTTTTGGATGTCACAGCCTCATATGTCTAGATTCTAACTCTTTTGGTCCCATCTCATTTTGATGTATATAACTCCAGATATAAACAATTTACCTTAAACTGCCCTGTTCTCAGCCAAAACTGGGTCCTTGTAAGTAAAAATTCACTAAAAATAGAAAACTAGGTGAATTCATACAAAATTTATATTAAATTAAAGCTATCAGAATAAGCTTTCAAATGAACTAAGTTTCATGTCATTTGCATAAGTATATTTTCACTTATGAGTCTCAAAACTTGGCCTTACTAAACTACCCTAGTTCAATCCGGTTTAGACTTAAGCCGACTTCCTTGGTGCACTGGGAGCAAACGGCTATGAGTTTGGTTCTGAAATTTTTGTGGGATATTCCTTTGCATGTTAGCTTTCAAAAAAATATGGGTTCACTCAACTTGAAGTTGTATAGGGTGAGTTATACCCTTCTCAACTCCTGCTGCCCAGATAGGAATCTAGATTTCTAGGGTAAACTTCAAAAATTCAAAACTAATTCTATACTAATCCAATGGCCTTATATGATATATGTCCCTAGATGTCTAGTTTCATCTAAAAATGGTTTCATCCAATTTAAATGGCGCTAGGCTTAAGCGACACTCACGCCAGACGGACCGGCCGTGAGGAAAACCCTAACAGCTTCTAGATTTGTCTTCCTCCTTCAAGCTATTTGCCGTCAAATCCAATTTTAATCACAACATATATGCAAAACCAGTCATAAAACATCATCATCACTCTATAAAATATCAACATCTCAGATTATGCATGCCCAACATGCAGCCCCAAATCAGAGAAAACAAGAGGAGAAGTACGATTTCCTACCTTGTCTTATGTAATTTATGCTGATTTTGTGTCTTTGGTGGTGGTGACTTAGGATAAGACTTGAAGATGGTTGAGAATGGAGTGGAAATAAGAGCAAGAAGGAGAGAAAGAGAAGAGCTTCAGCTGCTGGATGAGGGTCCAAAAATGGATGAGGAGAAAAGGAGAAAAAGGTGAAGATATTTGGTGGTTGCTTGCTTGTGATTGGTGGATCCAAGTTACTCATGAAATTTGGTTTACCTCTCCTCATCAAGGGCTGGCTAGGTGCCACTTGGGGGAGGTATTTGGCTAAATCTTAGCCATTGATTCTAGGGCACTCATAGAAAAATTCTACTGATCCGGTTCCGACAGTTTGAAATACCGAAATCTTGCCAATTTCCCTTAAATCGGTAAATTGGCTTGAAAATTTTCTGTGAGATTTTCTATGCTCCTAATCTTATTCCATCAAGCCTAATCCATCTAAATCGCACTTAATTGGCTTTAAGTAAGTGTGTAATCTGATCCTGATTAAACTCACTTATTCAATAAAATTGAACAACTCAGTTGTTGACGATAAAATTTTTCTGACGTTACATTTTTACCCTCCTAAAAAAATTTTGTCCTCAAAATTTAATACCTAAGAATAATTTGGGATGTTCTCTCCTCATACCAGATTCTAATTCCCATGTACAATCTGCTGAGTCTTCACGTCCCCATGCTACCTTCACCAATTGTACCGCTTTGTTCCAAAGGTGTTTGATGCTCCTATCCACTATCCGTGCTGGAGGCACATGAAAAGTCAAGTCATCCCTTAATTGGATTGATTTAGGTTCCAACAAGTGGGCAAGATCCGACTGGTATCTTCTGAGTTGCGAAATGTGGAAAACATCATGAAGATTAGATAGATGCAGAGGTAAGGCAACTCGATATGCAACTAGCCCAATTCGCTTTAAAATTTGAAAGGGACCTATAAAGCAAGGGCTTAGCTTTTTGACTTTAATGGCTCTACCTACTCCGGTTGTGGGTGTGATTTTTAGAAACATATGGTCTCCTTCTTGAAATTCCAAGGGTTTCCTCCTAACATCCACGTAGCTCTTTTGATGGCTCTGAGCCGTAAGTATTTTGCTACGGATTCTTTTGATTTGTTCTGTTGTCTATCTGACTAGTTCCAGACTTGGGAGACTCTGTTCTCCTGATTCGTACCAACATAGTGGAAACTAACACTTCTGGCCATATAAAGCCTCATATGGAGCCATGCCAATGCTAGCATGGTAACTGTTGTTGTAGGCAAACTCGGCTAATGGTAAGTATCGATCCCAATTCCCCCGTTGTTCCAGAATGTATGCCCGCAACATATCTTCCAAAGTCTGAATCATCCGCTCTGTCTGGCCATCCGATTGTGGATGATATGCAGTACTTAGACATAGCTTAGTATCGAATGCCTTCTGGAGCGCTCCCCAAAATCGTGAGGTGAACCTTAGATCTCGATCGGAAATGATTGTTGAAGGAATACCATGCAACCATACCACTTCTTGAATATATAGTTGAGCCAACTTTTCTAGAGGAGAATTCGCTTGAATGGGTAAAAAGTGAGCAGACTTGGTTAGTCTATCCATTATGACCCATATGGCGTCATATCCTGAGGGGGTTCTTGGTAAACCCATCACGAAATCCATAGAAATGCTCTCCCACTTCCATTCTGGAATCTCTAAGGGTTGTAATGTCCCTGTTGGCTTCTGATGCTCTATTTTCACCTTCTGGCAAGTTAAACATTTATTCACAAAATTGGCCACATCTGTTTTAAGATCTGGCCACCAAAACATCTTCTTGAGATCTTGGTACATCTTGTTAATGCCAGGGTGTATAGTAAACTCACTTTTATAGGCTTCTTCCAAGACCTTCCTCCTGAGGTTGTCCTCCTTAGGTACACATATTCTCCCATGATATTGCCATATTCCGTCTGTGTCTTAGGAAAATCCTGTTAGCTTGCCAGATTGTACCAGTCGCACTGTATGCTGGAAATCATCACTCCCTTGTTGTGCTTGCTGGATTTGGTCTTTAAAAGTACTAGTTATCTTAAGTTGGCGCAATTGAATGGCACGGGGGGTTACAGAGATACCCAAGTCGAGGGTTTGGAAACTCTCTATAAGTTCCGCTTCTTTGATCATTATCCATACCACTGTCAAGGATTTTCTGCTTAGGGCGTCTGCTACCACATTTGCCTTGCCTGGATGGTACTTCAGGTTGAACTCGTAATCTTTAAGAAACTCCATCCACCTTCGCTGCCTCATGTTTAATTCCTTCTAATCAAAAAGATATTTCAAACTTTTGTGATCAGAAAATACTTCGAACTTCACTCCATAGAGATAATGTCTCCATATCTTCAAGGCAAACACTATCGCTGCCAGCTCGAGGTCATGCGTTGGATAGTTTCTTTCATGAGTTTTCAATTGCCTGGAAGCATACGCCACGACGTTTCTATTCTGCATTAGCACACACCCCAATCCTTTCTTAGAAGCATCACAGTACACTTCGAACGGTCCATGAGGATCCGGCAAACTAAGTATTGTGGCTGTTGTCAATCTTTCCTTTAATTCTTAAAAACTCTGCTCGCATTTGAGTGTCCATTCAAATGGGGCGTTCTTTCTAGTTAATTTGGTTAAAGGTAGAGCTATTTGAGAGAAGTTCTTAACAAATCTTCTGTAGTATCCTGCCAGCCCTAAGAAGCTCCTGACTTCCGTAATTGTCGCCGGTCGTTCCCAGTTTAATACTACTTTCACCTTACTGGGATCCACTGAAATTCCCCTATAGGATACGACGTGGCTGAGAAACTTTACTTCTTTCATCCAAAATTCACATTTGGATAACTTAGCATAAAGTTTCTTTTCTCTTAGAATTTGCAGAACTACTCACAAATGTTCAGTGTGCTCTTGTTCCGTCTTCGAGTAGACAAGTATGTCATCAATGAACACCACCACAAATTTATCCAGATATGGCTTGAATATTCGGTTCATGTAATCCATGAATATTGCTGGTGCATTCGTCAATCTGAAGGACATCACAATATATTCATAATGTCCATAATGAGTCCGAAACGCCATCTTCGGAATATCTTCTTCTTGGACCCGAATCTGGTGATATCCAGACCGTAGATCAATCTTGGAAAATACAGTAGCCCCTTGTAGTTGATCCATAAGATCATCAATCTTTGGTAACGAATACTTGTTCTTGATTGTCACCTTATTCAACTGCCTGTAATCTACACAGATTCGCATTCCTCCATCTTTCTCCTTAACTAACAAGACTGGGGCTCCCACGGTGATGCACTTGGCCTACTGAATTTCTTTTCCAGGAGTTCTTCAATCTGCCCCTTAAGTTCAGCCAGTTCCAAGGGTGACATACGGTATGGTGCTAAAGATATTAGTCCAACTCTTGGCACTAATTCAATGGTAAACTCAATCTCTCTCTTAGGAGGAAACTCAGGGATATCTTCGGGGAACACATCAGGATATTCTCTAACAACTGGAATGTTGTTTAACTCCTGATCAACCTCTGTTATGCTGGTTGATAAGAAAATATACCCTTGACTTCTATTCCCACAAGGGTGCACTATTAAGGAATTTAAATAAAGAATTACGGGGATTACTGATTCAGAAGATGAAATAGGGGGAGTATAATGGATTTATCGGAGCAATTTAGCAGGGCTTGGTTGGCAGAGAGTCAGTCCATACCCAAAATAATGTCAAGTCCGGACAAGGGAAGACAAATTAAATTAGCCGGAAAGGTTCGACCTCCTATTTGACAGGGGACATTCATACAGATGTGGTTGGTTCCAACGGGCTCATTTGTAGGAGTAGAAACTAGCAAGTCATAGGGTAATTCAGAAATAGGTAGCTACAGGGCTATCATGCAATCATGAGAGATGAAAGAGTGAGATGCACCTAAATCGTATAAAACGGTTAAGGTCTTACCATTTACTTCACACGTATCTTGGATCAAATCTTCTGACTCTTTGACCTTCTGTGCGTCCATAGTGAAAACTCTTCCTTGGCGTTGCGGCCTAGGAGTCGGTTGAGAATTTCTGGCAGGGCATTCATAAATTCTGTGGCCTAGTTTGCCACATCCAAAGCAGACATTTTAACCTGCCAAGCAAGGGCGGTCGCCATGATTCCTGCCGCACTGGCTGCAAATCTGGTTCCCAAAAGGCCTTTGAGGCTGCTTGTTACTCGCCAACTGGAATTTTCTCTGCTGTTGTAAATTGGGCTTGAACCTCGGACCTTGTGGAGCTAACCCCCTCTTAAAGTTGTTGTCGGATGCTCTAGCAACAACTAACTTCTTGTTACAATCTTCTGTAACATCCCCATTTTTACCTAAGTTAATTAGCTCGGTGTTCCCGGCTAATTAGAGGGATTAGCGATTAATTGAGAACTAATCGGCTAATCTCGAGAGCAAGGGCTTAGTAAATCAAAGGCAAGTCAACAATTGAAGCTTAATGCATTAAAAGTTACGATTAAAAGCCTAATTGCCCAATCCTTATTAATTCATGACTTAAAACATAAAATCAAGGTGATCAAACATAATTAACTAAGAGCATATAAGTATCACATCCTAATCAAATTAACCCTCATATCTTCTTTACATAATTAACGAGGAAAAATCCTTTTCGATAAAAATGTGTTAATGGCATAATTAAACCAATTGAATTAATTAACATTTAGATAAGTATAACAATTATAAAGATGTAGAAACTTCCCTTTAATTATTGTTTAAAGGTTTGGTCAAAGCAAGAGCCACATCTAACCATTCAATTACCTTCTCATCATACACCACTAGATCAAGAGTCCATGTTAGTAGAACCCTTAAGTCATGACAAGAGTTGTACTCTCCTTCATCAAGATTGTGACACTTGGAGTGATCACAATCATCCAATGCCAATCCAAAGGTAGCTCATGCTTTTAATCAATTGACAAAAACACCACAAAGCCTTTTACCCAAGTACCAAGACTCAAAGGAAACACAATACTCCCTTTTGCCCCATGGTTTTTCCCACTCCTTAGCTTGTGTAAGAAGCCAAAGTCACCTCACTTTCCTCCCTCCTTATGCGCCACCTTCAGCCCTCCCTCTCTCCTCCATTCATTTTTCATTTCCTCTCTCAAGAATACACACAAAGCTCTCACCTCTCTCTAAACTTCTCTTTGTTCTTCCTACTCTTCTTCTTGTTCTTCTTATTTTCCTACCCTAAGTCCTCACTTTTCTACCACCATCACCCTCATCTCCTATCACCACACTCACCATCCCTTCAAGGACTACCATTTTTGGTCCTTGGAGAAACAAAGCCACTCATACACAAGCCCCAATACCAAGCTCAAGAGAAAGGAGGCCATCTCCAACTACTTCATCTTCCAAGCTTCCAAGAAAAACTCATTTGGCAGTGACTCTAACCTACTCTTTTCATGTATTCTTCAAGCTCTAGAACTCCTAAGCTCTACATAGCTAGGTGGTTTTAGGACTTGCTTCAAGGTCTCATGACCATTTCTTGCTCTATGAGTTCTCTTGTCTTGTTGAAAAATGTTATCTTGAAATGAGAATATGTGGCTTGATGGTTTTATGTATCTTGCTCTATTTTGTGGTAAAACACTGATTTGGTGACTGAAACTTTGGATAAGGTAATGAGATAAAACATAAAAATGGTGATTTAAAGTGGTATGGCAACATTCCCACAAGTTTATTATGTAAAACTTAAAAACGGGTTAATCTGGAATTCAGGCAGTCTGTAAGGCGTTTAGTATATTTATTACCACAAAACTCAAAATGCAATGAAACTAATTTTCTGTGAAGGTAGACTCAAAGAGCTTTTCATACATCTAAAATATACGAGATTTGGCCTTAAAATGAGAGAGATATGAATTTTTAAAGTCTGCTGTTCCTGGATGGGTTTCTGTCCGGGCAGTAGGTACTAAAACGGGCATAACTCAAGCTATACATAACATTTTTAAGTGGGACCAATGTTTTTAGAAAGCCAAGACATAGAGGAACATCCCCATAAAACAGTTTTGTCAGATTCTTTGTGAGGAGTTCACAGTAAATGTTAAAAATCACTGACCCAAGATGAACTTTCAAATCTGAACAGTCAGAATAAAATATGCATAACTCAAGCTACAAAATGAATTTTTGAGTGGGGTTGCTTTTGTTTGAAAATAGACTCAGAGAAGTGTAAGCATACCAAAATTCGAAATAAAAGAATAAAAGATGAAATTATGGTGAATTTTTGAAGTTACTGCCCCACTGTAAAAGTAAAACTGGTTAGGGTAAAAGTTAAAGGTTAATGAAGAATAAGATTAAGACATTAATACCCTTATACTAAGTATTAGAAAACCTTCATAACTCAACTTAAAAAGTATCAAAAAGTACATTAGATAAAATTGGCCCTACAACAATTAAAAGAGGGCACCCAAGAGGTAACCTAAATTAAAAGCTTGCACCACATTTACTAAGCTAAGCTCATAAAACTTTGCTTGAGAATGTGCCTATGTTTATGTTGCAAGCATGATGTTATGATGATGATGTGATAATGATGATATGATATGATGATATGGTACTGGTATTCTGTTTGGCAAAATTTTGGGAAGCTTCGGTCTAGCCGTTATGCTGCCGAAATTTTGTAGAAATTGTGGACTTAGAAATATCTTGCATCATAAGTTTAATAAGAAAAGATTCAATAAAGTGTGATCCTTCAAAAGGGAAGGTGACCTAATTTAAGTTCCCCTCACCCACGACTCACATGAGGCATGGCATGACCCAACTAGTGTAAGTACCGAAATTTTATGGTGGCGACGGCCACGGTATGAGCTCATTACCACTTATGTTTAGTGGGTGGAAAGAAAGGACTTAAGATAAGTCAAGTTAAGGAAAGAAAGGAACTTCAGTCCGACCCAAGTAAAGAATGCAACTTTCAACATGTTGATGTATGTTATGAATAGCCGTATAAGCTTTTATGTATTCCATGATGTTGTTACTACAACGAGGATAACTACTAAAAATTGAATGCACTTCGGGTAGTAATGTTTTCAAAAATCAAATAATTGAACCTATTGAATGCTCACAGTTTTCATTTAAAAACCGAAGTGGCTGGGACGATGACGATGACACCTGTGTGTTAGGGTCGAGTCCTACTGAGAAATCTTATTTCTCATCCTAGTTGTTTTTCCGTCTCATCACCAGATACTCATGGAGCATCACGTGGCATGGAGCATGGAGCCTCCCCACCATGAGTGGGCCTATGATGAGGGCGCCCACGCTATTGTGGCCACGACCACCACGATAGTCCGCACATACTTCTACCTGGGTCGAGTTTTTGAGTAGGAGGAGCCAGAGATCCCGCCTGCCCCTGTAGACATATCATCGGCACACCTTGGACAGCCGCTGGGTCCTTGGGATTTCCCGCCCGAACCATTGCCCGAGATTGAGATGGAGCCTATGTCTCCAGGTCTACCCGTAGCCGAGCCCGTGCCCCTGCCAGAAGTCCCTGTGATCGAAGTGAGTTCGACCGCTACTCCTAGAGCCGCAGCCGCTTCGCCGCCGCTCCTCGAGTACCATCCTGCCACGTCCGAGGAGGATCCCTCTGAGGAACGTTCTTTGGTCGCCAGCTATACTCCTGGCCGTCGTATTCATCGCGTAGAGGTCAACAGCCAGCACCCTCACATCATCCATACTCCTCATGTTCCCCGAGGCCGAGCAGCGAGGGGGACCAGGCATTCGAGGACCTGAGTCCGTTCGATGGAAGGGTGTGGAAGGGGAAGAGAAGCCAGTATATGTCTACGTGGGCCTATCCCATTATTGCTCCTTATCTGTTGTATTTCATTTTGTATTAGACCTTGTTAGACTTGTACTCTTGATATTTTGGGGCCATGGCATGACCATGAGTTCCCTTTTATGTATTTGTGGGATATTATGAGGATAATTATAATTATATGGTTGATGTTGTAATTTGAATGCATGATATTATGATTTATCTCTTGTTCCTTCCTTTTATACCGAAATCTTTGCGATACGCTCGTTTACCGCTATCTTCTCGCGCAAGGCTTTACTTTCCAAAAGCGACGATATATTTCAAAAAAAAATTTTTACTATATTTTTCACGTAATTTAATTTCAAGTGAAGTTTAGTTTTTCACGAGTATAAGTAACAACTAATAAAACGCCGTAATACGACTTAAGCGTAATATGGATTTAGTAGGGTGTTATATTATGGTATCAGAGCAGTTCATCCTGTTAAAGCCTGAGGTTGGACTGACTTTGCTTCCAAGCATAATTCTACGTGTGCTATGTTAAGTCGTGCTAAGAACCCTGTCTGTATGATGGGACGTAGGACTTAGAATGCATGACCGTCGTGTGAGATTGCCTTGAGTTGCTGCCATGCTTATGCTTAATATTGGGCCTGATCAACTCGATATTTTTGTTTTGGTGTGTTCAGGAACTAATGGCAACTCGCAGACGTACCGCCATTGAGCCCAGCGATAGCACGAACATCGCTGATTTCATGAGGACCTTTCAACAGATGGTGAATGCCATGCAAGCTCAAGCTACGGCAGCTGAACACATGATGGATCAGCTAAACCGAAGGTCTGAAGAGTCCATCGGCGGAAACGGAGCAAGTACTGAATATCAGAAGTTTTCGGAATTTCGCAAGGCTAACCCGCCCAGTTTCAAGGGGGACTTCAACCCTGAGGAAGCTGATGAATGGATTAAAGAGATCGAGAAGATCTACTCTGTACTGACTTGCTCGGAGACCCAAAAGGTAGCCTTTGCTACCTATATCTTTGGCGAATCTTGAATCTACGGTGGAAGGGGGCGAAGAGCTTGATGGAGAGCGACCAAAGGGAAATCACTTGGGACGTCTTCAAGATAGCTTTCTACGAGAAGTATTTCCCTATGTCTGTACGGAACGCAAAGGAGATGGAGTTCCTGAGGCTCTACCAGGGAGGTATGAGCATTGCTGATTACACAGCAAAGTTTGAGGAGCTGTGTAAGTTCTCCGCGCTTTATCAGCGAAACCCCGATGAGCACTGGAAGTGCATGAAGTATGAAGGAGGGTTAAGGGCTGACATCCTAGCGTCCGTGGCCCCGCTAGAGATTCGGAACTATGCGGCCCTTATTAATAAGAGTTGCGTAGTGGAGGACTGTAACCGCAAGCTGGCTATCCAGAGGTCAGAAGCCCATACGAGAAGGCAGGCATCTCAAGGGCAACACCAGAGGCAGCCCCCACAAAAGAAGCCCTACCATGGCGACGGTTCTAAAGGCAAGCAACCACAGAGGTCCTTTGCTAATCCTCCAAGACCCGCCGGCCAGCCTCCGAAGCCTGCAACCAATTCCGTCTGCCCTAAGTGTGGGAAGCAACACAAAGGGGTTTGCTACGCTGGACAAAACGTCTGCTTCAGATGTGGACAGCCCGGCCATTTTGCCAAGAACTGCATGAAGGACACATCTGCCCCCAAACCGCAATGCCACGGGAAGGTCTTCACCATGAATGCTGAGGAGACCATGGAGTCTAGCGATCTCATTCGAGGTACGTGCGAAGTGAATGGTAACATCTTAACTGTACTATATGACTCTGGCACTACGCATTCTTTTATTTCCCATGATTGCGTAAGTAGATTGGGGTTGTCTGTTTCTGAACTACCTTATATGTTGCTTGTTTCTACTCCCACTGGGAAACCAGTTAGAACTTGTCTGTGTTGTTTGAAGTGTCAGATTCACATTGAGGGTAGAACTTATGAGTCTGATTTAATCTGCCTTCCTTTGTCTGGTTTAGATCTAATCTTAGGCATGGATTGGCTCTCAGCCAACCATGTTATGTTAGATTGTGCTACCAAGACAATCGTATTCCCTTCCTTACCTTCTAAACCTGTTAGTTTAAGCTTGAAACCTGTTGTGTTATACTGTTGTAAGACTGAGAATCAAGAATACGTTCTCCTATCGGCTAGTGAGGTTGAACTAGAGCAAGCTCTTGATGAGATTCCTGTGGCGAATGAGTACCCTGAAGTCTTCCCTGAGGATATCCCTGAATTTCCCCCTGAGAGAGAAATAGAGTTTTCCATAGAATTGGTGCCAGGGACTGGACCAATATCTATTGCCCCCTACCGCATGTCCCCTTTGGAGTTGGAGGAGCTAAAGACCCAATTGGAGGAGTTGCTGGAAAAGAAGTTTGTGCGACCAAGCGTCTCACCTTGGGGAGCCCCGGTGTTGTTTGTCAAGAAGAAGGATGGAAGTATGAGGCTGTGTGTGGATTATCGGCAGTTGAACAAGGTCATAGTGAAAAACAAGTACCCCTTACCAAGGATAGACGACTTGATGGATCAACTCAGAGGAGCAGTGGTGTTTTCAAAGATAGATCTAAGGTCGGGGTACCATCAAATTAGAGTGAAGGAGGAAGATATTCCCAAGACGGCCTTTAGGACTAGATATGGGCATTATGAGTTTAGAGTAATGTCGTTTGGTTTGACCAATGCCCCGACTGTGTTTATGGATTATATGAACAGGATCTTTAGGCCGTATTTGGATAAGTTTGTGGTGGTCTTTATAGATGACATCCTCATCTATTCAAAGATGAAGGAAGAACACGAAGAGCATCTTAGGATTGTGTTGGAAATCTTGAGGGATAAGAAGCTTTATGCGAAGTTGTCGAAGTGTGAGTTTTGGCTAGAAGAAGTGAAGTTCTTGGGTCACATCGTGACTAAGGGAGGGATATCCGTAGATCCGAGCAAGGTGGAAGCTGTAATGAATTGGGAGAGGCCGACGATGGTGACAGAGATTCGGAGTTTTCTCGGCCTAGCCGGATATTATCGGAGGTTTATAAAGGGATTTTCTCAGATATCCCTACCTTTGACTAAGCTCACTAGGAAGAATGCTGCTTTTGTGTGGACTGAAGAGTGTGAGAGAAGTTTTCAAGAGTTGAAGGCGAAGTTGACTTCCACACCTATACTAGTCCTGTGTGATGCCTCTAGAAGAGGGTTAGGTTGTGTTCTGATGCAAAATCGTAGTGTGGTAGCGTACGCCTCTAGGCAACTGAAACCTCATGAAGTTAACTACCCGACCCATGACCTGGAATTAGCGGCCGTGGTGTTTGCCTTGAAGATATGGAGGCACCATCTATATGGAGTTAGGTTTGAGGTATTTTCGGATCACAAGAGCCTGAAGTACTTGTTTGATCAAAAGGAGCTTAACATGAGGCAGAGGCGGTGGATGGAATTCTTGAAGGACTACGATTTCAGGTTGAACTACCACCCTGGTAAGGCCAATGTGGTGGTAGACGCATTGAGCCGCAAATCATTGCATGTGTCGTGGATGATGGTCAAGGAAGCAGAGTTGATTGAGAGCTTTAGAGACTTGAACCTCGGAGTTACCCTGACCCCTCGTAGCATAAGGTTGAATCTGATCAAGGTGACGAGTGAGTTCAGAGGACAGATTATGCGGGCTCAGGAAGATGATGAAGAGTTCTTGAGGATTGTAGTCCAGGTTAAGGAGGGAAAGTTGAAAGGATTTGCTCAAGGTGTTGATGGCATGTGGAGGTATCAAGGGAGGTTATGCATACCTGCCAAGGATGACTTGAGGAGGATGATTGTAGAAGAAGCCCACAAAGGTCATTTCACCATGCACCCTGGCATAACGAAGATGTACCAAGACCTCAAGAGGATGTTTTGGTGGCCAAGCATGAAACGAGACATAGCAGACGTGGTGGATAAGTGCTTAGTTTGTCAAAAGGTGAAAATTGAGCACCAAAAACCCTCAGGCATGCTGCAACCATTGGAGATCCCTGAATGGAAATGGGATGGAATCTCTATGGATTTCGTGATGGGTTTACCCCGAACCTAAGCTGGATTCGATGCCATATGGGTTGTTGTGGATAGGTTGACAAAGTCTGCCCACTTCTTACCCATAAGAGCGAATTATCCTTTGGATAAGCTAGCCCAGCTATACATCCAAGAGATCGTAAGACTGCACGGAGTACTTGCAACCATTGTGTCGGATAGAGACCCAAGGTTTACCTCTAGGTTCTGGGGAGCCTTGCAAAAGGCATTTGGGACGAAACTTTGTTTAAGTACTGCCTACCACCCCCAGACTGATGGACAATCAGAAAGAACCATACAAACCCTAGAGGATATGTTGAGAGCATGTGTAATGGATCGACCCGGAAGTTGGGACAAACACCTACCCCTCGTCGAGTTCGCCTACAACAATAGTTTTCATGCTAGCATTGGGATGGCGCCTTATGAAGCCCTGTATGGCAGGAAGTGCCGATCTCCGCTTTGTTGGTATGAATCGGGTGAGCAAAGCCTCTTAGGGCCTGATCTGGTTAGAGAAACCACCGAGCAAATTAAGAGGATAAGGGAAAGGATTCTCACAGCACAAAGCCGTCAGAAGAGCTATGCGGACAAGAGGAGGAAGCCAATTGAGTTCCAAGAGGGAGAACACGTATTCTTGAAAATCACTCCTACAACAAGCATAGGTAGAGCCCTTAGAGTCAAAAAGTTGAGCCCTCGTTTCCTTGGTCCTTTTGAAATCTTGAAGCAAGTAGGAACAGTTGCCTACCAGATAGCATTACCACCTCATTTGTCAAACCTTCACAATGTCTTCCATGTCTCCTAACTAAGAAAGTACAACTCCGACCCCAATCACCTTCTTGAGCTAGAAAGTGTACAGTTAAGGGAAGACCTAACCTTCGACCTACCGCCTATGAGAATCATAGATAGGAAGGTCAAGCAGCTGAGGAACAAGTCTATGCCCCTAGTGAAAGTGGCCTGGGGAAAAGGACACTTGGAAGAGCACACGTGGGAACTCGAGGCAGAGATGCAAAGAGATTTTCCTCACCTGTTTTCAGGTAACGAATTTTGAGGGCAAAATTCTTTTTAAGGAGGGGAGAAATGTAACATCCCCATTTTTACCTAAGTTAATTAGCTCGGTGTTCCCGGCTAATTAGAGAGATTAGCGATTAATTGAGAACTAATCAGCTAATCTCGAGAGCAAGGGCTTAGTAAATCAAAGGCAAGTCAACAATTGAAGCTTAATGCATTAAAAGTTACGATTAAAAGCCTAATTTCCCAATCCTTATTAATTCATGACTTAAAACATAAAATCAAGGTGATCAAACCTAATTAACTAAGAGCATATAAGTATCACATCCTAATCAAATTAACCCTCATATCTTCTTTACATAATTAACGAGGAAAAATCCTTTTCGATAAAAATGTGTTAATGGCATAATTAAACCAATTGAATTAATTAACATTTAGATAAGTATAACAATTATAAAGATGTAGAAACTTCCCTTTAATTATTGTTTAAAAGTTTGGTCAAAGCAAGAGCCACATCTAACCATTCAATTGCCTTCTCATCATACACCACTAGATCAAGAGTCCATGTTAGTAGAACCCTTAAGTCATGACAAGAGTTGTACTCTCCTTCATCAAGATTGTGACACTTGGAGTGATCACAATCACCCAATGCCAATCCAAAGGTAGCTCATGCTTTTAACCAATTGACAAAAACACCACAAAGCCTTTTACCCAAGTATCAAGACTCAAAGGAAACACAACACTTCCTTTTGCCCCATGGTTTTTCCCACTCCTTAGCTTGTGTAAGAAGCCAAAGTCGCCTCACTTTCCTCCCTCCTTATTCGCCACCTTCAGCCCTCCCTCTCTCCTCCATTCATTTTTCATTTCCTCTCTCAAGAATACACACAAAGCTCTCACCTCTCTCTAAACCTCTCTTTGTTCTTCCTACTCTTCTTCTTGTTCTTCTTGTTTTCCTACCCTAAGTCCTCACTTTTCTACCACCATCACCCTCATCTCCTATCACCACACTCACCATCCCTTCAAGGACTACCATTTTTGGTCCTTGGAGAAACAAAGCCACTCATACACAAGCCCCAATACCAAGCTCAAGAGAAAGGAGGCCATCTCCAACCACTTCATCTTCCAAGCTTCCAAGAAAAACTCATTTGGTAGTGACTCTAACCTACTCTTTTCATGTATTCTTCAAGCTCTAGAACTCCTAAGCTCTACATAGCTAGGTGGTTTTAGGACTTGCTTCAAGGTCTCATGACCATTTCTTGCTCTATGAGTTCTCTTGTCTTGTTGAAAAATGTTATCTTGAAATGAGAATATGTGGCTTGATGGTTTTATGTATCTTGCTCTATTTTGTGGTAAAACACTGATTTGGTGACTGAAACTTTGGATAAGGTAATGAGATAAAACATAAAAATGGTGATTTAAAGTGGTATGGCAACATTCCCACAAGTTTATTATGTAAAACTTAAAAACGGGTTAATCTGGAATTCAGGCAGTCTGTAAGGCGTTTAGTATATTTATTACCACAAAACTCAAAATGCAATGAAACTAATTTTCTGTGAAGGTAGACTCAAAGAGCTTTTCATACATCTAAAATATACGAGATTTGGCCTTAAAATGAGAGAGATATGAATTTTTAAAGTCTGCTGTTCCTGGATGGGTTTCTGTCCGGGCAGTAGGTACTAAAACGGGCATAACTCAAGCTATACATAACATAACATTTTTGAGTGGGACCAATTCTTTTAGAAAGCCAAGACATAGAGGAACATCCCTATAAAACAGTTTTGTCAGATTCTTTGTGAGGAGTTCACAGTAAATGTTAAAAGTCACTGACCCGAGATGAACTTTCAAATCTGAACAGTCAGAATAAAATATGCATAACTCAAGCTACAAAATGAATTTTTGAGTGGGGTTTCTTTTGTTTGAAAATAGACTCAGAGAAGTGTAACATACCAAAATTCAAAATAAAAGAATAAAAGATGAAATTATGGTGAATTTTTGAAGTTACTACCCCACTATAAAAGTAAAACTGGTTAGGGTAAAAGTTAAAGGTTAATGAAGAATAAGATTAAGACATTAATACCCTTATACTAAGTATTAGAAAACCTTCATAACTCAACTTAAAAAGTATCAAAAAGTACATTAGATAAAATTGGCCCTACAACAATTAAAAGAGGACACCCAAGAGGTAACCTAAATTAAAAGCTTGCACCACATTTACTAAGCTAAGCTCATAAAACTTTGCTTGAGAATGTGCCTATGTTTATGTTGCAAGCATGATGTTATGATGATGATGTGATAATGATGTTATGATAATGATGATATGATATGATGATATGGTACTGGTATTCTGTTTGGCAAAATTTTGGGAAGCTTCGGTCTAACTGTTATGCTGCCGAAATTTTGTAGAAATTGTGGACTTAGAAATATCTTGCATCATAAGTTTAATAAGAAAAGAGTCAATAAAGTGTGATCCTTCAAAAGGGAAGGTGACCTAATTTAAGTTCCCCTCACCCACGACTCACATGAGGCATGGCATGACCCAGCTAGTGTGAGTATAAGGGATAGGGCTTACATGAGGCATGGCATGACCCAGCTAGTGTAAGTACCGAAATTTTATGGTGGCGACGGCCACGGTATGAGCTCATTACCACTTATGTTTAGTGGGTGGAAAGAAAGGACTTAAGATAAGTCAAGTTAAGGAAAGAAAGGGACTTCGGTCCGACCCAAGTAAAGAATGCAACTTTCAACATGTTGATGTATGTTATGAATAGCCGTATAAGCTTTTATGTATTCCATGATGTTGTTACTACAACGAGGATAAATACTAAAAATTGAATCCACTTCGGGTAGTAATGTTTTCGAAAATCAAATAATTGAACCTATTGAATGCCCACAGTTTTCATTTAAAAATCGAAGTGGCTGGGACGATGACGATGACACCTGTGTGTCAGGGTCGAGTCCTACTGAGAAATCTTATTTCTCATCCTAGTTGTTTTTCCGTCTCGTCACCAGATACTCATGGAGCATCACGTGGCATGGAGCATGGAGCCTCCCCACCATGAGTGGGCCTATGATGAGGGCGCCTGCGCTATTGTGGCCACGACCACCACGATAGTCCGCACATACTTCTACCTGGGTCGAGTTTTTGAGTAGGAGGAGCTAGAGATCCCGCCTGCCCCTGTAGACGTATCATCGGCACACCTTGGGCAACCGCTAGGTCCTTGGGATTTCCCGCCCAAACCATTGCCCGAGATCGAGATGGAGCCTATGTCTCCAGGTCTACCCGTAGCCGAGCCTGTGCCCCTGCCAGAAGTCCCTGTGATCGAAGTGAGTTCGACCGCTACTCCTAGAGCCGCAGCCGCTTCGCCACCGCTCCCCGAGTACTATCCTGCCACGTCTGAGGAGGATCCCTCTGAGGAACGTTCTTCGGTCGCCAGCTATACTCCTGGCCGTCGCATTCGTCGCGTAGAGGTCAACAGCTGGCACCCTCGCATCATCCATACTCCTCATGTTCCCCGAGGCCGAGCAGCGAGGGGGACCAGGCATTTGAGGACCTGAGTCCGTTCGATGGAAGGGCGTGGAAGGGGCAGAGAAGCCAGTATATGTCTACATGGGCCTATCCCATTATTGCTCCTTATCTGTTGTATTTCATTTTGTATTAGACCTTGTCAGACTTGTACTCTTGATATTTTGGGGCTATGGCATGACCATGAGTTCCCTTTTATGTATTTGTGGGATATTATGAGGATAATTATAATTATATGGTTGATGTTGTAATTTGAATGCATGATATTATGATTTATCTCTTGTTCCTTCCTTTTATACCGAAATCTTTGCGATACGCTCGTTTACCGCTATCTTCTTGCGCAAGGCTTTACTTTCCAAAAGCGACGACATATTTCAAAAAAAAAAAATTTTTACTGTATTTTCCACGTAATTTAATTTCAAGTGAAGTTTAGTTTTCCATGAGCATAAGTAACAACTAATAAAACGTCGTAATACGACATAAGCGTAATATGGATTTATTAGGGTGTTACATCTTCCACCAAGCGGCACTTGTTTACTAAAGTAGGGAAATCTCTGATCTCCATTGGTCCTATGGTGGCAAGAATATCCTCTCTTAGTCCGCCGTCAAATTTCATACATTTCCATGCTTCATTGGGGTTCCATTGATAAATAGTGGAAAATTTGCACAACTCCTCAAATTTAGCAATGTACTCCGACACGTTACTATTTCCTTGACAGAGGTGCATGAATTCCAACTCCTTTGCATTGCGGACAGACGCAGGGAAGTACTTCTGGTAGAATGCATCTTTGAATACGTCCCAAGTAATTTTCGTTTGGGGTCCTTCTAATAATCATTGTGCACCGTTCCACTAGAATTCCGTATCAGCTTCTAACATATAGGTGGCAAAAGTCACCTTTTGACAACCTGTGCAATCTAACACGGAGAAAATCTTTCCCATAGCTTTAACCCATTCATCTGCTTTATCTAGGTCAAAGGATCCCCTGAAGCTGGGTGGATTAGCCTTCCGAAACTCGACAAATTTGAGGTATTCCAGATCCATCCCAGGGCCATTATGATTTTCCCCACGTTCTACCTCTGACTGCCTTCCTAGTTGGCCCATCATTTGAGTTGCCGCAGCTACCTCTTCGCGCATAGCCTGCGCCATCTCTCGCATTACGTCCAGGAACTCCGTGGATTCCTCTTGGGCTGGGGAAGCTCGCAGTCTACCTCGCCTTCCAGAAGCCATTAAGTTCTGAACACACAAAACAAGAGTAATTGAGTTGATCAGGCTCAATACTACGTTCGATGTGCTAGTAAATAATAGCATACAGTTAGGCAAACTCCTTCACGTACGTCCTACCCATATGGACAAGACTCAGAACGTAATAAGATCTAGGGAATACAGAGCATATGTGAAGCATAGTCAGTCCAATCCTCAGGCTTATATTAGAATGTACTGCTCTGATACCAAAAATGTAACACCTTACCAGATAAAATACTATGCTTAAGTCATAATAAATTATCTGATAAGTGATTACGTATGATACTGGTTAAATTCTATTTCCTGTATTAATATTAATTACTCGCATAAGAATACTTAATCGCGTAACAAAGTTTTCTGTGTGACAGCGGAAAAAATACTGATTAATCGGTATACTGTAACTAACGTAACATAAATAAAAATACAATAAGGACAGAACAACTACAAAATACATCATAAATATGTACATATATATACATATCTGATTTCAAAGTTTGTCAAAATGATACAAGGTAACAAAATGAGGCCGCTAATACAAAACGAAATGGCCAGTTTATATGAATAGTACCCTAAGTGGTCCTTATGGGACATTGTATGTACATCTATCCATTTATCCATGATCCAGACTGCCAAAAGAGGGTCATTTTGTACATCTACTACCACTATGGTAAACTCACTATCTAACCAAAATCTGAAGAAAGAAACCCATTCGCCATGGGTGCATCTGCCCGAGGGTGGCCCGCGCTGGGAGCAAAGGACGAGGAGGAACTCGCTGCCTCAGATGGATCCTCCTTTGATATCGAGGCGGAAAGCATCGACTGTGGTGATGAAGCAAGAGGGGCCATAGGAGCGGGGTTGCTGCTGCCGCTGGTGCTGCTGCTACTGCTGGAGAAGGTGGAAATGGATGGGCCATATGAAGGGGAATGGCAATATATGGGACAGCGGAGTCAAACAGTGGGTGCATAAGTGGTACGGCAAAGTCTCTCTGGAAAAAGAAATACAGATGAAACTAGCACCTACCAGATATATATACAGAATCTAGAAACGGGTCGATGTGGATGTAAAGCTCGGGGAACTTAATGAATAGGACTCCTGTCACTGCGTGCTCCATAGTCTGAGAATGATGTGGTAATATACAATAGGGTGAGAAATAGAAATTTCTCAGTAGGAATTCCTAGTTCTATACATCTATCATCGCTGTCATTCCCAGTTGTTTCGGTCTTTCAAAAATCTCCAGTGGTACAATGCAAAATGATATTTAACTTAATTACTTATTGAGAAACATACACCGAAACAAGCTCAATTTTAATTAATAGAAACACTAATGCAATTAAACAGTAATTGTAAAGGAGCAATAGCATATCATGAAAAATAAACAGGTATCTAGGACAGTCAATTAATAAGCATTACACTGTGCATATGAATGTGAAAATTAGGTATGCATCTCATTCTTGAAGGCTTTTGCCTATTAGAACTTATTTCCATCCTTGGTCCCCTGGAAGTCTTTGGCCATATACTCCTGGGTAATAGTCCGCTTTTCAGGATCGAGTTCGTTCCTATACAGGATGGCCGGGTTTACTTTCCCCGACCTTTCCACTGATCTATTCCCCTTAATTTATTCCCGAGCTGGCCCAAGTGATGTGGAATTCTTTATAATGTCATGAAATGAATGCACATCTAGCTTGTCTCTTTACATATGATGTACTCAAGTTGTCATAAATTTCATAACATATGAAATTCTTACCGAAATTTCGGCAGCATAACGAATCATGTCCGCTTCCCCATGAATAGTGTCAGACAACTAGTACATTTATACAACTTGCAATTTCAGTATAGAGCAGCAATTATACATGTACATTTATAGCATCAATCAACAATTTCAATTTAAACATCATTAGAGTTTCAGTTTAACCCCGTCTGTTCTACCCGAATTTGGTGTTCCTCACTTCTCATTCAATTCAACTCATTTAAATCTAATTTTTGGATATGTCACTGCCTCATATGTCTAGATTCTAATTCTTTTAGTCCCATCTCATTTTGATGTGTATAACTCTAGATATAAACAATTTACCTCAAATTGCCCTGTTCTTAGCCAGAATTGGGTCCTTGTAAGTAAAAATTCATTAAAAATAGAAAACTAGGTGAATCCATACGAAATTTATATCAAATTAAAGCTATCAGAATAAGCTTTCAAATGAACTAATTTTCATGTCATTTGCATAAGTATATTTTGACTTATGAGTCTTGAAACTTGGCCTTACTAAACTACCCTGGTTCAATCCGGTTTAGACTTAAGCCAAATTCCTTGGTGCACTAGGAGCAAACGGCTATGATTTTGGTTCTGAAATTTTTATGGAATATTCCTTTACATGTTAGATTTCAAGAAAACTTGGGTTCACTCAATTTGAAGTTGTATAGTGTGAGTTATACTCTTCTCAACTCCTACTACTCGGATAGGAATCCAGATTTCTAGGGTAAACTTCAAAAATTCATAACTAATTCTATAGTAATCCAATGGCCTTATATGATATATATGTGGAAATCCATAGATGTCTAGTTTCATATAAAAATAGTTTCATCCAATTTAAACAGTGGTAGGCGGAGCCGTACACTCCGCCGAGGGAAAACCCTAACAGCTTCTAGATTTGTCTTCCTCCTTTAAGCTATTTGCCCTCAAATCCAATTTTAATCACAACATACATGCAAAACCAGTCATAAAACATCATCATCACTCTATAAAACATCAACATCTCATATTATGCATGCCCAACATGCAGCCCCAAATCAGAGAAAACAAGAGGAGAAGTACGATTTCCTACCTTGTCTTATGTAATTTATGCTGATTTTGTGTCTTTGATGGTGGTGACTTGGGATGAGACTTGAAAGTGGTTGAGAATGGAGTGGAAATGAGAGCAAGGAGGAGAGAAAGAGAAGAGCTTCAGCTGCTGGATGAGGGGCCGAAAATGGATGAGGAGAAAAGGAGAAAAATGTGAAGGTATTTGGTGGTTGCTTGCTTGTGATTGGTGGATCCAAGTTACTCATGAAATCTGGTTTACCTCTCCTCATCAAGGGCTGTCTAGGCGCCACTTGGGGGAGGTATTTGGCTAAATCTTAGCCATTGATTCTAGGGCACTCATAGAAAAATTCTACTAATTCGGTTCCGACAGTTTGAAATACCGAAATCTTACCGATTTCCCTTAAATCGGTAAATTGGCTTGAAAATTTTCTGTGGGATTTTCTTTGCTCCTAATCTAATTACATCAAGCCTAATCCATCTAAATTACACTTAATTGGCTTTAAGTAAGTGTCTAATTAGATCTTGATTAAACTCACTTATTCGATAAAACTGAACAACTCAGTTGTTAATGATAAAATTTTTTGGACGTTACACCATCATTCCCATCTCTCACAGCAAATGGATTACATCGTAGGGGCAAGATATTATGAAGAATAGCCAGAAGATTTAGCAGTTAAGGTACCCACAAAAAGTGAGAGGTGGACATCAACACAATAGTCGAGGAATCTCCATGCTAACCAATTGAAGAAAGTAGAAAAGTGGCAAGAACTTCTGCTATCCCACAATCTTTTCCCTACGTGAAGCTGATCGTATTTTGAGGGAGTAAGTATCGCAACAATCATTGAAAAGTTCAACAAAAATGACACAAGACCTGAATAGCAAATAATGAGAAATGGAGTAAGGTCCGCAAAAGAAGGAGAAATTTCGAAGCAAGGACTATAGATATATTTAGAGGGAAGCTCTAGCATTACACCTAAAACCTAACAGAAGGGGGATTCACCACTGATCGAAGAGGATCAGGTAGGCGAGAGTTTGAATATGGCCTGATCAGTTTCTCGAAAAACTTCAGCAAAGCCATTATGGCTAGTATTTGTCAAAGTAGATTGCTGCTGTAGCTGATAACTTTCATAATGGCAAGAACTTCTTCAGTTGGTATTTGGGACCCAAGGCACAAGTATTAGCAAGTTTAGCGAAAAACATAGCGCACAAGTAGTTAGACACATGACATGTGTAACACCCTACTAATTTGATGTTATGCTTAAGTCATAGCATTAAATTAGGTAGTCTGTGTTACTGTGTTAACGTTCTACTTAAATCTCGTGATTAGTATCACTAAACCGTTGATATGATGCGCTGTTATATAATAGACGTGAATAGCGTTATAAAACGTAATAAAGTTTAATATAATATGACGGAAAGATACGAATAAGTGATATATTATCAACTGTATACGTACATATGTCGGTTGGAAGCCAACCCTTTAGTCTACACATCTATACATATATATGTTAAAAGCAGATGAAATAAAGGAACAGCAAAATTCCTATTACTAAAAAAAAAAACAGAGACAGACTAGCAGGAGCCGACTGTGTCCAACGAGTCCATCTTGGAGTCGTAGAGAAGCTGCAGTTCTGGAATCTCAATGAAAAGAGTGGCCGTTGAGCCCTTCGCCAGCATCTGAGAATGATGTGGAAGCACAACACGGGGTGAGAATTTCGAGAAATTCTCAGTAGGGTCTATGTATGACATTCATCTGATGTCACATTCATTCCCAGTTGCCTCGTTTTTATTTAATGATAAAAATATGTGTACAAAGTAGGCTATCCGTTTTAATGATTTAAGGAAAAGTCTGGTTCGAGGCAAGGTTCAGTTTTACTTTACAAGATATGAACAGATAAATAGACTACTAATAATGATTCGTATAGTAATAAACAGAATAATAAACGAGCGCAGTAAATACATATAAGAGGCAACAGTAAACATCTTGACATAACTATGCCATGTATTCATGCATGCTCATTCATAAGCTTTTCCATTACTTTTCATCATTTTCCATCTCTTGACATAATTATTTCCTATAACCATGCATTCATGTAATCATGCAAACTTAATCATGAACTTTTCTTCACAAACCTTTCCTTTACTTTTCATCATTTTCTTTCCAACCAACCCGGTTTTTATAATTCAAGCCATAATTTCATTTTAACTCATTTGGACCTCAAATTTGAATATGTTAAAGTGTTATGTGTCTATTTTCTAACCTCTTTAGTCCCATCAAATTTTAATTTCTACAACTCAAGATATCTAGATTTTATCTCGGCCTGCCCATTGGCTAGCCAGAATCAGACAACTAAAATTAAAAATCCACTAAAAATCGAAAACTGACTAAAATCATATGAAATTGGTCTCATATTAAAGCCAACAGAACAAAGTTTCATTTAGAAAAAGTTCCACTGAATTTGGCTTAGTAGGACTCGAGTTACAAGCCCCGAATTCGGACCTTCCTACACTGCCCTGTTCTATCCCGGTGTGGACATGGGGCAAATTGCGTGGAGCACTGGGAGCAACTGGGAACTTATTAAATCTGAAATTTTTATGGGATATTCTCCTATGTGTAAGATTTCTAACAAAGTTAGTTTCACTAATTTTCAAGTAGTATAGGTCGAGTTCTACCCTAAACAACCTAATCTGCCTAGAGCCAGAGTCAAAACCCTAGGTCGAAATTCAAAAATTCATAACTCCCTCAATTCTAATCCAAAAGAATATATGATATATCTATGGAAAGCCCTAGATGTCTAGTTTCATATAAAAATAGTTCCAGCCAATTTAATCAGCTGTAGGTGAAGCCGTACACTCCGCCGTACGGACTGCCGAGGGGTTTTGGTTCTCCAGCCCCTCAGCTCTTCTTTTTTCTATTCTTTCTTGCTTCAAATTCGATTTTAACGAAACCAACAACCCAAAGCCAACCACATATCATCATAATACTCCATTTAACACATCAAGAATCATAAGAATAATCCAAGCTCAGCCAGCCAAATATCACAAATCTGATGCAATTAATAAACTCCTACCTTTGATCCAAGTGTTTTTGCTAGAATTTGAAGGTTTGGATGAGCAAGGCTTGAAGTGGCTTGTTGTTGGCTGAAGTTGTGAGTGTAAAGAAGAGAGAAAGAGAGCTGAAAGAGGAGAAGAAAGTAGCGTAGAAGTGTGGGTCAGAATATGTGATAATGGGGCTGAAAAATCTGATGACATAAAGGGTGCTTAGTTGGCTTTTTCTTTGGCATTTGATTGGTTGGCTTTGCATGGCTGAAATTCAGCCAAGCTTGCCTCCTTTCTTGTGGCCAAAGTGGCGCCAACTTGAGGGATTAAGTGGCTGAGTTATCAGCCACTCAAAGTAGGGTTGATGGGTTGAAATTCTCTTGGTCAGGTTCAAACAGTTTAAAATACCGTAAACTTACCGATTTCCTTTAAATCGGTAAATCGGTTTCGTGAAAATTCTTATGAAATCTTCTATACTTCTAACTTAATTCTCTCATGTCTAAACTCAAGTAATTGCTAATCAATTGAGTCTAATTAATTGTTTAACCGAATCTTGATTAATCTCAATTATTCGATAAAAACCGAACAATTGAACAGAAAACGATAAAAGGATTTTGGAGGATGTTACATTACCACCCTCCTTAAAAATAAATTTTGTCCTCAAAATTTAGTACCTGAGAATAGTTCAGGATACTCCTTCCTCATTTCTGATTCCAGTTCCCAAGTAGTCCTCCGCATCTCCTTTTCTCCATGCTACTTTTACTAGCTGCACGGTCTTGTTCCGAAGTTGTCTGCTACTTCTATCTACGATCCGTGCTGGTTGTACACAGAAGGTCAGATCTTCCTTTAAATGTATTGATTCGGGTTCTAGGGAGTGTGTAGGGTCTGGTTGGTACTTTCGGAGTTGGGAGATATGGAAAACATCATGAAGATTTGATAGATGAGGAGGCAAAGCAACTCGGTATGCAACTGATCCGATTTGCTTCAGGATTTGAAAGGGACCAATGAAACGAGGATTCAGCTTCTTGACTTTGATTGCTCTACCTATCCCCGTAGTAGGAGTGACCTTCAGAAATACGTGGTCTCCTTCCTGAAATTCCAGAGGTTTCCTCCTGGTATCTGCGTAACTCTTCTGGCGGCTTTGAGCGGCAAGCATCTTGTTCCATATTTTCTTGATCTGCTCGGTAGTCTGCTCGACTAAATCAGGCCCCAATAGAGCTGATTCTCCTGTCTCATACCAAAGACAGAGGCGGCACTTCCGTCCGTACAATGCTTCGTAAGGAGCCATGCCAATGCTAGCGTGATAGCTATTGTTGTATGCGAACACGGCCAACAGTAAGTATCGATCCCAATTTCCGCGTTGCTCCAGTATATAAGCTCGTAGCATATCCTCTAAGGTCTGAATCGTCCTTTCAGTTTGGTCATCTGTTTGTGGGTGATATACAGTGCTTAGACACAGTTTCGCACCGAACGCCTTCTGCAAAGCTCCCCAAAATCGTGAGGTAAACCTCGGGTCTCGATCAGAGATGATAGTTGAAGGGGTCCCATGCAACCTTATAATCTCTTGAATGTACAGTTGGGCTAGTTTTTCCAGTGGATAATTTGCTTGAACGGGCAGGAAGTGAGCAGATTTTGTTAATCTATCCACAATAACCCATATAACATCATGTCCCGCTGATGTCCTTGGTAACCCCATAATAAAATCCATGGAGATACTCTCTCACTTCCACTTAGGGATTTCCAAGGGTTGTAACATCCTAGAAGGCTTCTGATGTTCTGCTTTCACCTTCTGACAGACCAAACACTTGCCCACGAAGCTTGCTACATCTGACTTCATGCCCGGCCACCAAAACATCTTCTTGAGGTCTTGATACATCTTGGTTATGCCAGGATGTACAGTGAATTCACCTCTATGTGCTTCTTCTAAGATTCTTTTTCGGAGATTGTTCCTTTCAGGAACACATACTCTGTCGTGGCACCGCCAGATGCCCTTTTGATCTTGGGCAAAACCTGCTAGTTTCCCTGATCGCACGAGACTAAGCGTATGTTGAAAGTTAGCATCCTGCTGCTGTGCTTGCCGAATCTGGTCCTTAAAGCTACTGGCTATCTTAATTTGGTGTAGCTGAAGAGTCTTGGGAGTTGTAAGAATTCCCAAATTAAGATTTCAGAAACTTTCAATAAGTTCCGTCTCTTTAATCATCATCCACGCGACAGTCAATGATTTCCTGCTTAACGCATCTACCACGATGTTCGCCTTACCTGAGTGGTATTTCAATTCAAATTCGTAGTCTTTCAGGAGTTCCATCCATCTCCGTTGCCTCATGTTTAATTCCTTTTGATCGAAGAGGTACTTCAAACTCTTATGATCAGAAAAGACCTCAAACCTCACTCCATACAAGTGATGTCTCCATATCTTCAAAGCAAATACTACTGCTGCTAATTCGAGGTCATGAGTTAGGTAGTTTCTTTCGTGTGGCTTCAATTGCCTGGAGGCATACGCGACCACCTTTCCGGTTTGCATCAACACGCACCCTAACCCTTGTTGGGAAGCATCGCAATAGACCTCAAATGGTCCATGAGGGTCTGGTAAAGCTAGCACTGGTGTCGTGGTCAACCTCCTCTTCAAATCCTAAAAACTCCGTTCACATTCCGACGTCCACTCGAATGGGACATTCTTTCTGGTTAGCTTGGTCAAGGGCAAGGCTATTCGAGAAAAATCCTTAACGAACCGCCTGTAATATCCAGCTAAGTCCAGAAAACTTCTGACTTCAGAGACTGTAGTTGGCCTCTCCCAGTTCAGAATTGCTTCTACTTTGCTGGGGTCAACAGAGATTCCTCTAGAGGATACTACATGGCCGAGAAATTTTACCTCCTTCATCCAAAATTCACATTTGGATAATTTGGCATAGAGTTTCTTTTCTCTTAAAATTTGCAGAACTAGCCGTAAGCGTTCCGCATGTTCTTGTTCCATCTTCGAGTAGATAAGTATATCATCGATGAAGACCACTACAAATTTGTCAAGATATGGGCGGAATATTCGATTCATGTAATCCATGAATACTGCTGGTGCATTCGTCAGCCCAAACGACATCATGGTGTATTCATAGTGCCCGTAACGAGTTCGAAAAGCTGTCTTAGGGATATCTTGTTCGCGACCTCAAATTTGGTGATATCCAGAATGCAAGTCGATCTTGGAGAATACTGTTGCACCCTGTAGTTGGTCCATGAGATCATCAATCCTTGGCAGTGGATACTTGTTCTTAATCGTCACTTTGTTCAGCTGCCTATGATCCACGCATAAGCGCATGCTTCCATCCTTCTTCTTGACCAACAAGACCGGAGCTCCCCATGGCGACGCACTTGGTCGTATGAATCCTTTTTCTAAAAGCTCTTCGATCTGTCATTTTAGTTCCGTTAGCTCCATAGGTGACATTCGGTACGGGGCTATAGATATTGGTCCCGCACCTGGAACCAACTCGATGGTAAACTCAATCTCTCTCTCCGGAGGGAATTCAGGAATATCCTCTAGGAAAACATCCGGATATTCCCTGACAACCGGAATCTCCTCTAGTTCCTGCTCAGCTTCTACCACATTAGCTGACAAGAGAATATACCCTTGGTTCTTTGGCCCAAAAGAGTTCAGATAGAAGAGTGTTGCAATTTGGGATTCAGAAAGTGAGATAGAGGGGAGCACCACCGTCTTATCAGAATAATCGAGTACAACACGATTGGCAGAAAGCCAATCCATGCCCAGAATTATGTCAAGACCAGATAGAAGGAGGCAAATCAAATTGGCGGCAAAGGCCCTGCCCTCAATTCGAAGAGGAACACTGATGCATATTTGACTAGTTCTAACAGGTCCATTGGTAGGAGTAGAAACCAGCAGATCATAAGGTAATTTAGAAATTGGCAATTGCAAAGCAGCTACACAGTTATGAGAAATAAATGAATGTGAGGCACCCGAATCATAGAGTACAGGTAGAGTCTCACCATTCACATCACAAGTGCCTTGGATCAATCCTTCTGACTTATCAGCTTTTTCTGCATTCATAGTAAAAACCCGTCCTTGTCGCTGGGGTCGAGGCGGCCGTGATGAGTTCCTGGTTGGACACTCGTAAATTTTGTGGCCTGGCTTACCACAACCATAGCAGACATTTTTGCCTACCAAACACGGCCGGTCGCCATGATTCTTGCCGCATTTTGTACAAGTCAGATTTGGAAAAGGCCTTTGGGGCTGCTTGCCTTTGTTGCCTGTCCACGAAAATCTTCGCTGCTGTTGTACATTGGGCTTGAATCGTGGGCCTTACGGGGCCAAACCTCTCTTGAAATTCCCACCAGATGCCCTAGCTGCAGCTAATTTCGAGTGGCAATCCTCCACAAGTCGGCATTTGTTCACCAATGTAAGGAAATCCCTGATCTCCATTGGGCTGATTGCAGTGAGAATGTCCTTTCGTAACCCACCTTCAAATTTAATGCACTTCCAGGCTTCATCTGGGTTCCTCTGGTAAATTGTGGAGAATTTGCATAGCTCTTCAAATCGGGCAATATATTCGGATACTGTCCGATTTCCTTGACGCAGCTGCATAAACCCAAGTTCCTTGGCATTTCGAACCGAAGCAAGGAAGTACTTCTGGTAGAATACATCCTTGAACATCGTCCAGGTGACTACTGTCTGAGATTCCTCGAACAATCTTCGTACGCCATTCCACCAGAACTCGGCGTTTGCCTCAAGCATGTAAGTGGCAAAAGTCACCTTCTGATGATCCGAGCAATCCAGGACGGAGAAAATCTTCTCCATGGCTTTGATCCACTCGTCAGCTTTGTCTGGGTCATACGCCCCTCGGAAACTTGGCGGATTTGCCTTTCTAAACTCCGCAAACCTGAGATAGTCCAGGTTAGCCTCTGGGCCATGTGGGTTCCCTTCACAGCCTACTGCAGGTCGCCTGCCTAGCTGTTCCATCATCTGGTGAGCTGTTGCGGCTTGTTCTCGCATTGCGTGAGCCATTTCTTGCATTGTGGCCATCAAGTCAGTCGGGTTCTCTAGAGCAGGTTCTGCACGTGGTCTGCCTCGCCTTCCGGAAGCCATTAAGTTCTGAACACACAAAACAAAGGTTATTGAGTTGATCAGGCTCAATACTAAGTCTAATGTGTCAGTAAATAATAGCTCACACGGTCTGGCACTTCATATACATGCACAACTATATCTCAACCATACAGGCAAGATCTAGTGCACGTTATTAGCTAAAAACACAGAATATGCGCAAAGCATAGTCAGTCCAATCCTCAGGCCTTAGCTAGGACAAACTGCTCTGATACCAAAAGTGTAACACCCTACTAATTTGATGTTATGCTTAAGTCATATCATTAAATTAGGTAGTCTGTGTTACTGTGTTAACGTTCTGCTTAAATCTCGTGATTAGTATCACTAAACCGTTGATATGATGCGCTGTTATATAATAGACGTGAATAGCGTTATAAAACATAATAAAGTTTAATATAATATGACGGAAAGATACGAATAAGTGATATTTTATCAACTGTATACGTACATATGTTGGTTGGAAGCCAACCCTTTAGTCTACACATCTATACATATATATGCTAAAAGCTGATGAAATAAAGGAACAACAAAATTCTTATTACTAAAAAAAAAACAGAGACAGACTAGCAGGAGCTGACTGTGTCCAACGAGTCCATCTCGGAGTCGTAGAGAAGCTACAGTTCTGGAATCTCAATGAAAAGAGTGGCCGTTGAGCCCTTCGCTAGCATCTGAGAATGATGTGGAAGTACAACACGGGGTAAGAATTTCGAGAAATTCTCAGTAGGGTCTATGTATGACGTTCATCTGACGTCACATTCATTCCCAGTTGCTTCGGTTTTTATTTAATGATAAAAATATGTGTACAAAGTAGGCTATCCGTTTTAATGAGTTTAAGGAAAAGTCTGGTCCAAGGCAAGGTTCAGTTTTATTTTAGAAGATATGAAAAGATAAATAGACTACTAATAATGATTCGTATAGTAATAAACAGAATAATAAACGAGCAGCAGTAAATACATATAAGAGGCAACAGTAAACATCTTGACATAACTATGCCATATATTCATGCATGCTCATTCATAGCTTTTCCATTACTTTTCATCATTTTCCATCTCTTGACATAATTATTTCCTATAACCATGCATTCATGTAATCATGCAAACTTAATCATGAACCTTTCTTCATAAACCTTTCCTTTACTTTTTCATCATTTTCTTTCCATCTCTTGGTCCCTTGGGAGTTCTTGGCCATTTAGACTCTTGGGTAATAGTCTGCTTATCAGGATCGAGCTCGTTCCTATACAGGAATGCCGGGTTTACTTTCCCCGACCTTCCCACCGATCTATTCCCCTTAACTTCTTATCCGGGGCTAGTCCAAGTAGCATGGAACTTTCGTAGTAATATAATCTTTTTTTCATAACCTTCATAGCTTTCATAAGAATGCATATGCATTAACATGTAATTCATAGCTTGTACATGGGTTCTACCGAAATTTTGGCAGCATAACAGAATGTGTCCGCTTCCCCATGAATAGTGCTAGCCAACCAGTATGTCAATTCATCACAAGGAACACAACTTCACATTTATATTCCAACATAAAACTCAAATCAACATCAAATTCATTAAGGCAGAATTCCTGCCTCAGCATGTCCAACCAACCTGGTTTTTATAATTCAAGCCATAATTTCATTTTAACTCATTTGGACCTCAAATTTGAATATGTTAAAGTGTTATGTGTCTATTTTCTAACCTCTTTGGTCCCATCAAATTTTAATTTCTACAACTCAAGATATCTAGATTTTATCTTGGCCTGCCCATTGGCTAGCCAGAATCAGGTAACTAAAATTAAAAATCCACTAAAAATCGAAAACTGACTAAAATCATATGAAATTGGTCTCATATTAAAGCTAACAGAACAAAGTTTCATTTAGAAAAAGTTCCACTCAATTTGGCTTAGTAGGGCTCGAGTTACAAGCCCCGAATTCGGACCTTCCTACACTGCCCTGTTCTAGCCCGGTGTGAACATGGGGCGAATTGCGTGGAGCACTGGGAGCAATTGGGACCGTATTAAATCTGAAATTTTTATGGGATATTATCCTATGTGTAAGCTTTCTAACAAAGTTAGTTTCACTAATTTTCAAGTAGTATAGGTCGAGTTCTATCCTAAACAACCTAATCTGCCCAGAGCCAGAGTCAAAACCCTAGGTCGAAATTCAAAAATTCATAACTCCCTCAATTCTAATCCAAAAGACTTATATGATATATCTATGGAAAGCCCTAGATGTCTAGTTTCATATAAAAATAGTTCCAGCCAATTTAATTGGCTGTAGGCAGAGCCGTACACTCCGCCGTACGAACTGCCGAGGGGTTTTGGTTCTCCAGCCCCTCAGCTCTTCTTATTTCTATTCTTTCTTGCTTCAAATTCGATTTTAACCAAACCAACAACCCAAAGCCAACCACATATCATCATAATCCTCCATTTAACACATCAAGAATCATAAAAATAATCCAAGCTCAGCCAGCCAAATATCACAAATCTGATGCAATTAATAAACTCCTACCTTTGATCCAAGTGTTTTGCTAGAATTTGAAGGTTTAGATGAGCAAGGCTTGAAGTGGCTTGTTGTTGGCTGAAGTTGTGAGTGTAAAGAAGAGAGAAAGAGAGTTGAAAGAGGAGAAGAAAGTGGCGTAGAAGTGTGGGTCAGAATATGTGATAATGGGGCTGAAAAATCTGATGACATAAAGGGTGCTTAGTTGGCTTTTTCTTTGGCATTTGATTGGTTGGCTATGCATGGCTGAAATTCAGCCAAGCTTGCCTCCTTTCTTGTGGCCAAAGTGGCGCCAACTTGAGGGATTAAGTGGCTGAGTTATCAGCCACTCAAAGTAGGGTTGATGGGTTGAAATTCTACTGGTCCGGTTTCGACAGTTTAAAATACCGTAAACTTACTAATTTCCTTTAAATCGGTAAATCGGTTTCGTGAAAATTCTTATGAAATCTTCTATACTTCTAACTTAATTCTCTCATGTCTAAACTCAAGTAATTGCTAATCAATTGAGTCTAATTAATTGTTTAACCGAATCTTGATTAATCTCAATTATTCGATAAAAATCGAACAATTGAACAGAAAATGATAAAAGGATTTTGGAGGATGTTACAACATGGAGGATGAGGAATTTACTCGATGAATTTGATGATGGATCAGAACGTCAGCGAAACCAAGTATATTTTGGGTACCCATATAATCCACGACAACTCTCTGCTTAGATATTAGAAAGTTATCTTGTAAGACAATATGGTAAGGAAAACTTTGTAGCTTCGATGAAAGGATCTGACTTTTAACCTTGGTTTTCACATTAAACTGCCTGTATCTCAATAACCAGGAATCAAGGAGGATATCAGACTAATAGGAAGAGTCACGAGTCGTAGAACTTAATCCATATAGTGGGAGTGACCTGAAATTTTCCTACAGGCATTAGGCATGAGACAAATTTTACCAAGAATAATGAGTTTTAAGATAAGGCTCCTAATTATAATTTTGGGAAACGGCCTAAGCCTATGTTTCTAAAGAACCGTATCGAAGGCGAATTTATTATTGAACTGAGGGTAGCTGAGCGAATAAGAATCTTGGAAAAGAATATATAGACCTCCTTGACATAGGCATTATTGTCACCACATATTGACATCAATTACTATGATAACTGCTAAACTTTGCAATTGCAAATTTTCATGAGTTGAATATCTGGGGTCTCATGTACAAGTGGCAGAAGATTTAGCAGCTACCACCAAGCAGGATTAGTGGGGTATAGAGCAAAGGAGATGAGTAAGAGTCTCCAATAAACTGAACAATGATTCAGAGCGTCGTAGGGACAAGGCAAGCTCGGACACCAACATAACCCTTATGGATCCTTTGTACGTATTAAGATATTACCTCATAACTATCGGCAAGTAATCTCAAGATAAGATGCAAACTCAAAAAGAGGAATATCTCTATAAGTTAAAAGGAATTTTTCCTTGACCTTTCTTAATCCTAGAATTTTGAGGACAAAATTCTTTTAAGGTGGGTAGAATGTAACATCCCTACTTTAGTAAACGGAACGTAATGGAAACTTTGAATTATTCCCCTTAGGCAGTGTGAGAATTTCTCAGGCAGTGCTATGCCATGACGATCCTCACACTCGGAATTATAGGGTAATGTAACACTGCCATTGAAAATACGGCACTACTATATGTTAAAAATTAAGAAATGACAAAAGTACCCCTATAAACTTTTGTTAATTACCGAAATGCCTAGGATTTTTAGAAATTGTACTTTAACCCCAAGTGAATATTTCTACAATAATCCAAGAATTTTTCATGAAATGACCTTTATGTCCCTATATCTATAAGATTAGCAAAATCGGATTTTAAGCATAGCAGAATCACGTGGTGAAACCATAAAAGTTTAAATCTCTGCCGATTGGGCCACGGAGGCAGTCTGGCGTGGAATGACGTGGGGTGTCCCTGGACTTGCTCAAAATTATGAAAATACCATTAGTTACAGAAAATAGGAAACAAAAAGACTCCGGATTTACGAAAATATCTAATTTACTCCGTTAATTCACTTATTTGGTTTCAATAGTTATGTAAGGGCAATTAGAGGTTAATTAAATATTAATCAAGAGTTAATTAGATATTAGTCAGAGAGATTAGGCTTAAGATAAATTAAAATGAATATGCAGACATCTCACAAAACTATTAAGTAACGTTTGACCGGTTTGGAGAAAATCAGCGAAGATTCGGTATTTTCAATCACCAGAACCAAACCAGTAGAATTTTCTACTAGAATCCCTCACTTAAGTGGCTGAAATTCAACCACTCCTACCACATATGAGTGGCGCCAAGTGTTGCTCAATATAGTGGAAAAACTTGGCTTTACCTTCATCATATTTTTATCGTTTTCGCCTAGTTGTTCGGTTTTATCAACTACTTAAGATTAATTAGCATTCGATTAAATTTTTACTTAGAGCCAATTAAGTATCATTTAGAGAAATTAGATAAGAGAGAATTAGATTGAAAGCCTAGGAAACTTCATAGAATTTTTCCAAAACCAATTTACTGATTTAAGAGAAATCGGTAAGATTTCGATACTTTGAATTGTCGGAACCAAACCAATAGAAATTATACTATGAAAACCCTAGGATCAATGGCTAGGATTTATCCAAACCGCTCCCTCATGTGGCACCTTGATCAGCCATTGAAGGAGGGAAGCTAAACCAAATTCTATGATGGATTTATATCCACCAATCAAATGAAAACTTGCTTCAAAAGTTTTCTTTTTTCTCTTCCTTCTCCCTTTAAATTTCGGCCTCCCCACAACCAGCCTCACCTTCCCACTTTCCTTCATCTTCTTCCACTTCTTCTCATCCCCAAACTCAAGCTCCAACCATCAACTTCACTCCAAGATCAAGTTCCACCAAGATTTCACACCATCAAGGTAGGAATTCCAACTGCTTTTCTTGTTTTCTTTGAATTGGGCTGATTGGGACTCCACCTTCTTCCCTCCTTCTTGTATGATTCTGATGTTATCTTGAGTGATGATGATGAATTAAGGCTGGTTTAAGTTGTATATGTGAGGTTGAATTGAAGATTGGGTGGATTGATTTAAGGAAAACATGAATTCAAGAAGAATTCAAGAAGCTGTTAGGGTTTTCCCCTCGATGGTCCGTACGGCGGAGTGTACGGCTCTACCTACAGCCGTTTGAAGTTGATGAATCTATTTTTATATGAAACTAGACATTCAGGGCTTTCCATACATATAAAATATAAGGCCATTGGATTAGTATAGAATTAGTTATGAATTTTTGAAAGTTAACTTAGAAATCTAGATTCTTATCCGGACAGTATGAGTTGAGAAGGGTATAACTCACCCTACACAACTCCAAATTGAGTGAACCCAAGGTTATTTGAAAGCTTACATGTAAGGAAACATCCCATAAAAATTTCAAAAGCAGATTTGTTGCCATTTGTTCCCAGCACACCAATGAATTTGACTTAAGTTCAAACCGGGTTGAAGTAGGGTAGTCCAGTAGGGTCAATTTTTGGGACTCATAACTCAAAATATACTCATGCAAATGACATGAAACTTAATTCATTTAAAATCTTTATCTTTCATTTGATATAAATTTTGAATGATTTCACCTAGATTTCTATTTTTAGTGAATTTTCACTTATAAGAGCACAATTTTGGCTAAGAACAGGACAGCCTGAGAAAAAATACTTATATCTTGAGTTATACAAATCAAAATGAGATGGGACCAAAAGGTTTGGAAACTAGACACATAAGGCTATGATCTATCCAAAATTTAGACTTAGATGAGTCGAATTGAGCAAAAGGTGGGTCATCACAAAATCGGGCAGAATAGGAGGGAGTAAATTGTAAACCCTATAGATGCTTGAATTGAACTTGATGAATGATGCTATGAATATATGTATAATTGCTGATCCATATTGAATTGCAAGTTTGAAAGATTGTACTGGTTGCCTGGCACTATTCATGGGGAAGCGGACTCGATCCGTTATGCTGCCGAATTTTCGACAGGAATTTATGAGAACTTATGCTATGGATGATTATGCTTTGAATATATTTACATTTACATGTCATATTCATGTACATCATGCATACAAGTATATATTTAGAACATGATATGATATATAAGGTATGAGACATACTCATGAATGCAACAAGCGTCCGCATGCATGACAAGATATGAAAAGGAAAAGATAATAAGAACTTGCAAGAAAGATGTACCAGGCTACCACGTGAGGCATGGCATAGATCCAGCTAGCGTAGGCCAAAGCGGTATTAGCTAAGACTTGGGCCAGCCCTCGACCAGATTTAAGGGGAATAGACCGGTGTGAGGGTCGGGGAAAGTAAACCCGTCACTCATGTATAGGTATGAGCTCGGACCTAAAAAGCAGGCTATTACCCAAGGGTGAGAGAGGCCATTCACCTCCGATGCACCAAGTGTAGAAAAGAGCAAGATCAAGTTGCAAGTTAAAGAAAGATATGAATTAAGTCAAGTGCACTTGCATACAGACAAGTACAAGCATCTTTATGTGCATCTTCAATTATTCCATTAAGTCATAATGCTTTTATGATTCTTGTTGAAGCATATTATACTATTCGTATTTATATGTCTGTCATATGAAATGGCAAGTGGCTGTTAAAATATATCTCGCTTCAAGTAAGGTGTTTTCAATCTAAAATTGAACCACTATTTGTTTAAATGTACTCATATTTTCATAATAAGCCGAAGCAGCTGGAATGTTTATGATGACATTATAAGATTGGTTTGAGTTTACCTACTGAGAACCTTAAGTTCTCACTGCCTGCTTGTATGTTTTTCTTTTCCGTAAACATTCCAGCACCAAACATACAAGTAGGCAGTGAGAACCTAAGGTTCTCAATAGGTAAACTCAAACCAACCTTACAATGTCATCATAAACATTCTAGCCACTTCGGTTTATTATAAAAAAATGAGCACATATAAACAAATAGTGGTTCAATTTTAAGTTGAAAACACCTTTCTCGAAGCGGGTTATATCTTAACAACCACTGGCCATATCATAACAAACAAATAAATACGAATAGTATAATATGCTTCCACAGGAATCATAAAAGTATTATAACTTAATAGGATAATCGAAGATGCACATGAAGATGCAATGTAATTGTCTGTATGCAAGTGCACTTGACTTAATCTATATCTTTCTTTAACTTGCAACTTGATCTTGCTCTTTCTCAGATTTCTGGTCCCCCAGAGGTGAATGGCCTCTCTCACCCCTGGGTAATAGCCTGCTTTTCAGGTCCGAGCTCGTACCTATATATGAGTAATGGGTTTACTTTCCCTAACCCTCACACCGATTTATTCCCCTTAAATCTGGTCGAGGGTTGGCCCAAGTCTTAGACAGTACCACTCTGGCCCACGCTAGCTGGGTGTATGCCATGCCTCACGTGGTAGCTTGGTACGTCCTTCTTGCAAGTTCTTATTATCCTTTCCGTCCCATATCTTATCATGCATGCGGATGCTTTGAGCATTCATGGATATGTCACTTACCTTGCTTCTCATATCATATTGTAATTATGCTTGCATGCATGATGTACATGAGCATGACATGTAAATGTAAATATATTCAAAGCATGATCATCCATAACATAAGTTCTCATAAAGTCCTGCCGAAAATTTGGTAGCATAACGGATCGAATCTGCTTCCCCATGAATAGTGCCAAACAACCAGTATAATCTTTCAAACTTGCAACCCAATATGAATCAGCAATTATATAGATATTCATGGCATTATTCATCAAGTTCAATTCAAGCATTTATGGGGTTTTCAGTTTACTCCCTCCTATTCTGCCCAATTTTGTTATAATCCACTCTTTACCCAATTCAACTCATCTAAGTCTAAATTTTGGATATGTCATAGCTTTATGTGTCTAGTTTACAATCCTTTTAGTCCCATCTCATTTTGATCTGTATAACTCAAGATATAAGTATTTTTCCTCAGGCTATCCTGTTCTTAGCCAGAATGGTGCTCTTACAAGTGAAAATTTACTCAAAATAGAAATCTAGGTGAAATCATTCGAAATTGGCATCTTATGAAAGCTAACAGAACAACCTTTCATTTGCAACAAGTGCCATTTCATTTTCTTTAGTAGAGCTTGAGTTATAAGCCCGAAAATTTGACCTTCCTAAACTATCCCATTTTAGCTTAGTTTGGATATAGGACAATTTCTTCAAATCACTGGGAGTAACTGGAACCACAACAAACTAGAAAATTCTCATGGGATGTTCTCCTATGTGTAAGCTTTCTAACAAAATTGGTTTCACTCAATTTGGAGTTGTATAGGATGAGTTAGACCCTTCTCAACTCATACTGCCTGGATGAGAATCTAGAATTCTAGGTTGAACTCCAAAAATTCATAACTAATTCTATACTAATCCAATGGCCTTATATTTTATATGTATAAAAACCCCTAAATGTCTAGTTTCATATAAAAATAGATTCATCAACTTAAAATGGCTGTCAGCGGAGCTGTACACTCCGCTAGTACGGATGCTGTAGGGTTTTCTCACAAGAATAGATTCTACTTAGCTCCTTTTTGAGTTTTTGATAAATTCCTCAACTTAAACCAAGTTTCGTCACCTCAAAACATTGGAAGAACATCAAAGCATCATCATACAAGTATGGCATAAGAGGAACATAGTAGCCACATAGTCACATGATACATCAAACAACTAAGGATTTGAGTTACCTACCTTGAAATCCTTGAAACTATGGAAGCAAGGAGGCCAAAAACCAACTCCTAGCCTTCTTCCTTCATCATGGCAGCAGCTCATATGAATGTGGGGAGGCTCTATTTGATGATTAATCATAAAATTGTTAGAGGGGTTTTGTAGAGAAGGAGGTGAGGATCAATTTTCATAAAAAGAGCAAGGGGATTTGAGGTCAAGAGGGCTTCCAATCTTGAGCTTGAAGTCCTTATCCATGGAGGTAAGGAAAGAAAGGAAGGAGAAGGAGAAGAGATGGAAGAAGGCTGAAACATGGTGGAGGGCACAAGTTAAAAGGAGATGGGTGAGATTTTTCTAAGCTTTATGACCTAGATAAGGATGGCTTGAGATATTTGGTTTCAATGGTCATGATTTGGCCAATTTTCCCTATCATATGGCTACCATATGGCGCCATCTATGGTGATGGAGGTGGCTGAATTTCAGCTATGTCTCCCCCTTTTGTGGCTAAAAATTGATTATCATTTTCCTTCTGCCTTAAATCGGAACTCGCCTCCACCCTGCTTAAGGTGGAAAATCATACCCTTTTTATTTGAACTTGAATATCAAATTGGAGGCCGGGCTCACGTCCATCATATTTGAAATTAGAAAATAAATCATGAGATTGAAACTCGTATCCATTTGGAACTTGAATTCGGAGATCGGATTTATTCACATTGAAATTTGGAAGTAAAGTCGGATATCGGGAATCACTTCAAGTTAGAGATGAAGTTGGAAATCGGTAATAATGCCCATTTCATACTTAATGTGGAACTCGGAGCTTAGGAAACACAAGAGCTTTGGAAGATTCTTAATATCGGAAATAGGAAGTAGGATTAGAATACGAAACCTTGTACCCGAATCCAGAAAATCGGGAAACTAGGATACTCAAACTCATACCCGAAATTCCTAAACTCGGCATCTCAGTAAACCGTAACTTCGGAACTCGATCAAGAATCAATCCTAAAGAACTAGTATAAACATGACCGAGGAAGTCGCGAGTCAATCCAGGCACAACTCCGGGAGTCGGTAATCAGTACATTATCCTTATTTGCCTGGAGATTAGAACTTATACCCGGAACTTGGAATTATCAGAAGCCGGTCCTAAACTCAAACTAGGGAACATCAATAGAAACAAAAAGCTCTTGGAAGTAACTTCTGAGGTCGAAACTCGTGTTCATTCTCGTTGAACTCGCATATAATCTCGGAGATCGTACCTCGTGTCTATTCTAGTTAATATTGAACATCGGTTATGAGGTCGGAGGCTGGAACTCGTGTAAATTCTGGTCGAACTTGGAGATCAACTCAGAGATCTGAACTCATGCCCATTCTAGTAAAGATCAACCCTGAAATCGGCACTTTTGTTCATTTTAAATCAACCCGAGGGTTGGATCTCGTGGTATTCTTGAGATTTGGTCGGAATTCGGAAATTAAGTACACCTTATTTGAAACTCAAAGTCGGAAGCAATGTCCATTGACTTGAAGATGAAATCGGAAGTCGTAAGTCATGAGAAATGAAGTCGGAACTCGTGGGGATGTTACATTTTTCTTTTCACCCACTAAACATAAGTGGCAATAAGCTCATACTATGACCATCGCCACCATAAATTTTCAGTACTTACACTAGTTGGGTCGATGCCATGCCTCATGTGAGTCATAGGTAAAGGGAGCTTACTTTGGGTCACCTTCTCTTTTGAAGGATCAAACCCTTAGTTCATTTTCTTCTTATTAAGGCTTATGATACAAAATTACTCTAATTCTTTTCCACATTTAGGCGTTACATATCGTCGTCCCCAAATGTGATTCCTTTATCGCATATCATTAGGCATCATCAACATATCATATTCATATCATCATCATTCATTATCATATCATCATCATATAATTATCATCCTTATCATAATCATATCACTATCATAATCATCATCATATCATATCATCATCATCATATCATTGTCATCATATTGACACATAGAGGCATGCATGTCATATAATGTCTTACGAGCTTAGCTTAATAAATTTGGTGCAAGCTTTTAATTGAGGTTGCCTCTTGTATAAACTCTTTTATTAGGCTTAGGGCCAATCTTGTCTATTATCCTCTTTGAAGTTTTTTAAGTTGAATTATGAAGGTTTTCCAATATCTTAATTTGGGGATCTTAGTGTCCTTAAGCTTATTTCTCATTAACCTTTAAACTTAACCATAACTAGTTTTACTTTTATAGTGGGGCAGTAACTTCAAAAATTCGCCATAATTTCATATTTTATAATCTTGACTTGAATTTTGGTAAGATTATAGTTCTCTGAGTATTTTTAAACAAAACAAACCCCACTCAAAAATTCATTTTGTAACTTAAGATATGCACATTTTATTCTGACTGCTTAGCTTTTATGTTTATTCTCGGTATAGTGAACTTTAAACATTACTGCGAGCTCCTCACAAGGAATCTGCTAAAACTTTTTTATGGGGATGTTCCTCTATATCTTAGCTTTCTATAAACTTGGTCCCACTGAAAAATGTTCTGTATAACTTGAGTTATGCATCTTTTAGTACAGACTGCCCGAACAGAAACATATCTAGGGATAGCACACTTTAAGAATTCATATCTCTCTCGTTAAGGCCAAATTTCACGTATTTTATATGTATAAAAATCTCTATGAGTCTATTTTTATTTAAAATTAGTTTCATTCCATTTGGAGTTATATTGAAATAGTTATTAGTCATGCCATACAGACTGCCAAAATTTTCTAACTTCCATGGTTTTGGTTCCAATGACTTTTCTTGTAAAAACATTAAGTCTTTTCCTCAAGTAACCATTTTTCTCTTCCAAACCACTTTTATACTTAGAGATCTTGGTAAAAATCAACATTTTGAGTTCTAAAAAGTTTGGTTCAAGATAAGAATAAATGCACAACATGTCATTTTCCAAGGAAAGAGCAAAAATCACAAACAACTTCTTATAATGAAAGCATGGCCATGAGGCCTTTAGTCTAAAACCACCTAGCTATGGAGAGCTTAGGAGTTCTAGAGCTTGAAAAATATAGAAGAAAGAGGGGTTAGAGTCACTACCAAATGAGTTTCTTCATAGCTTGAAGAGTGAAAATGGTTAGAGATGGCCTCCTTCTTCTTGAGCATGATAATGGGGCTAAGTGAGTGTTTGTTTTGCTTCCTCAAGAACCAAAGAGGGTGGTCCTTGAAGGGCTTGTGAGGGTGGTAATGGAAATAAGGTAGGAGGTAGTAAGGAGATTAGAAGAAGAACAAACAGGGTTGGAAGAACAAGAGAGTGGGGATGAGACTTGGAGAGAGGAGAGAGCTTTGTGTCTTAAGAGAGGAAATGAAAAATGGAATGAAGGGGAGAGAGATAGGCTGATTGGCACAAAAGGGGAAGGGGAAGAGTGATGTGATTTTGCTTCTTACAACAAGCAAGAGAGTGGGGAAAACGTTAGGGCAAAAGAGGGAGTTGTGTTTCCTTTGAGTCTTCGCATTTGCGTAAAGGCCATTTAGTGTTTTCTCAAGTGGTTAAAGGCATGACCACTCTTGGGATTCGCTTGATTGAGTAAGATCACTGCAAGTGGCATAATCCTAAGGGAGGAAGGTACTTCTCTTGTCTCGACTAAAGAGATACTACTAACATAGACCCTTGATCTAAGAGTGCGTAATGAGAAAGCAAACGAATGGTTGGATTTTGCTCTTGTCCTTGGCCGAAATTTGGTGCATTAATTATGAGAAATTTTTAAATCTTCAAAGCTATTAGAATTACCTAAGTTGTTAATCAATTTGATTAGTTAAATTGCTCTTTAATCGATTTCAGTTAATTACACTTTTAAGAAGTTTTTCTTCTAAAAGAATTAATCTTATGAATTATGAAATTAGGGTGTAAGAATTAATCTATCTCAATCGATTTAAGGTAAAACAATTGTCATGTACTTAATTAATAAGATTGGATTAGCTTAATTATATTTCTAAATTACGAATTAATGAGATTCGAATAATTAGGTTTTAATTAAAATGTTTAATACGTTATGATTCAATTATTGACTTGACTCAATTTAATAAGCTTTTGCTCATCGAGATTAGCCAATTAGTCCTCAGTTAATCATTAACCTCTCTAATTAGCCAGGATCACTGAGCTAATTAGCTTAGACAAAATTGGGGATGTTATAGTTGTTCTATCATATTTGGGAGTAGAGGTTAGTAGCTGCAAGGTTTGGAGTGACAAGGGTTACAGGAACTCCTTATGAGACTATGTCAATGGCTGGGTATGGCATTGGAATGCTTAGAGGTGCAACCTCATATTCAGAAACAACAGCTTCATTACCAATTTCTGTCACTAGAACAAGTGTATTCTTAGGCTCTGTTTTGTCTGGTGTAGTTTCAACTTCTTGACCAATTATCAAGCTTGTAGGTTGGATAGTAGGTTGTTCTGTCTTTCTTTCTGCTACTTCAAAGGGTAGCATAACCCTTTTCATCTTGGAAGGTGGATTGACATCTTCAATGATTACATACTGTTGGTCTACCTCCAAAAAAGCAGATGAGCTTCTTGTACTTCTAGTTGAGTCACCAATTCTAGCAGCTCTATCTTTCTATTTTTGACGCATGCCTCTTGTCTTATTTTGTTTTCAATAGCTTCAAGTAGGGCTCTTCTGATAGGTGATGGAGTGGATTGTCTAGAGGATTCTGCGAGGGCTTTTTCCACTAGTTTCTTGCCCTTCCTCTTGATCTTAGAATCGTCATTTTTATCTGAAACTTTTGCTTCAGCTTGTTTTTTGTTGTTCTTCTTGAGGAGCTTGTTCCCTAATCACAATCCCTTTTTCTCTAGGTCTTGAGGCTCTGACCTATGGTCTGGTAGGGGGAGCAGCATTCATTAGTTGTGCAGCAATGGCTAATGCTTCATCTTCTACATTAGAAGAGGAGGAAGGTGTTTCTTCAGCAAGTTTCAACAACCTTCTCTTGTTGATTCTCCTTTCTTTAGATACTGGAGAGAGACTTCTCTTTTGTCTAGTCTTCTTCCTTAGCTCTTTAGAAAGTTTGGATTTAACCTTCTAGAGAGGAGCTTGCTTCTTTTTTGGGTCCTTCTTTCTTTCTTTTTTTTCTGTTCTTCTTCCTTTTTTTTTCTTCCCTTCTTTTTCAGGGCCTTAAGGTTTCAAGCCCATGGCTAAGAATGTTTTCATGGAGGTAGCAGGGTGTTTTTCATCCTTCCTGTGTCTATCAACAGGAAGTTGTGCTCTTATGAAGACATGTGTAAGGAGCATACCCTAGGGCATAGCAGCATTACTCCTTCTTGCACCATCAATAGTGGAAAGAATATAGTCCAAAATCAACCTAATCAGGTTTTTCTTTCTTTTTGTCATGAGGCAGAATGTGACCATATGGTCCACCTCAGTCATAACATCAATGTTTCCTATCCTGGGAAGTATAGTGTATTGGACTACAGAGTATACAGCCCTAATAGTAATGAGAGGATTCGAAGTGCAAATGTCTCTTACTTGCATGTCTCTTCTACTCATTACAACTTCAAAACTTCCTCTTCTGTGGCTTCAAGTTGTTCCCACCATTTGGTACAACCTTTGTACAGGACACCTTCATTGGGTGTGTTGGTGATATGGACAAGATCAAAAGAAAGCACTTGGATCTCAAAGCTTTCAATGATGCTCTTTAGAGATGTGTTGTCTTCATCAACTAGAGCAAGTGTACTATAAAAAGCAGCAACCAACCTAGTGTAGATATCCTTAGATATCCTCAGCAAATCGTTCCACCCTTGGAACTTGAACACTTCAACAATCTGAGGGAGAGAAGAGAAGTTTTCCAAGGCAAAGCTTTGTCCAAAGGTAATAGGCCTGATGACATTGTTCCTATGAAAGTTAGTCTATATCTTTTCATCACCAAATATGTAAGGAACACTATAGTCTCTCTTTTTCAAGATGATGGTTTAAAATGGTAAAAGGTTGAAAGTGAAGGAAGGAATGTATATAGGCTAGGTGTATAGAGGGAAATGTAAAGGTAAAATATCTTTGAACGAAGAAGACGAATAATGTGAGGTTTTTCTCTATAACTTGGGAAATGAAAGGTTTAAGTGAGAAGTTGATGCGGTAGGTGAGGGTTAATAAGGGTAATTAATGGTTAAAGAATGTGAATAGTTTTCAAAGAGAAAACAACATCGTTTCAGGCTATTCATTTTCCCACTTGTTTAGGTAGTGTCATCGTGCCAAGGAGAGACGTAACCAATTAACCCATGTTCTAAAAACAGTTTCTAAACTGAGGCATGAATCAACTTTCTGGTAATAAGAACCTTTCTGACTCCATGAATATTTTCCATTTTCTGAATGAACCATTTTGAATTCTTCTTTCTGAACCACTTTTGATCCCATTTTTCACTACTTGTACTGTACACCATTCTTTCTCAACCAAGTCAGTAACCTATTCTGAGATAACTTTCTAAACCAATTCTTTAACCCTTGTTGATGTGATCTTTCTAAGGAATACTTTGATGGTTAGGAACTTTCTCCAAAAAACAAATCCAGTTGGGATGCAGTAATCTTAGCTTTAAGCTTTTGCTCAAGAGAGGGGAGGTAGTAGATACAACATGAATATATGTTTAGAAGCTAGTCATGTTCAGAAGGTACCTTATATGATAGAAACAATCTTCAGTTAAGGGTTTGGTAAAAATGTCAGCAATTTGACCTTCAGTATTTATGAACCTTAGCTCATTATCTCCTTTCTGAACATGATCTCTTATGAAATGATGCTTAATATCGATATGCTTATATCTAGAATGCTAAATGGGATTCTTTGTGAGATTCATTGCACTAGTGTTATCAAATAAGATAGGAATTTTGGTATACCTCATATTGAAATCTTCTAATTGATGCTCGATCCACAAGATCTGTGTATTGCAGTTTGCAGCAGACACATATTCAACCTTAATAGTCGAAAGAGCAATCGTGTTCTACTTCTTACTTGACCAAGTTATTAGTGATTTTCCAAGAAAGCAATAGCAACCACTTGTGCTTTTTCTTTCAATTCTATTTCTAGCAAAATCAGCATCACAATAACCTATTAAATTACAAAGAGCACCTTTGTCGTACCAGAGACCACAATTAGTAGTACTTACTAAATATCTTAAGATTCTTTTAACAGTGTTTAGATGAGATTGTTTAGGATTAGCTTGAAATCTAGCACAAACTCTTACACTTAATTGTAGATCAGGTCTACTAGCAGTAAGGTAGAGTAGAGAGCCTATCATACCTCTGTATAGTTTCTCAGAAACTTTTCCACCATCTTCATCAGCTTCTAGAACTTGAGAAAGATGCATAGGAGTACTGATACTCTTTGCGTTGTCCATGTTGAACCTTTTGAGCAAATCCTTAGTATATTTCTCTTGATGAATAAGAAAGGGTTGCTTGAATTGCAATCCCAAAAAGAACTTTAGTTCACCCATCATGCTTATGTCAAATTCTCCCTACATTAGCTCAGAGAAATTCTTGCATAGATTTTGATTAGTTGCACCAAAAACTATATCATCAACATAAATTTGTACAATTAGAAAATCATTTTTCTCATGCTGAATATATAAGGTAGTATCAACCTTTCCTCTTTCAAACCCATTTTTGAAAAAAAAAGATCTAAGACTATCATACTAAACTCTAGTTGCTTGTTTCAATCCGTATAAAGATTTAGAAAGTTTAAAAACATGGTGAGGAAGGTTTCCATCTACAAAACCAAGAGGTTGTTTAACATAAACTTTCTCAAATATGAAACCATTTAAAAAAGAAGATTTGAGATCCATTTGAAATAAAACAAACCCTTTGTGAGTACCATAAACAAGTAGCATTCTGATTGCTTCCAATCATGCTACAAGAGCAAATGTCTTGTCATAGTCAATGCCTTCTTGCTAGTTGTGACCTTGAGCCACTAGTCTTGCTTTGTTTTTTATTACTTTCTTACTCTTATCAAGTTTATTTTTGAACACCCATTTTGTGCCAATGGTAGATTATCCTTTTGGCAAGAAGACTAGAGTCCAGGCTTTGTTCCTCTGAAACTAATTTAGTTCTTCCTTCATAGCTTAATCCAGCTTTGATCTTAAAGAGCTTCATCAACACTTTCTGGTTGAGTTTTAGAGATGAAAGCAAGGTTGGATTCTGTTTTGAGTGATATGGTTCTTATTCATTAAGAAGGTTCACCAATAATTTGGTTTTGAGAGACAGCTCTCAAGTCTCTTACACTAGTATATCTTCGCTTGAAGGACGTATTTTCTAGATCTTCAGAAACATCATCAGAAACATGTTGATGAGAAAAGGGGTCAGAAGTATCATCATCATTTCTTATGGTAATCTGAAGGTTTTGTTGATGTTGGGCATTGTCATTTAATGACATATTCTCCATTTCTTCTTCCAAATCTGCAACCTTTTGATTTAAGTCATTTCTTCTTTCCATAAAGCATATGTGTATGGTTTCTTCTACAATCTGAGTCTTCTTGTCATATATCCTGTAAGCTTTTGAAATAGAAAAGTATCCTAGAAAAATTCTAGGATCAAATGTAGGATCAAACATTGAAAGCTTGCCCTTGGTTTTAAGTATAAAACATTTAAATCCAAAGACATGAAATTATGAAATATTGGGTTTTCTTCCTTTCCATAATTCATAAGGAGTTTTCTTGAGAATTGGCCTTAAGAAAACACAGTTTTGAATGTAGCAGGCAGTATTTACTATTTCTGCCCAAAATCCTCTAAATAACCCACTTTCAAGAAGCATAGTTTTGGCTATTTTTTGTAATGATCTATTCTTCTTTTCAACTACCCCATTTTGTTGAGGAGTTCTAGGAGAAGAAAAATTATGTGAAATGTCATTTTCATTATAGAATGTTTCATATTCTCCACCATGATCTGATCTGATGGAAGTAATGCAAAAACCCTTTTCATTTTGAATTCTTTTTGAAAAAGTTTTGAAGGCCTCACAAGCTTCATCCTTATGGATCAGAAATATAACCTATGTAAATCTTAAGAAATCATCCACTATGACTAGACCATATTTCCTACCACCTAAGCTAGCAATTCTAGTTGGTCCAAATAGATCAAGATGTAAAAGCTCAAGTGGTCTTGTAGTAGAAACTACTTTTTTTACTATGGAAGGAATTGTTGGTTTGTTTACCTCTGAGATAAAACTCACAAGATGAGTCATTTTCAAAACTAATTTTGGGTAAACCTTTAACTAATTCTTTCTGAGAAATCTCATAAATTAGTTTCATATGAGCATGACTAAGTTTCTTATGCCATAACCACTTTTCATCCACAAAAGATGTTAAGCATTTTACATTTTGATCTAGAAGGTCATCTAGATATAATACATAGGTATTATCATGCCTTCTAGTAGTAAGAATGATTTTATCATAAGTGGGATCTTTAATAACACATCGAGAAGGTTCGAACACAATCTTGTAGCCTTGGTTACAGAATTGGCTAATGTTCAGAAGGTTGTGAGTTAGACCTTCTACTAGCATAACATCATTAGTTAAATTAGAATCACTGTTACTAACATTACCTATACCAATGATTTTGGATTTGATTTCATCAGCAAATTTTACAACTCCACTATCCTTTGGTTTGAGGTTTCTGAACTAGGATTTATTTCCAGTCATGTGTTTGGAACACCCACTATCCAGATACCAATTGTTTTCCTTTAGACGTATTAATTTAAGACACACCTGCACCAAAAGCTATTTTTGCTTTAGGTACCCAAATCTATTTAAGTCCTTTTGTGTTAGTTGATGTTTTGGGTTTTTTCACTTTTTGCTTAGCTTTCCTTCTGATAAGCAACATTTTGATACATTGATTAACTCTCATATTAAGTTTATTGAACCTCTTTTGTGCTTAATTGAATAATATTGGACATATTTTATAAGTTTAGACTCTAATTGAGCTTAATTGTATTTTTCAGCATTATTACAAATTTATACTCTTTTTGTATTATGGCTGTATCTTGAGTTGTGGATATCTAAAAATTACAAATTTTATATTCTAGGAAAGCTGAGAGAAATATCTACAACTTTGATGAAGAAGTCAAAAACTAATTCAGATGTCTAGTGGGTCGAATTGGGCCACGAAGTCAAAACAGGGCTGTTACACTAGAACCTGATCAATGTGCACTAATTGGGCCATAACGTGAGTTGTAGACATTGGATTGAGGTGAAACTGGTGGTATTTGAAAGCTAAGATATAAAGCTTCACTTCATATGAAGAGTACTCTCCAAAATAATGACATCTTGATAGACTTATTGGCTGTTGAATTTGACTAACGTGGATAGAGATACAACTTAGACATGCTATAAAGATTTGGCCATAACTCTCTCATTTTAGGTCCAAATTAAGCAAATTGGATGTCCACTTAAAGCTAAGAGGCAGAGGATTAAGTTGGGCTCAAGGTTATTTTTGAATTTTGACATTTGAGGTCTGATAAGAAGAGATAAAACCGAGACGCGAAGGAGGACTCTAATTGCCAACATTTTTTCATTTTTCTTTCTTCTCTTTTCCTCTCCTCTTCTTTTCTTTTCCTTTCATTTTGCAAGATACTTGTTTTGGGTTCTACTTTGTAACCTTCATTGCTATGAAGAAGTAAGACTTCAAGCTAGTTCAAGGAGACTCCAAGGATATTATGGTTGTAATCTTGAAACCCTATACTTGAATTTCAATCATGTTTGTTTTCTTGATTCTTTGCCCTCTTTTATTTGTAAACTTACATTGAATGATATTGATATGTGGGTTTATGAATGAGGAATTAGTTGGTTGATTGCTAATTGGTCAATTGGTATGAACTTGATTAGTTAAAGAATTAGGAATTGGGTTTGGGTTCAAACCTCGGCTAATACATTTGGGGCTAGAAATCAACATAGGTTAATTAGAGTTGAGGTCTCAATTATCTAATCAATTATGTATTGGTTGAATTCCTAGAGTTCTCTAGGTAGACTTGTGGGATTGTTAGTAGAGGTCTCTCTAATAGCTCAAATTAGCCGCACTCCATGTGTTTGATATATTGTGCATTAATGATTGATTCACCTTATGCCTAAGGAACTCTTTGAACTAGTGTTTTGATTTTCATCTAATTTTCTTTTATAGCTTATTTACTGCATGTTTGCACATACCCCCTTATTACTTAACTGGATAGCAACAACATCCTTGGGAGACGACCTTGGTTGCACTATACTTCACATTTAATGTAATTAAGTATTTTAAAATTGTAATTTGGAGCAAGCTGCGACACTTGCTGCCACCTTCTAAAGAAGCATTTTTAAGAAGAATGTCCCCTTTTGAAATAGTATATACATGCAAGAAATTTAAATTGTGGATCTTTGGATGAAATCTCATTTGCCTCTTCCACATATCCTAAACCAGTTTTGTCAAGGTATGATTTTTGGCCTCCAAGCATAAGATGAAGATTTTTTAAGCCGTTTACCATTTTGTCAAGATCATATTTGAGAAGATTGACTAAGTTCTAAAGTTCAAAAACATCAGAGGAAGCATTTAGACTAACTTTAGAAAGTTCTATTTTTAAGATATTAATATCCTGGAGGATGCCATTTTTCTTTTCAAAGCTCAAAATGTAACACCCTACCAATTTAATATTATGCTTAAGTCATAGCATGAAATTAAGTATATTGCATCACCGATACTCTACTTATTATATATTTATCATATCACATCCCTTCATTTTCTCTCTTCTCTCTCTTTTTTTTTTTTTCAAATAGGCGAAACGGCGCGCTGTGTATAACGTGATTAACATCGTAGAACGTAACGAAATTGTAATAACACCACAAAAAAGATATAGATAGGTAATACATCATCAACTATATTCATAGGTATGTATATGTAGGTAAAAGCCGATGCTTCAGTTTAAGTACACATGTGAAATAGGATAAATGAGTGGGCCAATGTATCAAAAGACATAAGGCCCCTATCAATCAAGATGATCCCAAGTCTATGACCAAAACCTGCACGCTGTCAAAAGAGGGTCATGCTGTACAAACGAGCACTCGACCGAGACCTACTCGGTCAAATAGCCATTGGCCACACCGGACCCAGCTGGGGAGTAGTCCATACTAGGTCCCGAGGAGGAAGATGATGAGCCGGTGACCTCCGAATGATCATTCTCCGAACTGAGCGAAATGTCCGAAACCATCTGCGGAGGTGACTCGGGTGGAGGACTGGCAGGTGCAGCAGGTGCTGCAGGCGCTGCAGGCGCTGGAGGTGTAGGAGGAAGGTGTGCCACATGTAACAAGAACGCAAAATATGGTGTGGTAGGGTCAAACGTAGGGTGGAACAGAGGAATAGCAAAATTCTTATTGCTAAACAAGTAAAGACAGAAATTACAAGAACCGGCTATGTACAGGGAATCCATGAGGGATCATGGTGGGGCTGTAGGTTGGGAATCTCAATGAAAAGGGTGGTGGTAGAATCCATCACTAGTGTCTGAGAATGAAGCGGAAATACGAAGCGATGTAAGAATTTAAAGGAATTCTCAATAGGGTTCGTATGACTGACGTCACATTCATTCTTAGTTGCCTCAGTTTTTATTTAATTGTGAATCATGGGTTCAAAACTAGACTATCCATATTTAATAAGTTTAAGAAAACGTCTGGTCCGAGGTAAAGTTCAGTTTTACTTAAGACAGTATAGGAAACGAGAGAAACTATTAAGTAATGATACAGATTAGTGAGCGGAGTAAACAATCATACAATAATAGGTAAGTATAATAGTCAAACTATAAGCATTATATAATGACTATTCAATGCAACCACGCAAAATCTCATTCTTGAACACATCTTTATAAACTTTTTCCATTTCTTAGTCCCCTGGGAGTTCTTGCCCATTTTAGACTCCTGGGTAATAATCTGCTTATCAGGATCGAGCTCGTTCCTATACAGGAATGCCAGGTTTATCTTCCCCGACCTTTCCACCAATCTATTCCCCTTAACTTTTTATCCGGGGTTGGCCCAAGTATTATGGAACTTTCATCATAACATAATCTTTATGCTCATCATAACATAACCTTTATGAACTTCATGCAAAAATGCACATAGATCTTAAGATATATTATAACTCATGTATACGACTTACCGAAGTTTCGGCAATATAACGGAACGTGTCTGCTTTCCCATGAATAGTGCTAGACATTAGTACACCAAATTCTCAGAAATATCATAGCATTTTGTTTATATTTCACATATCAAATTCCTGGCAAAATCATTGTAATTAAAAACATGATTGTTGTCTCAACACTTGCACTCAACCTGATTTTTGTAAATCAGGCCATAACTTCATTTCAAATCATCTGAACCTCAATTTTGGATATATTAGAGTACTATGTGTCTATTTTCTAGCCTCATTGGTCCCATCTCATTTTGACTTATATAGCCCAAGATATTCAAGTTTTATCCCGGCTACCTGCTGCTAGCCAGAATTTCACACCTAAAAATAAAAATTCACTAAAAATCGAAAACCAGCTCAAATCATATGAAATTGGTATCATATTAAAGCTAACAGGACAAGCTTTCATTTTCAAAAAGTCCCATTTCATTTACTTTAGCAGGGCTCGAGTTATAAGCCCTGATATTTAACCTTCCTGAACTGCCCTATTTTGGCCTAATTTAGACATAGGGCAACTCCTTTGAACTACCGGGAGCAGATGGCATCGTAACAAACTCGAAATTTCTTTTTGGAATGTTCTTCTATGTGTAAGCTTTCAAAAAAAAAAATTGGTTTCACTCAATTTGGAGTTGTGTAGGGTGAGTTACACCCTTTTTAACTCATACTGCCCGGATGAAAGTCCTGATTCCTAGGTCAATCTTCAAAAATTTATATCTCTCTCAATACTAATCCAATGGGCTTATATGATATGGAAAGCCCTCAATGTCTAGTTTCATATAAAAATAGTTTCATTGGATTTAACTAGCTATAGGCAGAGGCGTACACTCCGCCTTACGGACTGCCGAGGGAATTTGGTTTTCCAGCCCCTCGCATCTTCTTATTCTCACCTTTTCCTACTCCTTAATCAATCAAATCTAAACGCAAAGCAGCCAACAACCAGTCCAATAATCATCATATTCATTCATTAATCATATTAAGAGGGAGAAAATAAAGGCAAAAATCAGTCACCCATAATCAGAATAACAAGAACAGAATTTAAACCTCTACCTCTTTGTGTGTTGTTTTGCTAAGTGTTGGAGGTTGATTGAGAGGAAAAGAGAAGAGGAAAAGAAGAAGGCTGAAATTAGAGGAGAATACAATGCCAATCAGCAGGGAAGAAGAGAAAAGTCTGATTTAAGCATTCAAGAGGTAGTTAGCTTTGTGAGTTTTGATTGGTTGGAATTCTTGTGGCTGATTTCTAGCCATGCTTCCTTCTTTTTGTGCCTAAATGTGGCTTACTTATTCTCCATGCAAATTGGGACTCGTTTGCACTCTGTCTGAATTTGGAACTCGTATTCATTCTGTGTAAAGTCGGAACTCGCGTCACTTGGAAATAGACTATAAGATCGAAAATCCTGCATGTTTTCTTTTGAAACATAAAGTCAGAAATGTTACATGAACTTGGAAGTTAGTACCAGAACATAAAACCTTATATCGGCATATCTGAAGTCGGGAGCTAAGACGCTTTAAGATTCTTACATGTAATACTAAAACATGGTCCAGGATTAATCTCGAAGATTGCTTCGAAGCATAATCACGGAAATTAGGAGTCAAAACATTAACATTATGTACCGGTAAGCAGAACATATGTAATCTCGAAACTCCTAACTCAATCCCGGAAGTCGGTCACAAACTCAAACTCAGGAATATCAATAAAAATGAAAAAGCTCTTCAAATAGATTCGGAGATCGGAACTCCTGTCTAACTTGAAAATAAACTTAGATATCGGGAATCACGTCCATTTTGTTTGTACCTTGAAGGTTAAGTTAGAAATCAGAGTTATGCCCCTTTTTTTGAAACTTGAAGATGAAGTCGGAAATAATGTGCATTGACTTGAAGATGAAATCGGAAGTCGGAAATCATGGAAAATTAAATCGGAACTTGTGGGGATGTTACATTACTACCCTCTTTAAAAAAAATTTGTCCTCAAAATTTATCATTTTAGAAGAGTTCTAGATACTCTTTCTTCATGTCCGCTTATAGTTCCCAAGTATAGTCCTCCGTAGCTTGTCTTCCCTATGCTATATTGACTAACTGCACGATTTTGTTTCGAAGTTGCCTGCAGTTTCTGTCTACGATCCATACCAGTTGTACGTGGCAAGTCAGATCCTCTTTTAGCTGTATCGACTCGGGTTCTAGAAAATGTGTAGGGTCAGGCTGATATTTTCTGAGTTGAGAAACATGGAAGACATCGTGAAGGCTCGACAGATGTGGAGGTAAAGCAATTCGGTATGCAACTGATCCGATTCGCTTCAAAATTTGGAAAGGACCGATAAAGCAAGAACTTAGCTTCTTGACCTTAATGGCTCTACCTATCCCTGTTGTAGGCGTAACCTTCAAAAATATGTGGTCTCTTTCTTGAAATTCTAGAGGTTTCCTCCTAGTATCTGCGTAACTCTTGTGACGGCTTTGAGCGGCAAGCATCTTACTTCGAATCTTCTTGATCTACTCAATGGTCTGTTTAACTAAATCAGGCCCCAATAGAGTTTATTCTCCTGTCTCATACCAACACAATGAAGATTGGCACTTTTGTCCGTACAATGCTTTGTAAGGAGCCATGCTGATGCTAGTGTGGTAGCTATTGTTATATGCAAATTCAGCTAGCGGTAAGTATCGATCCCAATTTCCACGTTGCTCCATTATATAAGCCCGTAACATGTCTTCTAAGGTTTGAATTGTTCTCTCCGTTTGACTATCCGTTTGCGGGTGATAAGTAGTGCTTAGGCACAACTTAGCACCGAATGCTTTTTGTAAAGCCCCCCAAAACCGTGAGGTGAACCTTGGGTCTCGATCAAAGACAATGGTTGAAGGGGTCCCATGCAACCTTATAATCTCTTGAATGTACAGCTGCGCCAATTTTTCCAATGGGTAATTTGCTCGAATGGATAGAAAATGAGCAGATTTGGTTAATCTATCAGCAACAACCCAAATAGCATCATATCCCGCTGGCGTTCTTGGTAATCCCATTACAAAATCCATGGAGATACTTTCCTACTTCCACTCACGGATTTCCAAAGGTTGTAACATCCTGGAGGATTTTTGATGTTCTGCTTTCACCTTTTGATAGGTCAAGCACTTGCTCATGAAGTTCGCCACGTCTGTTTTCATGCCTGGCCACCAAAATATTTTCTTAAGGTCTTGATACATTTTAGTAATGCCAGGATGTGCTGTGAATTCACTTTTGTGTGCTTTGTCCAAGATCCTTCCTCGGAGATCATTCCCCTCGAGTACACACACTCTGCTATGATATCGCTCTATGCCCTCTTTATCTTGAGCAAAACCCGTTAATTTCCCTGATTGCACAAGACTGATTGTATCCTAAAAACTGGCATCCTACTGTTATGCCTGCCGAATCTGCTTCTTAAAGTCACACACTATCTTAATTTGGTATAACTAAATGGTCTTAGGAGTCATGAGGATTCCCAAATTAAGATTTTGGAAACTCTCAATAAGCTCTATTTCTTTAATGATCATCCAGGCTATGGTCAACGACTTCCTGCTCAAAGCATTTGCCACACCATTTGCCTTGCCTGGGTGGTTTTTCAATTCAAATTTGTAGTCTTTAAAAAGTTCCATCCACCTTCGCTGCCTCATATTTAATTCCTTCTGATCAAAGAGGTACTTCAAACTCTTATGATCAGAAAAGACCTCGAACCTGACTCCATAAGGTGATGTCACCACATCTTCAAGGCAAATACTATTGTTGCTAATTTGAGATCGTATGTAGGATAATTCCTTTCATGTGGCTTTAATTGTTGAGAGGCATAAGCGACCATGTTTCCAACTTGCATCAATACACATCCTAACCCTTGTTTGGAAGCATCACAATAGACCTCAAATGGTCCATGAAGGTCTGGCAAAGCTAACACTGGCGTCGTAGCTAACCTTCTTTTCGAGTCTTTAAAACTTTGCTCGCAGTCTGATGTCCATTCAAATGGAACACTCTTCCTAGTTAGCTTGGTCAAGGACATGGCTAATCGAGAAAAAACCTTACGAATCGCCTGTAATATCTAGCTAAGCCCAGAAAACTCCTAACTTCAATGACCGTGGTTGACCTTTCCCAATTTAGTACTGCTTCTACTTTGCTGGGGTCTACAAAGATTCCTCCTTGGGATACCACATGGCTGAGAAATTTTACTTCTTGCATCCAAAATTCACATTTGGATAACTTAACGTAGAGTTTTCTTTCTCTTAAAATTTGCAGAACTAGCTGCAAGTGTTCCGCATGCTCCCGCTCTGTCTTCGAATAGGCAAGTATGTCGTCGATGAAAATCACTACAAACTTGTCCAAGTATGGGCAAAATATCCGATTCATATAATCCATGAATACTGCTGGTGCATTTGTTGGCCCAAACGACATTACAGTATACTCGTAGTGTCCGTAACAAGTTCGAAAGGCTGTCTTAGGGATATCTTGTTCTCGAACTCGAATTTGATGATATCCGAAATGCAAGTCAATCTTGGAAAATACCATTGCACCCTGCAGTTGGTCCATGAGGTCATCGATTCTTGGCAGTGGATATTTATTCTTAATCATCACCTTATTCAGCTGTCGATAGTCCACACATAAGCACATGCTCCTATCTTTCTTCTTGACCAATAAGACTGGAGCTCCCCATGGCGATGCACTTGGCCGTATGAATCCTTTTCCCAAGAGTTCCTCGATTTGTTTCTTTATTTTTGTCAGTTCCAAAGGTGACATTCGATACAAAGCTATAGATATTGGTCCTACACCTAGAACTAACTCGATGGCGAAATCAATTTCTCTCTTAGGAGGGAATTCAAGAATATTTATTAGGAAAACATCGGGATATTCCTTAACAACTGGAATCTCCTCCAGTTTCTGTTCAACTTCCATCACATTAGTTGATAGGACGATGTATCCATGACCCTTTGACCTACTATAGTTCACTAATAAAGAGTTTAGATAGAAGAGTGTTGAGACTTGGGATTCAGAAGACGGGACAGAGGAGAATACCACTATCTTATCAGAACAGTTGAGCATGACTCGATTGGTGGAAAGCCAATACATGCCCAGAATTACGTCAAGTCTAGATAGAGGGAGACAAATCAAATTAGCTGCAAAGGTTCTACCCTCAATTCGAAGAGGAACATTGATGCAAATTTGACTGGTTTTAACAAGGTCATTGGTAGGAGTAGAAACCAGTAGATCATAAGATAATTCAAAAATTGGCAATCGCAAAACAATCAAACAGTCATGAGAAATAAATGAGTGAGAGGCACCCAAATCATAAAGTACAGTTAGAGTCTAACCATCCACTTCACAGGTACCTTGGATTAGTCCCTCCGACTTGTCAGCTTCTTCTGCATTCATCGTAAAAATCCGTCCTTGACATTGGGGTCTAGATGGCTGTGGTGGATTCCTGGTTGAATTTCTAGTTGGATACTCATAAATTTTGTGGCTTGACTTGCCGCACCTATAGCAGACATTCTGGCCTACCAAACACGGTCATTCACTGTGGTTATTACCGCATTTTGTGCAAGCCGAATTCGAGAAGGGCTTCTAGGGCTGCTTGCCTCTATTGCCCGCCAGTTGAAATCTTCTCTGCCGTCGGAAGTTGGGCTTGAATCTTGGGCCTTGCGGTGCCAACCCCTTCCTGAAACTACCACCAGATGCCTTGGCTACAACAAGTTTCAAGTTGTAATCTTCCACAAGTCGGCATTTATTTACCAACGTGGGGAAGTCTCTAATTTCCATTGGCCTTATTGCGGTGAGAATATCTTCTCATAGCCCTCCTTCGAATTCGACGCACTTCCAAACTTTATCAGGATTCCTCTGATAAATGGTAGAAAATTTACACAACTCTTCAAACCTAGCAATATACTCGGATATCGTTCGGTTTCCTTGACAGAGCTACATAAATTCTAGCTCTTTGGCATTTCGAACCGAGGCAGGAAAGTACTTACAGTAGAAAACATCTCTAAACAACGTCAAGTGATCACTCTCTGAGATTCCTCAAGTAGTCTTCGTATGCCATTCCACCAAAACTCTGCATCTGCTTCGAGCATGTAGGTGGCAAAAGTCACCTTCTGATGATCCAAACAGTCAAGGACAGAGAAAATCTTTTCCATAGCCTTGATCCATTCATCGGCCTTATTTGGGTCATAGGCTCCTCGAAAGCTGGGCGAATTTACCTTCCTGAACTCAGCAAATTTAAGGTAATCCATGTTAGTGCTAAGGACATGTGGATTTCCTCCACAATTTGCCTCTAGTCACCTGCCTAATTGATCCATCATCTGGTGAGCTGTCGTGGCCTATTCCTGCATCGCATGAGCATTTCTCACATCGTGTCCATGAGGTCAACAGGGTTCTCTTGAGCGGGTTCCGCGCGTGGCTTGCCTCGCCTTCTAGAAGCCATTAAGGTCTGAGCACACAAAACAAAAGTCATTGAGTTGATCAGGCTCAATACTAAGTCTAATGTGCTAGTAAATAACAGCTCACACGGTCAGGCACTTCATACACATACACCTCTGTATATCAACTTCTGGATGAGATTTAGTGCATGTCATCATCTAGAAATATAGAATATGCACAAAGCATAGTCAGTCTAATCCTCAGGCCTTAGCTAGGACGAAGTGCTCTGATACCAAAATGTAACACCTTACCAATTTAGTGTTATGCTTAAGTCATAGCATGAAATTAAGTAGATTGTGCTGCCGATAATCTACTTATTATTTATTTATCATATCACATCCCTTCATAATGTGATTAACATCGCAGAACGTAACGAAATTGTAATAACACCACAGAAAAGATACAGATAGGTAATACATCATCAACTATATTCATAGGTATGTATATGTAGGTAGAAGCCGATGCTTCAGTTTAAGTACACATGTGAAATAGGATACATGAGTGGGCTGGTGTAACAAAAGACATAAGGCCCCTATCAATCAAGATGATCCTAAGTCTATGACCCAAAGCTACACGTTGTCAAAAGAGGGTCATGCTGTACAAACGAGCTCTCGACCAAGACCTACTTGGTCAGATAGTCGTTGGCCACACTAGACCCGACTGGGGAGTAGTCCATATTAGATCCCAAGGAGAAAGATGATGAGCCGGTGGCCCCCGAAGGATCGCTCTTCGAACTAAGCGGAATGTCCAGCACCATCTGTGGAGGTGACTCGGGTGGAGCACTAGCAGGTGCGGTAGGTGCTGCAGGCACTAGAGGTGCAGAAGGAGGGTGTGCCACATGTAACGGGAATGGAAAATATGGTCTGGCAGGGTCAAACACAGGGTGGATCAGAGGAACAGCAAAATTCCTATTATTGAAGAAGTAGAGACAGAAATTGCAGGAACCGACTATGTATAGGGAATCCATGAAAGGATCATGGCGGAGCTATAGGTTGGGAATCTCAATGAAAAGGGTGGCGGTCGAATCCACCACTACCGTTTGAGAATGAAGTGGAAATACAGAGCGAGGTGAGATTGTAAAGAAATTCTCAATAGGGTTCGTATGACTGACATCACATTCATTCTCAGTTGCCTCGATTTTTATTTAATTGTGAATCATGGGTTCAAAACTAGACTATCCATAGTTAATAAGTTTAAAAAAACGTCTGGTCCGAGGCAAAGTTCAGTTTTACTTAAGATGGTATAGGAAATGCGAGAAACTATTAAGTAGTGATACAAATTAGTGAGCGGAGTAAACAATCATACAATAATAGATAAGTATAACAGTCAAACTATAAGCATCATATAATGACTATTCAATGCAACCATGCAAAATCTCATTCTTGAACACATCTTTATAAACTTTTTCCATTTCTTGGTCTCCTGGGAGTTCTTGGCCATTTTAGACTCCTGGGTAATAGTCTGCTTATCAGGATCGAGCTCGTTCCTATACAGGAATGCCGGGTTTACCTTCCTCGACCTTCCCACCGATCTATTCCCCTTAACTTTTTATCTGGGGCTAGCCCAAGCATTATGAAACTTTCATCATCACATAATCTTTATGCTCGTCATAACATAACCTTTATGAACCTCATGCAAAAATGCACATAGATCTCAAGATATATTATAACGCATGCATATGACTTACCAAAGTTTCTGCAGTATAATGGAGCATGTCTGCTTCCCCATGAATAGTGCCAAACATTAGTACACCAAATTCTCTGAAATCTCATAGCATTTTGTTTATATTTCACATATCAAATTCATGGCAAAATTATTATAATTAAAAATATGGTTACTGTCTCAACACTTGCATTCAACCTGATTTCTATAAATCAGGCCATAACTTCATTTCAAATCATCTGAACCTCAATTTTGGACATATTAGAGTACTATGTATCTATTTTCTAGCCTCATTGGTCCCTTGTCATTTTGACTTATATAGCTCAAAATATTCAAGTTTTATCCCAGCCTAAGATTTAATCTTCCTGAACTGCCCTGTTTTGGCCCGATTTGGACATAGGGCAAATCCTTTGAAATACTGGGAGCAGATAGGAAGTAACAAACTTGAATTTCTTTGTGGGATGTTCTCCTACATGTAAGCTTTCCAAAAAAATTGGTTTCACTCAATTTGGAGTTGTGTAGGGTGAGTTACACCCTTCTCAACTCATACTACCCGGATGAAAGTCCTAATTCCTAGGTCGAATTTCAAAAATTCATATCTCTCTCAATACTAATTCAATGGGCTTATATGATATATGTATGGAAAGCCCTAGAAGTCTAGCTTCATATAAAAATAGTTTCATTAGATTTAACTGGCTGTAGGTGGAGTCGTACACTCTGCCGCACAGACTGCCGAGGGAATTTGGTTTTCCACCCCCTCACATCTTCTTATTCTCGCCTTTTCCTATCCTTAATCAATCATAGTTAAACACACAACAACCAACAACCAGTCCAATAGTCATCATATTCATTGACTAATCACATTAAGAAGGGAGAAAATAAAGCCAAAAATTAGTCATCCACAATCAAAATAACAAGAACAGAATTTAAACCTCTACCTCTTTGTGTGTTGTTTTGCTAAGTGTTGGAGGTTGGTTGAGAGGAGAAGAGAAGAGAAAAAGAAGAAGGCTGAAATTAAAGGAGAATGCAACGCTAGTCAGCAAAGAAGAGAAAAGTCTGATTTAAGCGTTGAAGAGATAGTTGGCTTTTTGAGTTTTGATTGGTTGGAATTCTTGTGGCTGATTTCCAGCCATGCTTCCTTCTTTTTGTAGCTAAATATGGCTTACTTATTCTCCACGCAAATTGGGACTCGTTTGCACTTTGTCTGAATTCGGAACTCGTATCCATTCTGCATAAAGTCGGAACTTGCATCACTTGGAAATAGACTACAAGATCAGAAATCGTGCATGTTTTCTTTGAAACATAATGTCGGAGATGTGACATAAACTTGGATGTTAGTACCAGAACATAAAACCTTATACCCACATATCTGAAGTCAGGAACTAAGACACTTTAAGATTTTTATACGTAATACTAAAACGTGGTCCAGGATTAATCTCGAAAATCGCTTCGAAGCATAATCGTGGATATTGGGAGTCAAAACATTAACATTATGTACCAGTAAGCTGAACATATATAATCTCGGAACTCCCAAGTCAATCTCGGAAGTCGGTCACAAACTCAAACTTGGGAATATTAATAGAAATGAAAAAGCTCTTGAAATAGATTTGGAGATCGGAACTTCTATCCAACTTGGAAATAAACTCAGATATCGGGAATCATGTCCATTTCATTTGGACCTTGAAGGTTGAGTCGGAAATCAAAGTTATGCCTGTTTTTTTTAAACTCGAAGATGAAGTTGGAAATAATGTCCATTGACTTGAAGATGAAATCGGAAGTCGGAAATCATGGAAAATTAAATCGGAACTCGTGGGGATGTTACACAAAATTTTTATTTCCTAACTTCTTATTCTCAATCTTGAGCTTTTCAAAATTTGATAACAGTTTTTGAAAATTTTTCTTTAAAAAAGCACAATGGGAAGCAAGTAGCTGAGATTCATCCAAGAGATCATCATAGGATTTTTGAAGATTTTCAAAAGTAAATTTGAGTTCAAAATCAAATATCTCAATTTCTTCTTTTGAAACAATATTAGCTATGAAGTAAAGATTTGCTATAATCTTTTCTTCACCTTTTGATTTAGCATTCTCCTATTCTTCATCCAAATCGTCCCATGTTGCCATCATAGCCTTCTTTTTAGTAGTTTTCTTTCTTAAGGCTTTCTTCAGTCTAGGGCATTCAGATGTGACGTGCCTTGGCTCCTTGCATTCAAAGCAACTAATCTTATCTTGCTTGATCTTGCCCTTCTTGTCTTTCTTGGGAATAAGGTTCTTTTTCTTTCTTTTTATCCATGTTTTTGAGATCTTCCTTATCAAATGTGCAATCTCGTCATCATCATCATCATCATCAAAGGAGTCTTCTTCATCTCCTTCAGACTCTTCTGAAGCTTTCATGGCCTTGGAAAATTGAATCCTTTTCTAAGTGGACTTAGAGCAATGAACTTTCCCTTTTTGGTAGTCTCATAAGAGACTTCGTTAAGTTCAATTTCATGAGTCTTCAACGACCCAATAAGAGCATCTAAGCTAAGCACATTTAAGTCCTTAGCTTTTTTAATAGCAGTCACTTTTAGGCGCCAAGCCTTTGAAAGACTACTCAGAATCTTTCTCACAATTTCTGTATTAGTGTACCTTTTGCCCAAGGCTTTTAATTGATTTATGATATGCATAAATCTAATTGTCATTTCATCAACATTTTCATGCTCCAGCATCTTGAACTTCTTATATTGATGAACTAGCATGTGGATCTTGGTCCCCTTGACCTGATCAGTTCTTTCATGAAGCACTTCAAGTCTGTCTTAGATTTCTTTTGCTTAGTCACATGATATGATCTTATCATATTAACTTTTGCTCAAGGCACATGTGAGTAGATACTTCACCTTAGCATTCATGTGAATTGTGTTCTTGTGTTGGTCAGTCCATTTATTCCTTGGAATGGTTTTGACTACTACTGGTGGAGGTTACTTCAGATTAATAACTCGTTGAGCCGTTGGTTACTTAGTCGTGGGTAAATAATCACCATTTTCTATTATCTCCCACAGACTTGTGGACTTAATGAAGAGTCTCATTCTATCCTTCTAGTATGGATAGTCTTCACCATTAAAATATTGAGGGCGGTTAATAAAGTAACCCTCTGCAATATGATTTATCTATTGTGCCATTTGTTGGATCTTTGTCTTCTGCAACCGTTAGGGAGCTCAACCCCCTAGTTAGGCTCTGATGCCAATTGTTGGAAATGATAACACGAGAAGGGGGTTAAATCGTGTTATAGATAAAAATCAAATCTATACCTGTAATTTTAGGCAAAAATAACTTTCTCAAGTCCAAGACTTGGATTGTGGAAGCAAATTGGTTAGAAATCAAAATTGTTTTGCTATCGAAAATTTTGTTTAAGAAGAATTGATGTAGACACACAGAGTTATAGATTAAGTGAAGACAGCTAATAAGATGAAAAAGATAGAGAAATCACATGGCGAAGTTTATCCTAGTTTGGCCAAACCCTACACCCAGTCCCCAACTCTTCATTAAGATTTTTATACTACGTGTTCTTTTTCCAAGCCTCTCCAAGCTTTTACAGATGAGTAGTCTTTCTTTAGCCTCTCTGTAACACCCTAATAAACCCATACTACGCTTAAGTCGTATTATGGCGTTCTATTAGTTGTTACTTATGCTCGTGGAAAATTAAACTTCACTTGAAATTAAATTACGCAAAAAATACGGTAAGATTTTCTTTTTTCGAAATACGTCATCGCTTTGGAAAGTAAAGCCTTGAGCGAGAAGGTAGATAGAGAAAGGGCGTGTCGCAAAAATAAATACCCAAATATCATAAGACAAGAGAAAGGTAAATAAATAGAAATTCACAAATACATTGCATTCATTAACTAATCATTACATCCATATGAGTTCATAATATATATATATATATATATATATATATATATATATATATATATATATAAACATTACATCGAAGAAAGCTCATGGTCATGCCATGACTTAAGTACTAAGTACTACTACAGACTTCAATGACAAAGCTCCTCTCAAAAGAATATGCGAAGATGTAGAGTGACGGTCGCTATGAGTCCCAAAATAGCTTAAATGCCTGGCATTCCACGTCGTACGTCCGCTCGTAGTGCGGTGGCTCCAAGCTCCACTCCATTGGGTGTGCCAACAAAAATCTGGTGACGATGCGGAAAAGTAACTAGAGTGAGAAATAAGATTTCTCAGTAGGACTCGAACCTGACACGGAGGTGTCATCGTCATCGTCCCAGCCACTTCGGTTTTATAATGGAAACAGTGAGCATGCATAGGGTTCAGTTCTTAGGTTTTCGAAAACATGAATATCCGAAGTGGATTCAATTTTAACATACTCTCTAATCATTTATATCATAACATACATGGGCATAAGTATAATCACATGAAACATGCATGACTGTACTATAAGCTTCTCTTAACTTTTTCTTTTTAAGGGTTTGGACCGAAGTCCCTTCTCTTTTCTTAACTTGACTTATCTTAAGTCTTTTTCTTTCCTTAACTTGACTCATCTTGAGTCCTTCTCTTTTCACCCACTAAACATAAGTGGTAATGAGCTCATACCGTGGCCGTCGCCACCATAAAATTTCGGTACTTACACTAGCTGGGTCATGCCATGCCTCATGTAAGCCCTATCCCCTATACTCACACTAGCTGGGTCATGCCATGCCTCATGTGAGTCGTGGGTGAGGGGAACTTAAATTAGGTCACCTTCCCTTTTGAAGGATCACACACTTTATTGAATCTTTTCTTATTAAACCTATGATGCAAAATATTACTAAGTCCACAATTTCTATAAAATTTCGGCAGCATAACGGCTATACCGAAGCTTCCCAAAATTTTGCCAAACAGAATACCAGTATCATAGCATCATATCATATCATCACCATCATATCATCATTATCATGGCATCATAATCACATCATCATAACATCATGCTTGCAACATAAATATAGGCATATTCTCAAGCAAAGTTTTATGAGCTTAGCTTAGTAAATTTGGTGCAAGTTTTTAATTTAGGTTACCTCTTGGGTGTCCTCTTTTAATTGTTGTGGGGCCCATTTTGTCTAATGTCCTTTTTAAAACTTTTTATGTTGAATTATGAAGGTTTTCTAATACTTAGTATAAGGGTATTAATGTCTTAAACTTATTCTTCATTAACCTTTAACTTTTACCCTAACCAGTTTTACTTTTACAGTGGGGCAGTAACTTCAAAAATTCACCATAATTTCATCTTTTATTCTTTTATTTCGAATTTTGGTATGGATGTACTTCTCTGAGTCTATTTTTAAACAAAATAAGCCCCACTTAAAAATTCATTTTGTAGCTTGAGTTATACACATTTTATTCTGACTGTTCAGATTTGAAAGTTCATCTCGGGTCAGTGACTTTTAACATTTACTGTGAACTCCTCACAAGGAATCTGACAAAACTGTTTTATGGGGATGTTCCCCTATGTCTTGGCTTTCTAAAAAAATTGGTCCCACTCAAAAATGTTATGTATAGCTTGAGTTATACACGTTTTATTACCTACTGCCCGGACAGAAACCTATCCAGGAACAGTAGATTTTAAAAATTCATATCTCTCTCATCTTAAGGCCAAATCTCGCATATTTTATATGTATGAAAAGATCTTTGAGTCTACTTTCACAGAAAATTAGTTTCATTGCGTTTTGAGTTTTGTAGCAATAAACATACCGCATGCTTTACAGGCTGCCAGAATTCCAGATTTACTAGTTTTTAAGTTTTTCACTTCAAGCTTTTGGAGAAATTGTTATGTCACTTTAAAACACCATTTTCATGTTTTATCTCAACATTATCATCAATGTTTTAGTTACCAAATCAGTATTTTGAAAACAAAATAAAGCAAGACACATAAAACCATCATGCCACAAGATTTCCTTTCAAAACAACACTTTTCAACAAGACAAGAAAGCTCATAGAACAAGGAATGGTCATGAGACCTTGAAGCAAGTCCTAAAACCATCTAGCTATGAAGAGCTTAGGGGTTCTAGTTCTTGAAAAATATATGGAGAGGAAGGGTTAGAGTCACTACCACAAGGATTCTCTTGAAGGCTTGAAGAATGAAAATGGTTGGAGATGGCCTTCTTCCTCCTTGAGCTTGATAATGGGGCTAAGTAAGTGTTTGTTTTGCTTCCTCAAGAACCAAAGAGGGTGGTTCTTGAAGGGCTTGTGATGGTGGTAAAAGGAATGAGAGTTGGATGGGGTGTGAAAGTGGGAAGAAGAACAAGAGGAATTAGAAGAGTAGAAAGTTAGAATGAGGCTTAGAGAGAAGTGAGAGCTTAGGCTTGTAGTGAGAGGATGAAAACCACAAATGAGGGAGTGGGAGAGGGGTAAGTGGCGCAAAAATGGGGCAAAGTGGGCTGATTGCTTTGCCTCTTCAACAAGCAAGAGAGAGTAGGTGTGTCTTACTTCTTTTTCAAGCAAAAGGGCTAGGGACCTTGGGGTAAAAGGGTGAGTTGTGTTTCTCTTGAGTCTTGGTACTTGGGTAAAGGCTTTGTAGTGTTTTTGTCAAATAGTTAAAGGCATGAGCTATCTTAGGATTGGCATTGGATGATTGTGATCACTCCAAGTGTCACAATCTTGATGAAGGAGAGTACAACTCTTGTCATGACTTAAGGGATCTACTAACATGGACTCTTGATCTAGTGGTGTATGATGAGAAGGCAATTGAATGGTTGGATATGGCTCTTGCTTTGACCAAACTTTCAAACAATAATTAGAGGGAAGTTTCTAAATCTTTATAATTGTTATACTTATCTAAATGTTAATTAATTCAATTGGTTTAATTACACATTAGCACATTCTCAATGAAAGGATTTTTCCTAATTAATTATGTAAAGAAGATGTGAGGGTTAATGTGATTAAGGTGTGATACTTATGTGCTCTTAGTTAATTAGGCTAGATCACCTTGATTTTATGTTCTAATTCATGAATTAATAAGGATTGGGCAATTAGGCTCTTAATTGTAACCTTTAGTGCATTAAGCTTCAATTGTTGAATTTTCTAATTATTCGTTGTGTAACATCCCGATTTCCGAGTTCGGCTTTGCCCTCAGGACTGATTCATTCCGATTTCCGACTTAGTCTTTGAAACACAGATAAGAGTATTTTTCCGATTTCCGAGTTCATGTTTGCCCGATTCTCGACTTCATACCTTTCACGACTTCCGACCTCGTATGGATTATTTCCAACCATTTCCGAGTTTAACCTTCAAGTCCAAACACATGAATGTAATTCCATGAGATCCGACTTCGTGCCTCAAGGCAAGTATATCCGGTTTCCGAAGTGACCAACACCATACAGTATATGAATTCCGACTTCCGAGCTTTAAGAGCTTGTGTTTGGAAATGTGACTCGCGTTCCCGAGTTCCGACCTTAGTGTTGAACTCAATTGGAGTGGACACGAGTTCGGACCCTTGAGTAAACCTTCAGTCACACGAGTTCCGATTTTATATCGAGCATTGGCATTCCCGAGTTTATTCCGAGATTATAGGATTGCCAGTTACATGAGTTCCGACCTCCGACATAAGATAACAAGCTTCAAAAACAGTGTACGTGGTTTCCGAGTTTGAATTGGGAATTCCGAAATTTTGTGATTGTGATCTTTCGACTTCCGGAATCCGACATTGATACAAGATTTCCTCAAGACACAAACAAGTTGGTACGAGTTCCGATATTAGGCTTCATCTCCCAGCTCAAGTAAACACGACCAGAGTTCCGACCTCAAGTATAATAAGGATGAGTTCCGACTTCATATACATGAGGTTCACGAGTTACGACTTTATAGCTCCTACGAGTTTCGATTTCGTTTCCAGAATATGCTAGAAACTACCACACAAAGGGCAACGTGGAGAGCAAGGTTGGCTGAAACTTGGCCTTATGTTTATAGGCCAATCACAACCTTCCAAGTTAACCTCCACTCATGCCTATATAACACATCCTTCCTCCTTTGATTCAGACAATAATTCACGTTGTTTTCCTCTTCTCCTTCGGCTCTCTTTCTCTCTTGCTCACACATCCAAAACTCAAGCTAAGTTCCAGCCTTGTTCATCCAAACTCCAAGTTTCAGCACTTAGCCAAATCTTGCTCCAAAGAGGTAGGATTCTGCTCTATTCTTGAATTCCTCACACTATGATTGCATGAGATATGTGCTATTCTTTATGTGTTTGATGAGCTATTGGATGTATTGGATGAAATTGTTATTGAATTAAATAGAAGACTTTGAGTCAAAATTATGATTAGAAGGAGGAGACTAGAAGAAATGAAGAAGTGAGATGCTGTCTTGGTGAGGAAGTCCACGGCGGTCCGTACGGCGGAGTGTACGGCGCAGCCTACAATCGGTCAAATCTGATGAAACCATTTTTATATAAAATTAGACATTCAGGGCTTTCCATCGATATATCATATAAGGTTATTGGATTAGTATTGAGGGAGATACGAAGTTTGAAGTGTGACCTAGGGTTCAGGATCTTCATCCGGGCAGGGTGACATGAGGAGGGTATAACTCACCCTATACAACTCCAAATCGAGTGAAACCAATTTTGTTAGAAAGCTTACACACAGGGGAACACCCCAATATAAGATTCCGAGTTTGTTATGGTCCCAATTGCTCCCAGTGATTTGAGGAAGTTGTCCTATGTCCAATCTAGGCCAAAATGGAGTAGTTCAGGAAGGTCGACTTTCAGGACTTATATCTCGAGATGTACTTAAGCAAATGGAGTGAAAATTGTGGCAAATGAAAGGTTGTCCTGTTAGCTTTGATATGAGACCAATTTCGTGAGATTTGAGCTTAGTTTCGATTTTTAGTGAATTTATGTTCCCAGGAGTGTACTTCGGGCTAGTGACTGAACAAGCTGAAGAAAAAGCTGAATATCTTGACTTATATAAATCAGAATGGCATGGGACCAAAGAGGTTAGAAAGTAGACATATAGAGCTATGACATATCCAAATTTCAGATTTAAATGAGTTGAATAGAGATAAAGGTGAATTATACAAGATTCGGGCAGAACTGATTGCCAGTTTTATATTAATCCATATATATGAATAGATTGATTATATTACTATGACTGAACTGTCTATGTGAACTGGCACTATTCATGGGGAAACGGACCTGATCCGTCATGCTGCCGGATTTACGGCAGAAGTCTATGAAACTAGGAATGTTTATATGTAAGAATGAAGTAGGGTATGAATGGGTATATAGAAACCCTATATTCAATGACATAAGTATGAGATGAGATATATGAAAGTAAAGGATGAAGTATATGCATGAGTGTCGGTAGAATGGTAGAGAGGCTGCGATCCTTTATACGTTACGAATATGTACGTGAAGATCATGTGTGCAATGATACATGAAAATAAATGAAGTATATGTATGAGTACACTCTTTATAAGTATGCTTGAATATGCACGAGAATAAAAGAATGTGAATATTCGAGGTCCCTCCTTGTGAAGGCAGCTAAATAAGATAAAATGTGGGTCCCTTCACTCGGGGGCAGTTATTTGAAATCCCTCCCTGTGAAGGCAGTTAAATGATAAAGACATGGGTCCCTTCATCTGGAGGCAGTTGCACATGGGTCCCTCCTTGTGAAGGCAGCTAAAGACTTGGGTCCCTCTATGTTGGAGGCAGTTGCACTTTGGGTCCCTCCAACCTAGAGGCAGTGGGTCCCCTTGTGGGTGAGTCGGTGTGACGATGGTCACGGGTGAGGCTGACGAGCTCACTCCAAGGCCGGGCTACCCAAGGGCAGTAAATGCACCCTAGGGACGATAACATGCGCCTAGGTGTGCCAAGTAAAAGATTAAAGACTAAAGATTAAAGTATATGCAAGCACCCCAATCACATGAGGCATGGCATCGACCCAGCTAGTGTGAGCCAAGGGCAGTAAATGCACCCTAGGGACGGCAATACGTAACGCCTAGGTGTGCCAAGTAAATACTAAAGACTAAAGATTAAAGTAGATGCAAGCACAGAACTTACATAAGGCATGGCATGACCCAGCTAGTGTAAGTACCGAATGAAGGTCCCATATTCCTAAGGACGTGACATGGCGATCACGCTCTGATGGGGTATGACATGGCGATCATACTCTGGAATATGGCATGTATAGATTTTATGATAAAAAGAAAGATGAAGAATGAGAAGCAAGTTTCATGTATAGGCATGAATTTTAAGTACGAGTAAGTTTATATGTAGATGTTATATTCCTAGCATATTGATGTTAGATGTGTTTTAATATGCTACAGTTATTATTCATGGTGCTATATTTGAATGAAATTTTTGGGTTCTCCCAAATACTAAGGATATAATTAAAATGAACTTTGCTTCGGATAAGACACTTTTCGAAATGTAAAATTAAACAGTTTGTGCAGCATGTTCATCCTTTTCAAAATAAACCGAAGCAAACTGGAGACGAATATGATGTCACTATGTATGAAGATTAGAGAATCCTACTGAGAATTTTATAATTCTCACTCCTATTTCCATGTTGTCTCCAGATGATTTTAGAAGTTTCCAAAGACGGCTGAAGTTGCTGTCAGACGAGGTCCACTCAGTATGATAATAGCTCAGGTATAGTACTATGACTTAAGCATAGTACTGTGCTTGGGAGGGTGTTACACGTTGACTTGCACTCATCTTATTGACTTGCCTTTAATTTACTAAGCCCTTGCTCTCGAGATTAATCGATTAATTTTTCAATTAATCGTTAACCTCTCTAATTAGCCGGATCACAAAGCTAATTAGCTTAGACAAAAATTGGGGATGTTACACTCTCCAAGCTTTACAACTGAGTAGTATTTATCCTAGCCTTTCCAAGCTTACTTTGACCACAATCGGGTATGGTTACAGTCGATTTGATAAAAGGTTTATGTTTATACTCACACTAAAAACTTTTTACAGAGTATTGATCAAATGCATATAGTGTGTGAGACTTTTCTAAATTCTCAAAATGAGAACATTATCTATTACAATCCAGTAGAGAAGATTTTAAAATAGAAGTTGCAATGAGTAACTTTTCTGAAGGATTTGAAGGTCAAGAAGCTTGAAGATTGAAACTGTTGCAGCTTAGGAAATATATGAGGAGCATCTCACTCTTCTTTTGTGTATCTAGCGTTATATAGACTTCTAGATATTACCGTTGGAGCTTGCAGATCTTGAGCCTTGTGCTACTTTGATCCAAAGGTCTATGACTGGAAAGAGAAGATATTTTCTTATTCAACAAGTTGAGATGACAGAGAAGAGGAAACATAGCCGTTTGAAATCTTCACCCACTTTTTCAGACTTGTTAGCGCTTCTTTTGCATTATGTCAAATCATATTTGACTTTTTGAATTTTTCAATGAAGCATGTGGAAGAAACTTTCAAGGTGAGATACTTCATGAGTGCAAGTTTCTGATGATCACCTTTCTAGACTGAGTCATCCTTCTGAGTATAGTGTTATCTTTCTCATGATATATTTTTTCCTTTCTGATGTTGTATCACATCCTTCTAAACTTTTTTCCTTATTCTGAGTGAGTAAAAATATAGAACACAAAATGATTTTTCCAATATAACCATATTTTCGTGAAGTACCATGGATTTAGATGCTTTGATTTATACAACAATCATTTGACTCCAAAGCAAATGATTTTACTCACAAATAAAAGCATTTAGCTAAATCGAATCGTTTACAATCCAAGAGTTTTACTTAAATCTTTATTTGATATTTATCAAAACCTTAAAGCTTGGAACATCTAAAAATGTGAGACTCCTTTAGTTAGGCATTGGAGCTTACACGTTGAAGTTTGCAGATCTTGAACCTTAAGCCTCTTTGATCTACTAGTCTGTGACTGGAAAAATAGAAATGCAGTTTTCTTCTTCAACAAGTAGACTTGACACAGAAGAGGAAAAAATAGCTATTGAAGTGTTCACCCACTTTTCTAACTTGTCAGCGGTTCTTTTGCATCTTGTCAAATCATATTTGACCTTTTGAATTTCTCAATGGAGCGTGTAGAAGAACCTTTGAAGGTGAGGTAGTTCATGAGAAGCATGTTTCTGATGATGACCTTTCTAGATAAAGTCATCTTTCTGAATGAATAGATATCCTTCTCGCATCACATTTTCCTTTCTGATGCTAGAATCTCATCCTTCTGAACTTTTTGTCTACTTCTTACATGAGAATCATATAGAACACAAAGCATTTGATCCAATATAAGTATATTCAAGAGAATTACTATGGATTAAGACACTTTGTTTGGTTTGAAAGTTGTTTAAGTACGAGATAAAAGATTTTTCTCACAAAAGAAAATGTTTCAATAAAACAAATCATTCAAAACTAAAATTTTAACTTAAAGCTTGATTTGGGATTTATCAAAACCTTGAAGCTTGAAATATCTTAGGTTATGAGATGGTTTCAGAAGGGCATTGGAGCTTACAAAAGATACTCAAACATTGAGAAGATGAGAAAAATTCTTAAAAGCTTGTCCAAGGCCTAACGCCTGATTAATAGGATTTTTATATATTTATTTTGTCTCATATTTAGTTCATTAATCTTCTTTTTGCTTAATTGGACTAACTTCACCCTTGAGGGATTGATTTCGCCCCTGTTTTTGCCAAATTTGGCCATTTAGACAGAGTTTTTATTTTCTTTTGTTGTTTTTCGATCAATTTGGGACTGATTGGGTGTTTTTGCTAATGATTTTTGTCATATGATTGAGCTGATTTTAGGTAGGCCAAAGGAAGGGGGTCTTCTGAGTTCAAGACACGCGATACGATGATGCATACCACTTTTTGGCCAAATTCCTTCATTTAGACTACTTTTTTAATTTTTTTTAAGATTTTTCTTTGCATTTTTGGACTCCTTGAGGGTCAAATAATTGAGCTGTGGTGGTCCCATAATTTTTAAAAATCATTTGGTAGTATTTTTAATTTTTCTTTGAATAATTTTGAGTGTTTGTTTGCATTTTCTAGTGTTTTGTGTTAGGTAGTGACATAGTTGTGCATATGGTTATATTTGCTGCCTTGTTTGTGTATGATTAGGTCTAACCCAAATCTTAATTTAGTTGAATTTGATCCTGAAATAGAGAGGACCCTTAGGCAAATTAGGAATTCTAGAAGGAGATTGTTTGACCCTAGTTCTACTGATAATTCTGTTCTCGATTTAACTATTCCTGATTCTAGTTCTAACTTTGCTAACAATTTCGTGTTTGTAGATAACATGGCTAACAGGACTTTGAAGGAGCTTGTAGGACTTGATGTGAACTATCAAGTCATAGCAATTCAATATCCGGAGTTGGAGGCAGACTTTGAACTGAAATCGAGCCTAATACACCTGCTGCCCAAGTTTCATGGCTTAGCTGGAGAGGATCCCCACAAGCATTTGAAGGAATTTCATATGGTATGCTCAACCATGAAACCACATGGAATTGATGAAGACCACATCAAGCTGAGGGCATTTCCTTTCTCACTTGATGGAACTGCCAAAGATTGGCTATACTACTTGCATCCAGGCTCAATCACATGCTACCAAGACATTAAGAGGATGTTCATAGAGAAATTCTTTCCTGCCTCAAGACTTGCTTCCATAAGGAAAGAGATTTGTGGAATAAGGCAGATGAGTGGAGAGACATTGCATGAGTATTAGGAGAGGTTCAAGAAACTTTGTACAAGTTGTCCACATCACCAAATCAGTGACCAACTTCTGATTCAATATTTTTATGAAGGCCTCTTACCAATGGACAGAAGCAAGTGGATACTACCTCTAGAGGAGCTGTGGTAGATAAAACACTAGCTGCAGCCCGAGACTTGATTGCTAACATGGTTGCTAATGCACAACAGATTGGTACCTGAGCTATAATGCCAACCAAAGGAGTAAATGAAATGCAGACTTCAGATGCAAACCAGCAGAGGATGGAGAACCGAATTGAAAAATTGACAACCTTGGTGAGGCAATTGGCTCTTGGTCAGCAACAACCCCAGCAAGTCACGCAACCAACAGCTACTATTTGTGCAATTTGTTCCCTACCAAGTCACATCGTAGACCAGTGTCCATAACTACAAGAGAGCAATGAAACTGTTGCTGGAATTTTTCCTGGTAGGCTTTATCAGTAGTAGCAACAGCAAAAGAAATATGATCCATTCTCCAACACATACAACCTTGGCTGGAGAGATCACCCAAATTTGAGGTATGGTAACAACTTCACTCAGTTTCAATAGTAACCTCAGTTTAGGTAAAATTCTGCTGGACCAAGCTTAAGACAATATCATCAATTGGTGTAGCAAAATAAGCCACAGTCCAACAATACAAAACCAAGCTTGGCAAAATTAGTGAAGCAAATGGCAATTAGCAGCATTCAGTTTCAACAGAGAACAGAAGCCAGCATCCAAAATTTGCAAACCTAGATTGGTCAGTTGGCTTTAACAGTAAATGAGTTGAAATCTCAAGGTTCTAGCAACCTTCCCTCCCAAACAGTGAGCAACCCAAAGAATGTGAGTCCCATCACCTTGAGAAGTGGCAAGGAGCTGCAAGTACCAAACCAAGCAGATGTTGCTGAAAAATTAGGTTTTGAAGATTCTATAGAAAAATTAGATGATGTAACACCAATCAGAATTGATACAAAGGCATCCAGAACCAGTAGCAAGCAATCTAAACCAAGTGTTCCACTACCCTTTCCCAACAGAGTGACATAAAACAAGAAGATAGCAGAGGCAGAATTGGACAAGGAGATCATGGAGGCCTTTAGGAAAATGGAAGTGAATATTCCTCTCCTAAAAGCCATCACGTAAATTTCGAAGTATGCGAAGTTTCTCAAGGATTTGTGCACTCATAGAAAAAGGTTGAAGGGGAATGAGAAAGTAAGCATGGGCAGAAATGTCTCTGCAATCATTCAGCCAAGCAGTCCTCCAAAATGCAAGGATCCGGAAACTTTCACCATTGCATGCATCATAAGAAGCAAACAGTTCAATCAAGCCATGTTGGACCTTGGAGCCTCAATCAATGTGATGCCAAAGTCAGTTTATTAATCCTTGCACATTGGAGAGCTTAAGCCAATGGGAGTGGTGATCCAACTTGCCAATTGAAACATAACTCATCCTGAAGGAGTTTTAGAAGATGTGTTGGTAAGAGTAAATGAGCTTATTTTTCATGCTGATTTCTATGTGCTAAATATGGAGGATAATTTGCATGCTAATCAACCAACATTAATCTTAGGTAGGCCATTTTTAAAAACTGCTAAACTAAGATTAGTGTGCATTCTGGTACATTGTTTATGGAATTTGGAGATAGCAAGGTGCTTTTTAATTTGTTTGATGCCATGAGATATCCACCAGAAGAACATTCTATTTTTCATTGGATATCATTGATGCATTGATTGATAATGTGCATGAAATTTTGTTGGCTAATTTTGTAGAAATTGTAGGCACTCAAGATGAATTTCAATGTTCTGATTATGATGGAATTCATGACATATGTGCTGTTTGTGCTGAGATTGATGCATGCTTACATGGTGAAAATTTTGATTATGAAATTTCAAATTCTGCAGTTTCTATTTCTGCAGTTTTTGAATCTGCAGTTTCTGTTTCTGATAATTTAAATTCTGATTATGCAATCTCTGCAAGTTCCGACTTAGTTTCTGCAAGTTCTGAAATTGTTAAATCTGTTGTGAATTCTGAAGTTTCTGTTTCTGCATGTACTATTTCTGATGCTGTAAATTTTGCTGTTATTAATTGCAAATTTAAAAATTATGGTTCTGTTTCTTCTATTTCAGCATGTGTTAATTCTGATTCTATAAATTTTGCTACTGTCAAATCTGTTTTTACTATTTTAAATTCTGAAATTGAAAATTCTGCATGTCCTGTCACATTTTTTGATTTAAATTCTATAGCATCTATTCCATTTAATTATGCTACTTTTCATTCTGGTTGCACACATTCTGTAGTTTTTGAAAATTCTATTTCTATAGTTAAAATTGATTCTACCATTCCTATTTCTAATTCTGTTATTTTAGTTTTTGATTGCATTGGTGTAGATTCTATTGGTTTAAATTCTGATTTAATTTATGCACGCAAGCTCTAAAAACTCTACACATTATGCAATTTTTGATTTTGTGCATTCTGGAATTGTGAATTCTGTGATTTTTGCACCTAATGTTGTTGATACTGTTTCCAAAGGAGATTATAATGCTCTTGTGCAAGATTCTTCACATGTTACAGGTGCTGAAATTAAACTGGCAGAGCAAATTCCAAGATGGGCACCTTTTATTTCAAGAACCACCAACATTGGAGCTGAAGCCTCTGCCATAAAATTTGAAGTATGCATTCTTGGCACAAATGCAAAGCTGCCAGTCATCATAGCCAAGGATTTGCTACCAGAACAAGAAGAGAAGTTGCTGAACATTTTGAGGCAAAATATAAAGGCTATAGGCTGGACGTTGGCAGACATACCTGGGATTAGCCCCTCTACGTGCATGCACAGAATTCAGTTAAAGGAGGGTGTGAGAAGTTGCTGAACATTTTGAGGCAAAATATAAAGGCTATAGGCTGGACGTTGGCAGACATACCTGGGATTAGCCCCTCTACGTGCATGCACAGAATTCAGTTAAAGGAGGGTGTGAAACCAATAAGGCAACCCCAGAGGAGACTGAACCTTCTGATTTTGGATATGGTCAAGAAAGAAGTCAGTAAGCTTCTAGCTGCTGGCATCATTTATCCAATTGCAGACAATAAGTGGGTAAGGTTGGTGCAAGTGGTTCCAAAGAAGACTGGAATAATAATGGTAAAGAACTTCAAAGGATGAGCTAGTTCCCACAAGAGTGCAGAATAACTGGAGAGTCTGCATTGATTACAAGAAGCTGAACTAAGCAACCAAGAAGGACCACTTCCCATTGCCCTTCATTGATCAGATGCTAGAGAGATTGGTAGGTCAGTCGCATTACTGTTTTCTTGATGGATTTTCTAGTTATTTTCAAATTCACATTACACTTGAAAATCAAGGAAGACAACCTTCACCTGTCCATTTGGGACATTTGCATACCGGAGGATGCCTTTCGGTCTATGCAATGCCCCAGGTACATTTCAAAGGTGCATGGTGAGTATCTTTTCTAATTTTCTAGAGAATTGCATGGAAGTCTTCATGGATGATTTTACTATTTATGGCACTTCATTTGATGCATGCTTGGATAGCCTTGCTAGAGTATTACATAGATGTATTGAGTCTTAGCTTGTTTTGAAATTTGAAAAGTGTCATTTTATGGTTAGGCAAGGTGTAGTCTTAGGACATGTTATTTTTAGTAAAGGCAATGTTGTTGATAAGTCCAAGGTTAATGTTATTGCTTCTTTACCTTACCCCACATGCATGCGGAAAGTGCATTCTTTTCTTGGACATGCAGGTTTTTACAAGCAATTTATTCAGGACTTCAGCAAGATAGCCCTTCTGCTGTCCAAGCTACTGCAGAAAGATGTAGACTTCCAATTTGATGATGAATGTAGGAGAGCTTTTGACCAATTGAAGCGGCACCTGATTTTTGCCCCCATTCTTTAGCCGCCAAACTGGGAATACTTGTTCGAGCTCATGTGTGACGCATCAAACCTTGCATTTAGTGCTATCCTTTCCCAGAAGGTTGGGAATATTCCCCATGTCATAGCATATGCTTTTCGGACCCTAGATTCTACACAGGCTAACTATACTGCCACCAAGAAAGAGCTTTTGGCTATCATTTTTACTTTAGATAAATTTTGTGCTTATTTATTTGGAACTAAAGTGACTGTTTTTTTTCTGATCATGCAGCATTGAAGCTCCTATTGAAGAAGCCGGATGCCAAGGCCCAGACTTATTAGGTGGATGTTACTATTGTAGGAGTTTGACATAAAGATCAAGGACAAGAGTGGAGCTAAGAACCTGGTAGCAGACCACTTGAGTTGGATTCCACAGACTTTAGAGCCTCTTCCTATCCGTGAGACCTTTCTAGATGAGTAGCTTTTTGAGCTGCGAGGTAAAATCCCATCGTATATTGACTTGGTTAAATGTCTAGTTGCTTCTGAGTTACTTGCTTACTTTAAAAAGCATTAGTTAGACAAACTTAGGAGTAAGGCTAAATATTATGTGTGGGATGATCCTTATTTGTGGTGCATGTGTAGTGATCAGATTATTAGGCGCTATGTGCATCAGCTTGAGATTCCTTCTATTTTGCATTTTTGCCATACTCTTGCTTATGGTGGCCACTTTGGTCCACAGTGCACTACTAGGAAGGTCTTAGATATAGGTTTTTACTGGTCCACGTTATTTTGTGATTCTTACACTTATTGTGAGAAATTGTGAATAGTGTCAGAAGACAGGTACTATTTCCCACAGGAATCAAATGCATCAACAACCAATATTGTTTTGTGAGATATTTGATGTTTGGGGTATTGATTTTATGGGTCCATTTCCTGTCCCATTTGGTTTTGTGTATATCTTGTTGGCTATTGATTATGTCTCCAAGTGGGTAAAGGCCAAGGCCACCCAAACTGATGACTCCCATATTGTTGTAGATTTTGTCAGATCACACATTTTTTGCAGGTTCGGAGTGCCCAGGGTAATCATCAGTGATTAGGGAAGCCATTTCTATAATAGAAACATGGCAAACCTATTGAAGAAATATGATATCACCCATAAGGTCTCAACTCCATACCATCTGCAGACTAATGGATAGGCGAAGATATCAATAGGGAGTTAAAGCAGATTTTGGAGAAAACAATTCAGCTAAACAGAAAGGATTGGAGCAAGAGGCTGGAGGATGCATTATGGGCTTACCGCACTACCTACAAGACTCCTTTGGGCATGTCTCCCTATAGGATTGTCTTTGGTAAGGCAGGCCACCTTTCGGTGGAGATTGGGCACAAGACTTATTGGGTAGTTAAGAATTGCAACTTGGATCTAAGATAGTTCAGGCTTCACAGGAAGTTCCAACTTCAAGAGTTAGAGGAGATTCGGTTAGAGGCATATGAGAACTCCCGCATGTATAAGGAGAAGACAAAACTCATCCAAGATAAGATGTTGCTACGGAAGGAGTTCTCCATTGGCCAGAAAGTGCTCTTTTACAATTCTCACCTCAAGCTTTTTCCTGGTAAGCTTCGTTCTAGGTGGCTTAGTCCTTATATTGTGACTAAAATTTTTCCATATGGTGCTATGTAGATTTTGGTTTTGGTGCCTAGAATGGATGAAGTATTCACAGTGAATGGTCACCGCTTGAAGCCATTTCATGAGGACACACCCTTGGAGACCATTGAGGAGGTCCGCTTGCTAGCGGCCACTTACACTTGATAGGGGAGTTTCTCTTTCCCCTTCCATACTTCATTTAACTTGCATTTCCATTGTTCTATTACATTGAAGGTAATGTAAAGTTGAAGTGTGGGGGGTGGTTTTGTCATGGGTTGTTTGGTTATCAGTCCTACATTATAGATTTATTTTCCTTGGTCTGTTTTGTTTGTTTTGAAAAAATAAAAAAAATAAAAAAGTAAATTTAATTAGCTTTGTTTTTGCTTTTATTCTCCACTATTGAATTGAAAGTTGTTGAGTTAAGGCTTTAGGGAGGATAGGGTCCCAACATGATTTCATTTTCCTCCTCTTGATATGTGTGAGTTGGGTGAATGATCTTAATTTGACATGATAGAGTATGTTGAATTTTACCTTTGTGAGCTTTTGAGCCTTAATTTGGATGGTTGCATTTCATTCCATTCTCTTCCTTCTTGTGTGCATTTTCCATCATAGATTTTGTTATTCTAGAACTTGGTTTGATTCTTCTTTGAGACTACATTTTTCATATACATTCATGAACATGATAGAGGCATTTCTTTTGTTTTAGTCACTTGGCCATATAGCCTAATGGAAAACCATTCTTTGGTTTCGGGCGGTGTGTACAAAGGGCAGGGACATAGTCAACGCGAGCTGATGACTCGCGCTTACTAGGAATTCCTCGTTGAAGACCAACAATTGCAATGATCTATCCCCATCACGATGAAATTTCAAAGATTACTCAGGCTTGTCGGCCAAGGCTATAGACTCGTTGAATACATCAGTGTAGCGCGCGTGTGGCCCAGAACATCTAAGGGCATCATAGACCTGTTATTGCCTCAAACTTCCGTGGCCTGTGTAACACCTTACCAGACAAAGTATTATGCTTAAGTCATAATAAAATTATCTGATAAGTGATTACGTGTACTACTGGTTTAATTCTACTTTCTGTATTAGTACTAATTACTCGCATAAGGATACTTACTCGTATAATAAAAATTCCTGCATGACGGCGAAATAAATTCTGGTCAATCGGTATACTGTAAAAAAAACATAACGTCAATACGAGTGCAGTAAGGACGGGATTTCTGCAACATATATATATATACATAAATATTTGCTTTATCTGTTTGACGAAACGATACAGGGTAAAAAAAAAAAATTATGAGGCCGTTAGCACAAAATAAAACGGCCGGTCCCTAAGAACTCTACCCTGAGGGGTCCCCATGGGACATTTCATATACTACTCCTAATCCATACTCCTCTATTCATGACCCAGATCATCAAAAGAGGGCCATTCTATACATTTACTACCACTACAGAACACCTACTATCTAGGCAGAATGCGAAGAGAGAAACCCATTCGCCATGGGTGCATCTGCTGGAGGGTGGCCCGCACTGGGAGCAGAGGAAGAGGAAGAACTCGCTGCCTCCGATGGGTCCTCCTCTGACATCGAGGCGAAGAGCATCGGCTATGGTGGTGAAGCACGAGGAGCCATAGGAGCGGGGGCTGCTGGTGCGACTGGTGCTGCTGGAGGATGTGGGAATGGCTGGGCCACATGAAGTGGAATGGCGATGTATGGGGCAGCGGGATCAAATAGGGGATGCATTAGGGGTACGGCAAAATCTCTCTGGAAGAAGAAATATAAACGAAACTGGTACCTGCCAGATATATATACAGAGTCCAAAAATGGATCGATGTGTATGTGAAGCTCTGGGAACTCAACAAAGAGGACTCCTGTCGCGGCGTGCTCCATAGTCTGAGAATGACGCAGTAATATACAGTAGGGTGAGAAATAGAAATTTCTCAGTAGGAATTCCTAGTTCTACACATGTGTCATCGCTGTCATTCCCAGTTGTTTCGGTCGTGCAATAATTTTCAAATAATATGGTAAAATGATAAGATTTAACTTAAATACTCATTTGTAAGGCATACACCGAAACAAGGTTCAATTTAAATTAACTAACATACTAAGGTACTCAAATAGTAATCACAGCGAAACAATAACAGGTTCCAAATAACAAACAGAGATCTAGAACAATCACTAGAAAGTATTACACTGTACATATGTAGGTGCAATGAGAAGATGCATCTTATTCTTGGAGGCTTTCGCCCGTTAAAACTCATTTCCATCCTTGGTCCCCTGTGAGTCATTGGCCATATACTCCTGCGTAATAGTCCGTTTTTCAGGACCGAGCTCGTTCCTATACAGGATGGCCGAGTTTACTTTCCCCGACCTTCCCACTGATCTATTCCCCTTAACTTATTCCAGGGCTGGCCCAAGTGATATGGAATTCTTTATCATATCATGAAATGAATGCACACTTAACTTGTCTCTTTATGTATGATGCACTCAAGTTGTCATAGACATTCATAACATATAAAATTCCTTACCGAAACTTCGGCAGCATAACGGATCGAGTTCACTTCCCCGTGAATAGTGTCAGACAACCAGTACATTCATAACACAATCAACGATCTCAATTATACATATACATTAATAATCTCAATCAACATATTTCAAATTTACATCAATAGGGTTCCAGTTTAACCCCATCTATTCTACCCGAATTTGGTGTGCCTCACTTTTTAGTCAATTCAACTCATAAAAATCTGATTTTTGGATATGTCACTTCTTCATATGTCTAGATTCTAACCCTTTTTGTCCCATCTCATTTTGATATCTACAACTCTAGATATGAACAATCTACCTCGGCCTGCCCTGTTTTAAGCCAGAATTGGGTCCTTTTAAGTAAAAATTCTCTAAAAATAGAAAACTAGGTGAATTCATACGAAATTTATGTCAAATTAAAGCTATCAGAATAAGCTTTTAAATGAACTAAGTTTTATGTCATTTTCATAAGTATATTCTGACTTATGAGTCTCGAAACTTGGCCTTATTAAACTACCCTGGTTCAACCCGGTTTAGACTTAAGCCAACTTCCTTAGTGCACTGGGAACAAACGGCTAGGAGTCTGGTCCTGAAATTTTTATGGCATATTCCTCTATATGTTAGCTTTCAGACAAATTTTGGTTCACTCAATTTGAAGTTGTATAGGGTGAGTTATACCCTTCTCAACTCATACTGACCGGATGAGAGTTCTAAACCCTAGGTCAACCTTCAAAAATTCATATCTCTCTCAATACTAATCCAATAACCTTATATGATATATCTATGGAAAGCCCTGAATGTCTAATTCATCTAAAAATGGTTTCATCGGATTGAACCGGTTGTAGGCGGAGATGTACACTCCGCCGTACGGACTGCCGTGGAGCTCATCACCAAGACAGCATTCTATTTCTCCATTCCTTCAAATTTTCTCCTTCTAATCATAATTTTAACTCAAGACCTCCTATTAATCCAATCATAATCCATCATAATACATCCAACAATTCATTTAATACATAAAGAAGAGTACAATTTCATGGAGTCATAGTACAAGTAATTTAAGAATAGAAATAGAATCATACCTCTTTGGAGCGTGATTTGAGCTAAGTGTTGAAACTTAAATTGTTAGAATCTTGTCTTGAAGGAGTGATGGAGTTATGTGAGTGGAGAGAAGAGAGAAAGAGGTGAACAAGGGGGAGGTAACGTGAAGATGAGGCTGAAGGAGGGAAAGAGATGAGTTTATAAGCTTGAGGTGGTAGTTAACTTGGAGGGCTTTGATTGGCTGAATTTCCTGTGGACAGAGTTTAGCCACGGCTCCCTCTTCGTGGAACTCACCGCCATACTATTTGAAATCGGAACTCGCATCTATTCTGCTTGAAGTCGGAACTCGTGCCATATTTAATTGAGCTCGTAGCTTAAGTCGTATGTCGGAACTCGTGTGCCTGGAAATCGGCTCAAGGATCCGAACTCGTGTCCATCCCAATTGAGTTCAACACTAAGGTCGGATCTCGTTACATTAAACTCGGAGTTCGGTATTTGCACCATTGTGTTAAACTATTACTTCTGAGGTCGGAAAGCACGTACACTATTTGAAGCATGAGGTATGAGGTCGGAACTCGGGAACCTCTGTCTGAAACTTGAAGCTACATTATGAGACCGGAAATCAGATACATTAGGTCGGATATTGGAACTCGGAAGCCTCTCATTATGAAGTCGGGAATCAGGATTGATCATCCTGGGCGCGAAGCCGGAACTCGGAAATCGGATGTTACATTACTACCCCCTTAAAAAAAAAAATTTGTCCTCAAAATTTGGTACCTGAGAATAATTCGGGGTGTTCTCTCCTCATATCAGATTCTAATTCCCACGTACAATTTGCTGAGTCTTCACATCCCTAAGCTACCTTCACCAATCGTACCACTTTGTTTCGCAAATGTTTGACTCTCATATCCACTATCCGTGCTGGGGGTACATGAAAAGTCAAGTCATCCCTTAATTGGATTGATTCAGGTTCCAGTAAGTGAGCAGGATCCGGTTGGTACCTTCTGAGTTGCGAAACGTGGAAAACATCGTGAAGATTAGACAGATGCGGAGGTAAAGCAAGTCGATAAGCGACTGACCCGATTCGCTTTAAGATTTGAAAGGGACCTATAAAGCGAGGGCTTAGCTTTTTGATTTTGATGGCTCTACCTACTCCGGTTGTGGGTGTGATTCTGAGAAACACGTGGTCTCCTTCTTGAAACTCCAAGGGTTTCCTCCTAACATCTGCGTAGCTCTTTTGACGACTCTGAGCTGCAAGTATTTTGCTACGGATCCTTTTGATCTGCTCTGTTGTTTGTCTAACTAGTTCCGGACCTAGCAGATTCTGTTCTCCTGATTCATACCAACAGAGGGGAGATTGACACTTTCGTCCATATAAAGCCTCGTATGGGGCCATGCCGATGCTAGCATGATAACTGTTGTTGTATGCGAACTCGGCTAACGGTAAGTATCGATCCCAACTCCCCCATTGTTCCAGAATGTATGCTCTCAACATATCTTCTAGGGTCTGAATCGTTTGCTCTGTTTGACCATCCGATTGCGGATGATATGCAGTACTTAGACATAGTTTAGTACCAAATGCCTTCTGGAGCGCTCCCCAAAACCGCGAGGTGAACCTTGGATCTCGATCGGAAACAATTGTTGAAGGAACACCATGTAACTGTACCACTTCTTGGATATATAATTGAGCCAACTTTTCTAGAGGAGAATTCGCTCGAATGGGTAAAAAATGAGCAGACTTGGTTAGTTTATCCACTATGACCCATATAGCGTCATATCCTGAGGAGGTCCTTGATAAACCCATCACGAAATCCATGGAAATGCTTTCCCACTTCCATTCCGGAATCTCCAAGGGTTGTAATGTTCCTGCCGGCTTTTGATGTTCTATCTTCACCTTCTGGCAGGTTAAACATTTATTCACAAAATTGGCCACATCTGTTTTAAGGCCTGGCCACCAAAACATCTTTTTGAGGTCTTGGTACATCTTGTTAATGCCAGGATGTATAGTGAACTCACTCTTATGGGCTTCCTCCAAGACCTTCCCCCTAAGGATGTCCTCCTTAGGTACACATATCCTCCAATGATATCGCCATATTCCATTTGCGTCTTGGGAAAATCCTGGTAGCTTGCCGGATTGTACCAGTTGCATTATATGTTGAAAGTCATCGCTTTCTTGTTGTGCTTGCTTGATTGATTTGGCCTTTGAAAGTACTAGTTATCTTTAGTTGGTGTAGTTGAATGGTATTGGGAGTTACAGAGATCCCCAAGTTGAGGGTTTGAAAGCTCTCTATAAGCTCCGTTTCTTTGATCATCATCCATGTTACTGTCAAGGATTTTCTGCTTAAGGCATCTGCTACCACGTTTGCCTTACCTGGATGGTACTTCAGGTCAAACTCGTAATCTTTAAGGAACTCCATCCACCTTCGTTGCCTCATGTTTAATTCCTTCTAATCGAAAAGGTATTTCAAGCTTTTGTGATCAGAAAATACTTTAAACTTTACTCCGTAGAGATAATGCCTCCACATCTTCAAGGCAAACACTATTGCTGCCAGCTCGAGGTCATGTGTTGCATAGTTTCTTTCATCAGTTTTAAATTGCCTGGAAGCATATGCCACGACATTTCTATTTTGCATTAGCACACACCCCAATCCTTTCTTAGAAGCATCACAATACACTTCGAATGGTCCATAAGGATCCGGTAAGATAAGTACTAGGGCTGTGGTCAACCTTTCCTTCAATTCTTGAAAGTTCTGCTCGCACTCGGTGTCAACTCAAATGGTGCATTCTTTCTGGTTAATTTGGTTAAAGGTAGAGCTATTTGGGAGAAGTTCTTAACAAATCTTCTGTAGTATCCTGCCAACCCTAAGAAGCTCCTAACTTCTGTAACTGTCGTTGGTCGTTCCCAGTTTAATACTGCTTCCACCTTCCTGGGATCCACTGAAATTCCTCCACGGGATACCACATGGCCAAGAAACTTTACTTCTTTCATCCAAAATTCACATTTGGATAACCTGGCGTAAAGTTTCTTCTCTCTTAGAATCTGCAGAACTACTCGCAAATGCTCCGCATGCTCCCGTTCCGTCTTCGAGTAGACAAGTATGTCGTCAATGAACACAACAACAAATTTATCAAGATATGGCCTGAATATTCGGTTCATGTAGTCCATAAATACTGCCGATGCATTCGTCAATCCGAAGGACATCACAGTATATTCATAATGTCCATAGCGAGTTCGAAATGCCGTCTTCGGAATATCTTCTTCTCGGACCCGAATCTGGTGATATCTGGACCGTAGATCAATCTTGGAAAATACGGTAGCCCCTTGTAGCTGATCCATAAGGTCATCAATCCTTGGTAACGGATACTTATTCTTGATTGTCACCTTATTCAACTGCCGATAATCCACACAGAGTCGCATGCCTCCATCCTTCTTCTTAACTAACAAGACTGGGGCTCCCCACGGTGATGCACTTGGCCTAATGAATTTCTTCTCCAGGAGTTCTTCAATCTGCCCTTTAAGTTCAGCCAGTTCCAAAGGTGACATGCGGTATGGTGCTAGAGATATTGGTCCAACTCCTGGTACCAATTCAATGGTAAACTCAATCTCTCTCTCGGGAGGGAACTCAGGGATATCCTCGGGGAACACATTCGGGTATTCTCTAGCAACTGGAATGTTGTTTAACTCCTGATCAACCTCTATTATGCTGGTTGATAAGAAAATATACCCTTGACTTCTATTCCCACAAGGGTGCACCGTTAAGGAACTTAAATAAAGACTTACGAGAATTACTGATTCAGAAGGTGAAACAGAGGGGAGTGTAATGGATTTATCAGAGCAACTTAACAGGGCTTGGTTGGCAGAGAGCCAGTCCATGCCCAAGATGATGTCAAGTCCGGACAAGGGAAGACAAATTAAATTAGCCGGAAAAATCCGACCTCCTATCTGACAAGGGACATTGATACAAATGTGGTTGGTCCTAACGGGCTCACTCGTAGGGGTGGAAACCAACAAGTCATAAGGTAATTTAGAAATAGGTAGCTGCAGGGCTGTCATACAATCATGAGAGATGACAGAATGAGATGCACCTGAATCGTATAAAACGATTAAAGTCTTACCGTTTACGTCGCATGTATCTTGGATCAAGTTTTCTGACTCCTTGGCCTCCTGTGCATCCATGGTGAAAACTCTCCCCTGGCGTTGTGGCCTAGAAGTCGGTTGAGAATTTCTGGCTGGGCATTCATAAATTTTGTGGCCTGGTTTGCCACATCCAAAGCAGACATTTTGACCCGCCAAGCAAGGGCGGTTGCCATGATTTCTGCCACACTAGCTGCAGATCTGGTTCCCAAAAGGCCTTTGCGGTTGCTTGCCCTTGTTATTCACCAGCTGGAACTTCCTCCGCTGTTGTAAGTTGGGCTTGAACCTCGGACCTTGTGGAGCTAATCCCCTCTTAAAAGTGTTGCCGGATGCCCTAGCAGCAACTAACTTCTTGTTGCAATCTTCCACCAAGTGGCATTTGTTCACCAAAGTAGGGAAGTCTCTGATCTCCATTGGCCCTATGGTGGCAAGAAAGTCCTCTCTTAGCTCGCCTTCAAATTTCATACATTTCCATGCTTCGTCGGGGTGCCGTTGATAAATAGTGGAAAATTTACACAATTCCTCAAATTTGGCAATGTATTCCGACACGTTGCTATTTCCTTGACGAAGGTGCATGAATTCCAACTCCTTGGCATTGCGAACAAACGCAGGGAAGTATTTCTGGTAGAATGCATCTTTAAATACATCCCAAGTAATTTCGGTCTGGGATCCTTCTAATAATCGTCGTGCGCCTTTCCACCAGAATTCTGCATCAGCTTCTAACATATAGGTGGCAAAAGTCACCTTCTGACGGCTTGTGCAATCTAACATGGAGAAAATCTTCTCCATAGCTTTAACCCATTCGTCCACTTTATCTGGGTCCAAGGCTCCCCTAAAGCTGGGTGGGTTGGTCTTCCGAAATTCCGTAAACTTAAGGTATTCTAAATCCATTCCAGAGCCATTATGATTCCCACTACGACCTATCTCTGACTGCTTTCCCAGTTGACCCATCATTTCAGTTGTTGCAGGTGCTTGTTCGCGCATAGCGTGCGCCATCTCTCGCATTGTGTCCAGGAATTCTGTAGATTCCTCCTGGGTTAAAGAAGTTCGCGGCCTACCTCGCCTCCCCGAAGCCATCAAGTTCTGAACACACGAAACAAGTGTAATTGAGTTGATCAGGCTCAACACTGAGTTCGGTGTGCTAGTAAATAATAGCATACAGTTAGGCAAACTACTTCACGCACGTCTTGTCCGTATGGACAAGACTCAGAACATAATAAGATCTAGAAAATACAGAGCATATGTGAAGCATAGTTAGTCCAATCCCCAGGCCTATATTAGGATGAACTGCTCTGATACCGAAAATGTAACACCTTACCAGACAAAGTATTATGCTTAAGTCATAATAAAATTATCTGATAAGTGATTACGTGTACTACTGGTTTAATTCTACTTTCTGTATTAGTACTAATTACTCGCATAAGGATACTTAATTGTATAATAAAAAATCCTGCATGACGGCGAAATAAATTCTGATCAATCGGTATACTGTAAAAAAAAACATAACCTAAATAAGAGTGCAGTAAGGACGGGATTTCTGCAACATATATATATATATATATTTGCTTTATCTGTTAACGATACAGGGTAAAAAAAAAAAAAATTATGAGGCCGTTAGCACAAAATAAAACGGCTGGTCCCTAAGAACTCTACCCTGAGGGGTCCCCATGGGACATTTCATATACTACTCCTAATCCATACTCCTCTATTCATGACCCAGATCATCAAAAGAGGGCCATTCTATACATTTACTACCACTACAGTACACCTACTATCTAGGCAGAATCCGAAGAGAGAAACCCATTCGCCATGGGTGCATCTGCTGGAGGGTGGCTCGCACTGGGAGCAGAGGAAGAGGAAGAACTCGCTGCCTCTGATGGGTCCTCCTCTGAGATCGAGGCGGAGAGCATCGGCTGTGGTGGTGAAGCAGGAGGAGCCATAGGAGCGGGGGCTGGCGGTGGTCTTCTGGAGGAGGTGGGAATGGCTGGGCCACATGAAGTGGAATGGCGATGTATGGGGTAGTGGGATCAAATAGGGGATGCATCAGGGGTACGGCAAAATCACACTGGAAGAAGAAATATAAACGAAACTGGCACCTGCCAGATATATATACAGAGTCCAGAAATGGATCGATGTGTATGTGAAGCTCTGGGAACTCAACGAAGAGGACTCCTGTCGCGACGTGCTCCATAGTCTGAGAATGACGTGGTAATATACAGTAGGATGAGAAATAGAAATTTCTCAGTAGGAATTCCTAGTTCTACACATGTGTCATCGCTGTCATTCCCAGTTGTTTCGGTCGTGCAATAATTTTCAAATAATATGGTAAAATGATAAGATTTAACTTAAATACTCATTTGTAAGGCATACACCGAAACAAGGTTCAATTTAAATTAACTAACATACTAAGGTACTCAAATAGTAATCACAGCGGAACAATAACAGGTTCCGAATAACAAACAGAGATCTAGAACAATCACTAGAAAGTATTACACTGTACATATGCAGGTGCAATGAGAAGATGCATCTTATTCTTGGAGGCTTTCGCCCGTTAAAACTCATTTCCATCCTTGGTCCCCTGGGAGTCATTCGCCATATACTCCTGGGTAATAGTCCGCTTTTCATGACCGAGCTCGTTCCTATACAGGATGGCCGAGTTTACTTTCCCCGACCTTCCCACTGATCTATTCCCCTTAACTTATTCCAGGGCTGGCCCAAGTGATATGGAATTCTTTATCATATCATGAAATGAACGCACACTTAACTTGTCTCTTTATGTATGATGCACTCGAGTTGTCATAGACATTCATAACATATAAAACTCCTTACCGAAACTTCGGCAGCATAACGGATCGAGTCCGCTTCCCCGTGAATAGTG
>CM062528.1:13045837-13048337 GCA_031439595.1 Pterocarpus santalinus
TGGATGAGTATCACCCACCATGCCACGGGCAGATGCATATAGGAACACACTACAGGCTCCCATACATGCCAGGGGGTAGCCCATGGTGCCCCGAGCCTTGCCTGCTCAGGTCCTGGTTTGGTCGAGTCACACCTCCCCTTTATAATAGGCTTTTTTGCAAAAACCTATTTTGTATAAGTAGATACCTTTTTTCTAAGCAGACATAAGTCCAAATTTGGACCTAGAGATCGTATTTTGATGCAATTTTTTGCAGACATGCTTAGAAAAATGAGATCTCCTTGTCCCCAAAATTTTAGAATTTTTCTCCTAGGCAATAATTTATTATGAATTTTTGAAGAGGCGAAAATTCTGAAAATACCGAAAAATTAGAAAATGGGTCTAGAGATCGAATTTTGAGCTGGTTTTTTGTAGGCATGTTCTAGAGTATATTTCTAACATGCCCACCAAATTTCAAATCATTTCATGTAGCCATTCCTCACTTATGATTTTTTGATTGAAATTCGGAAAGTCCCGAAAAATCGAATAATGGGTCTAGAGGTCGAATTTTGAGCTGAATTTTTGCAGACATGTTCTCCATAACATTTCTATATTGCCTTCCAAATTTCATATCATTTCGTCCATTGATTCATCATTTATGAATTTTTTACCGACCTAGTAAGTGGTACTTTTGTTGGTTCCTTCCACAAACCTTCTGAACCTCGTTGAAAATGCAAGGGGATGTGTGGATGTATGTCTTGATACCCATTCAAGAGGATTGGGGATTGAGTTTGCGTGTTGGTGCTTCGTGACTCGGATATTTCTCGAGATCGAAGCATCCCAAATATATGCCCTAAGCCCGTGGTAAGATGACTTGAGTTCTGGGCAACGTGACTCGAGTACAGGCCTTGGAGACTCTAATCCTGGGCATTGTGACTAGAGTTGTTCACGGGCAATATGACTCGATATAAACCCCTTGTCCTAGCCGGACTAGACCCTGATCGAGTGCATGACTCGAGCGCTGGCTAGCGTGACCCGAGCGTGATTGGATGCCTGGGCACCGTGACTCAGGTCCTGGATAGCGTGACTCGAGGCCTGGGCACTGTGACTCGGGGCTTGGGCACCGTGAACCCGAGCGTGACTCGAGGACCTTGGCACCGTGACTCGGGTCCTGGCTAGCGTGACACGAGCGCTGGCTAGCGTGACCCGAGTGTGACTCGAGTCCTGGGCACCGTGACTCGAGGCTTGGGCACCGTGACTCGAGTGTGACTCGAGTCTAGGGCACCGTGACTCGACTGCTGGCTAGCGTGCCCCGAGCGTGACTCGAGGCCTGGGCTCCATGACTTGAGCATGACTAGAGTCCTGGGCACCGTGACTCGAGTGCTGGCTAGTGTGCCCCGAGCATGACTCGAGGCCTGGGCATCATGACTCGAGTCCTGGCTAGCATGACTCGAGCGCTGGCTAGCGTGACCCAAGCATGACTCGAGGCCTGGGCACCGTGACTCGGGTCGTGGCCAGCGTGACTCGAGCACTGGCTAGCGTGACCGAAGCGTGACTCCAGGGCCTGGGCACCGTGACTCGGGTCATGGCTAGCGTGACCCGAGCGTGACTCGAGTGCTAGGCACCATGACTCGGGTCCTAGGCACCGTGACTGGAGGCCTGGGCACCATGACCCGAGCGTGACTCGAGTCTTGGGCACCGTGACTCGAGCGCTAGCTGGCGTGACTCGAGGCCTGGGCACCGTGACTCGAGCGCTGGCTAGCATGACTCGAGGCCTGGGCACCGTGATTCGGGTCCTGGCTAGCGTGACTGGAGTGCTGGCTAGTGTGACCCGAGCATGACTCGAGGCCTGGGCACCGTGACTTGGGTCCTGGCTAGCATGACTCGAGCATTGGCTAGCGTGACCCGAGCGTGACTGGAGCGCTGGCTAACGTGACCCGGGCGTGACTCGAGGCTTGGGCATCGTGACGCGAGCGTGACTCTAGGGCCTGGGCACCGTGACTTGAGTCCTGGGCACCATGATCCGAGCACTGGGCACCGTGACTTGAGTCCTGGGCACCATGATCCGAGCACTGGGCACCGTGACTAGAGCGCTGGCTAGCGTGACCCGGGCATGACTCGAGTCCTGGGCACCGTGACTCGGGTCCTAGCTAGCGTGACTCGAGCGCTGGCTAGCGTGACTAGAGCGTGACTGGAGTCCTGAGCACCGTGACTCGAGCGCTGGCTAGTGTGACTCGAGCGTGACTGGAGTGCTGAGCATCGTGACTCGAGCGCTAGCTAGCGTGACTCAAGGCCTGGGCTCTGTGACTCGGGTCTTGGGCACCGTGACTCGAGCGCTGGCCAGCGTGATTCGAGTCTTGGGCACCGTGACTCGAGCGCTAGCTGGCATGACCCAGGTGTGACTCGAGGCCTGGGCACCGTACCTTGAGCGTGACTGGAGCGCTGGCTAGCGTGACCTGGGTGTGACTCGAGTCCTGGGCACCGTGACTCGAGGCCTGAGTACCGTGGCTAGCGTGACCCGAGC
>CM062528.1:17548837-17580837 GCA_031439595.1 Pterocarpus santalinus
CCTTTTGCCTTAGCTCCCTCTGCAATCCCAGTCTCTTTTGGTATTTCCATTTTCCCCTCTATTTATTTATCCTATACATGGCTTTCTCACTTCTATTCTCTTACATTGTTGTCAAGTCCCTATTTCTGCAAAACTAATTTTAGGATTTCGGATCCCATGTTTTGCTATAATTAATGCAACAATATCAAGGCGCTCTCCCTTTCATTCTTTCAATGCGATGTAGATTCTAATCTCAGTGGATCAAATCACGTCGATTGTTGTTCAGATTCATGCCTATTTCCATTATTCTTCTTAATAGGATAAAACAGGTAACAATATTTTTTCAGATTTTACCTATTTTACTCATTTTCCTTGGATTAATTTTCCTTAGATTAATAACATAGGAATTTTGGTATAATTTGATCAAATCAAGTATAATTTGTCTTAAATAATCGAGTTAGTAAGTATGATGAATTATTTCCCTTTCTCATTTCTAATCTATAAATTGTATTCACTTCTCTTCATTTGATTCCTGCCAATTTGCCTAAATTTCTCTTTAGTAGATTTTGTTCTTATAGTTTTAACTTTCATCCCTAACTTTAATTGTCATACTTTTTCCTTGCCCATTGACTAGGATGGCAAATTTTATCAATCTTTTGGAAAAAACCACTCTCGTCTAGGAGTGCTAGAGAGTTAAAGTCCGAGTCATATGGCTATGGACTCTCCCAAGCTTCAACAATCCACAAAGCATTAATTCCATTGAAATGGTTTCCATGGACGAGTTTCTAAGTCTGTCATAAGCTCTATTTTTGCTATTTTCTTTCTTTACCATTCTTACTATCCCATATTGTTACAACATCATTTTGTTTGTAATTATTTATAATATATTATATTATTAGTAGTACTTATGATGTATCGATGGAAGATCATATCTTTCTTTTGTTCTACTATGCCTTTTGTGTTGTTTTGTTTTTTCGCTCTATTATGTTTCTTTTATTGAAAAATACATAACAAACAAAATGACAACAAAAGGTTCAGTTTATTCCAATAAGTAGCTAATTTGGGATTGTGTTCAGTTGCCTTTATAGTTTCATTGCTTTAGTTTTGATCTATGGATGCTAATGTTTGTCAGAAATTATTATCCTTAAAGCTCGCTATTTTACCTTTGAACATTTCTAATTTCATTACCTGTAAGGATGTACTATGCATGCTTCAGCCTGCAAGACTTTAGTTTATAAGTTTAAATCTCAATTGAATGGAGGGCAAGTTTATATTATAGCATGCTTTGGGGTAGATGGAAATACTAAGTATTTCCACATTACCAGACATGAGTTTCGTTTGAACTTCCGATTAAAGACTACTGTTAGGGAATCTAACAGTGATGCTATTCCTCTATATGGTTGCAAGTTTTGTTACCTTTGATGAGATATTGAGTTGAGACTCTCAATTCCCATATTTAGTAGGTAATTTCTGAAATTCTACTTTGTTTTTTATTGAGTTCTAATAATTTATAATTCCATACCTCTTCATTTATTTAATCTTTATTATTCTTTTTTTAAATACTTAGATACTATGCGCATGTTAACTGTTGTAGGTAATGAAAAGGAGTATGATAAGGATGGGAACAAAATGACAATGATAGTGATCCAGTTGGAAGTGGAAAGGTTTTTTGTTTTAGTTCTTTAATCCTCTCCATTTTTCATTTGAAAAATTTTGTTGTCAGATATATTCATATTTCCTTTTTTGTTTTTTTAGTACAAAATTGGAGGTTACCATTTTTGGGGATTTGGTTGACAAGGTTAAAAGCTTTATGGCCAATTGTGGTACTCAACAGGCTGAGGTTGTAATATAGTTTGCTAAAGTGAAGACATTTAAGGGTATAGTTCTTAAACCTACTTAGTCTTTTACTTTAGTTATATTTACAATTTTTTTATTTCCCCTTTTTACTACCTTATTTAGCTTCCTAGTCCCTTTAAATTTGTAAGTTAAATATTTTCATTTAAATACGTAATGTATATAAACTTCTACTTTCTTTGTGTAGGAAAAATTGTTCTGTAGAATGTCATGCATGGTAATAGGCTCCTATTTAACCTAGATATAGATGAGGCTAATGCATTTAAAAACAGGTTTGTAGATAAACAAAATCTGCTTGCATTTTTTATATAATAATTTGTTTGATTTGCATTTTATAGTCATTCACTTAGTTCATCATAAGATAATTGTAACACCTTACTAGATAAAATACTATGCTTAAGTCATAATATATTACCTACTAAGTTATTACGTGTAGCGGTCTAATTAGATCCCATTTTTTGATTCAATGCTAATTATCCATATAGAGTTAATTGTTCACTTAATAAATTTTCGTTTGACTGCGGAATGAGTAATAGATAATCGTTGTAACAGAAATAAAATAAAATAAATAAAAATGCAGAATAGACAAAACTATTGAAACTATATATATATATATATATATATATATATATATATATATATATATATATATATATATATATATATACACGTCTGTTTTCAAAGTTTGCCAAAAGATACATAACAGTATAGGATAATAAAATGAGGCCACTGAAACAAAATAAATCGGCCTGTCTTTATGAACAGTACCCTAACTAGTCCCCAAGGGACATTTCATGTACTAACCATTCACATATAACATATACTAAACTACTGCCTATGGCCCAATAATACCAAAAAAAGGCCACTCTATATATTTCCTACTGCAGCACTACACGAGCACCTTAGATGGACTCCGAGGAAAGGAATCCATTCGTCATGTCGGTGTCAATTGGAGTGTAGTCCACACTCGGGGCCGACGACGAGGAAGACGAGCTCGTCGCCTCTGACAGATCCTCCTCAAACAGTGAGACAGAGGGGATCTACTGTTGCTGCGGGTGGAGGTGGGAACGAATGTGCCATGTGGAGAAGGATGGCAATATAAGGAGCGAACGAGTCAAAAAGGGGGTAAGTAAGTGGGACTGCAAAATCTCTATTGAAGAAGAAATAAAGGCAGAATTGGCAGCTACTAGATATGTACACAGAGTCTATAAACCGGTCAAGGTGAATATGAAGCTCAGGGAACTCAATGAACAGGACTCTTGTCCCCGCATTCTCCATGATCTGAGAATGACGCAAAAACATACAGTTGGATGAGAAATGAAAATTTCTCAGTAGAAATCCTAATTCTATACACTTCTGGTATCGCTGTTATTCTCAGTTGTTTCAATTTTTCTTAAGTATAAAATAATACACTAAGACAATAATATTCAACTTTAATTTATATTATGAAAAGTGTAACCCGAAACAAGCTTTATTTTAAAATTAGAGCAATAAAAGGACATTTAAACCAATCATGTCACCATGACTAAAATAGTAATCATAGTTAAACAGTAACATAATATGAGGAACATTGATAACTGTAAAAGCAGTTAGGAATCAACAAACACAGCATATATGAAAATATACTGAAAAAAATGCACTTTGTCTTTGAGAGCCTTCAACTCTTGTAACTTATAATTTCCATTCTTGGTCCCCTGGGAGTTATTGGCCATATACTCTTGGATAATAGTCTACTTTTCAAGATCGAGCTTGTTCGTATGCAAGATTACCGAGTTTACTTTCCTCGACTTTCCCACTGATCTATTCCCCTTAAACTTATTTAGGGGCTGGCCCAAGTAATATGGAATCCTTTATAATATTCATGAATTGCATGCACAACTAACTTTATCCTTTCAAACATCATGTGTTCATGCAAGTATAACTCACACAACATATGAATTCTTTGCCAAAATTTTGGTAGCATAACGAATCAAGTTCGCTTCCCCATGAATAGTGTCAGACTACCAGTAAAATCATTCAAACATGCAAATCAATATGGAACAACAATTATATATTCACAATATCATTCATCAAAGTCAATACAAACATCAATAGAGTTTTCTGCTTACTTCATCCTATTCTGCCCGAATTTTGTATAATCCACCTTTAGTCCAATTCAACTCATTTAAACCTGGATTTTGGATATGTCATAGCTCTATGTGTCTAGTTTCCAACCCTTTTGCCCCATCTCATTTTGACTTGTATAACTCAAGTTATTAGTATTTTACCTTCGACTACTCTGTACTTAGCCAGAATTGCACCCTTATAAGTGAAAATTCACCAAAAATAGAAATTTAGGTGAAATCATACAAAATTTATATCAAATTAAAGTTAATAGAACAAGCTTTCAAATGAAAGAAGTTGCATATTATTTTCATGAGTATATTTTGAGATATAAGTCCCGAAACTTGACCCTACTGCACTACCCTATTGTAGCCCGGTTTGAACTTAAGGTAAATTCATTGATGTGCTGGGAATAATTGGCAATGAATCTAACTTTGAAATTATGGGATATTTCCTTATATGTTAGCTTTCAAAAAATGTTGGCTTCACTCAATTTAGGGTTGTGTAGGGTGAGTTACACCCCTCTTAACTCACATTGCCCAGCTGGGAATCCAAGATTTTAGGTCAAACTTCAAAAATTCATAACTAATTCTATACTAATCCAATAGCCTTATATTTTATATGTATCGAAAGCCCTAAATGTCATATAAAAATGGATTCATCTGTCACGACCCAAACCAGGCCATGACCGGCGCTTAGAGAGCATGCTCCCTAGCAAGCCTCATACATCAAAATTCCACAAAATTTTGGACAGAGTTTCCTCTATATTTAGGATATTTCCCAAATATGAGTACTTATCATGTAATTCAACAATCACACACATTTCATCGGGGATCCAGGCATTCTCAGAATGCACCCCTCAGCACGCAACACATGTAAAATCAGAGCCCATAATCCAAGTCACATTTACATATCCAATTCCAATTCATAATCAAATCCAACCTAAACTAGTCACCAGGTGTACATACAATAAACAATCCACTAGTTTAATCAACCTCTAAACATAATTTAACATACTAGCAAAGGTCGGACCCTACCTGTAGTACTATGGAGCTACAACTAAGATTACAAACGAAACAAAATACAAACAAGGCCCTTACTATATAAGGCTCACCCCGGAAGGAATCTAATGATCCTGAGCAGGGGGATCGGCTCCCAAGTCTGACCCTGTATCTGAAAAGAATGTAACAACCACGGGGTGAGTTTGAGAAACTCAGTGAGAGATAGGACACTTTCAAGCCTCATGAGTCAATGTATATATATGTATAAGTTTAAAATAATTTCATTCAAATGAGGAAAACAGCGGAAATATTTAACAGGATAAACAAGCAGGATTCACACTTAGGTGGCCGTTCCTTTGTGTGAATCCCGAATCAAGCACGCACCCCCCTTTCTAGAGAGGCCGTGAAGTATAGGCACGCACCACACTATATGTATGGCCGTGAAATATCCGTCATGCACCACCCCCTTGGGTGGCCATGTAATATCATAGTCCAAGGTGTACCAAGGCTAACGTCTACTGTCGTAAGCAAACAGATACTGTCACAGACTTTCCTATTCTTTCTTGTTCATAAATCATGGATCTTATATCACATCAAAATCCCATTCATCATTGACTCATGAGTAGCATTTCTTAAAGTAAATGAACAATTATAAATTCAAAATAGAATATACTCAAAAGTATGCTATCTACTCACAGATCACTGGTACGGAAAATCTTAAATTTTCGGATCCACAATGTGGAGAAAAGTTCCTTGGAAATATCTAACATTACAACATAACACTAAGATCAATTTTGGATCATTAACACTCTCCATACCATAAATTCTCTAATCGTATAGTCTTAGGGTTCCAAGAATTCAACTAAAGATATAAGGAATTGGAATTGCTTGGAAGGAAAAAAAGAATAATGCATAAAACTTACCTCTAGGATTTGAAATGAGAGAAGAAGAATAAGGTGAGCTCCCACTTTAAATCCATCTAAGCAAGAATGAAGAAGGAGGAATAATGTGTATGGTTGATTCTGTTTAATGGAATGAGTATGGTGTTGTTGTTGTTGATTTAGTTGGGAAAATGATGGAATGAAGTTGATAGATGTAAGGGATGGAGGGAAGAGGAATTTTGGAGAGAAGGGAGAGAGTTGGGGTTAGAGAGAGAAGAAAAATCGAAAAATGAGGATATGGTAGGGCTGAATAAGAAGGTGTTGGCATGGTAGGACGTACAAAGTTTGGATCAAAAGCCCTTTTTGAATAAGGACACTCCTTCTTGAGATGCCCTATCTGGCCACATCCAAAGCAAGCTCCAGTGGCTCTATAACACTGCCTCGAGTGGTAATTTCCACAAGATTGACATGGAGGCCTAGAGTAAGCTGACTGCCCCATTCCTTGCATTCTAGGCTGAGTTGTACTGCCAGCTTAGGACTTTGGGCCAGATACACTCATAGGAACAGGCCCTGAAGAAGTAGCCCCTCCTGAGGGTGCCTGACGTCGGCCTTGGAAATTTTGAGCTCCCCCAGAGGTAGATCCTCCAGAAAAATTCCCTTTCATTTTCTACTTCTTGCCAGCCTCCTTGGCTGCTCTTCGCTCTTCTCTTCCAATCTCGAGACCATAGGCAGCATCCACAATTTCAGCATAAGACATTCTCCTAACCATAGGAAGTAGGTTGGAGAACAAAGGGTCAAGCAATCCTCGAACAAACCTCCTAGCTCTCATTGTATCATCGGACACCAGGTGACAGGCATAGCGGGACAATTTGGTAAATTGTTCCTCATATTCTACTATAGACATCCCTGGAGTTTGCCTTAATCTTTCAAAATCAGCAACATACTTCTCTCTTTTGTTGACCGGAAGGAATCTCATCATGAAAATTTCGATAAATTCTTCCCAAGTGAGGGGAGGTAAACCAGAGGCATCCCTACCTCCCATGAGTGTGGCATACCACTGTTCTGCTGTCCCATTCAGATTATAGGCTACCAGCTCCACTGCTCTCTCACTTGGGCATCTAAGGACTCTGAGGACCTTGTTGGTGCGGTCAAGAAATTGTTGAGGGTCATCCGTCAGGGGATTTCCGGAGAAATTGGGTGGATTTAATCTGAGGAATGATTCGATTGACACTTCATTCCCTTCCCGTTGATGACGAGGCTCACGGATCGGTGGGGTTGGTTCCGCATGAGGTTGAAATTCATTCCTGCCTTGATGAGCTAGGAGTTCTACCAGAGTATTGAGAGTCTGGTGAACCCCTCTCATTTCAGTTGCCAAATTGATTGGGTCCTCTTCAAGAATGGGCTCGTCCGGTTGCCTGGCCTGTCTCCCACGGCCTCTTCCTCTCCTAGGAGGAGAAGGGGCCTGGTCCGATTCGGCGTCAAAATCCTCAGGGGCTTCTGCTCTTGCAACACGGGTGCGAGTTCTAGGCGGCATTTCACCTAAGGAAAGAGTTCATCGAGGTTAAGACCAATTGATATACCAAGTAACAAAACACTTGAAGTGAATAATTCATGAAGGATAGACACATGAAGGATAATCCTAAAGGCCTCTGGTAGCATCACATTTTGTGAAAATGGGCCGGTTTCCATTTGCACAATCGTGACCCCACTAAAAGACACTTACTCCATAGTACACAGGGAACCTAAGCTCTGATACCATCTTTGTCACGACCCAAACCAGGCCGTGACCGGCGCTTAGAGAACACGCTCCATAGCAAGCCTCACACATCAAAATTCCACAAAATTTTGGACAGAGTTTCCTCTATATTTAGGATATTTCCCAAATATGAGTACTTATCCTACAATTCAACAATCACACACATTTCATCGGGGATCCAGGCATTCTCAAAATGCACCCCTCAGCACGTAACACATATAAAATCAGAGTCCATAATCCAAGTCACATTTACATATCCAATTCCAATTCATAATCAAATCCAACCTAAACTAGTCACTAGGTGTACATACAATAAACAATCCACTAGTTTAATCGACCTCTAAACATAATTTAACATACTAGCAAAGGTCGGACCCTGCCTGTAGTACTATGGAGCTACAACTAAGATTACAAACGAAACAAAATACAAACAAAGCCCTTACTATATAGGGCTCACCCAGGAAGGAATCTAATGATCTTTGGCGGGGATCGGCTCCCAAGTCTGACCCTGTATCTGAAAAGAATGTAACAACCATGGGGTGAGTTTGAGAAACTCAGTGAGAGATAGGACACTTTCAAGCCTCATGAGTCAATGTATATATATGTATAAGTTTAAAATAATTTCATTCAAATGAGGAAAACAGCGGAAATATCTAATAGGATAAACAGGCAGGATTCACACTTAGGTGGCCGTTCCTTTGTGTGAATCCCGAATCAGGCACGCACCCCCCTTTCTAGAGAGGCCGTGAAGTACAGGCACGCACCACACTATATGTATGGCCGTGAAATATCCGTCACGCACCACCCCCTTGGGTGGCCATGTAATATCATAATCCAAGGTGCACCAAGGCTAACGTCTACTGTCGTTAGCAAATAGATCCTGTCACAGACTTTCCTATTCTTTCTTGTTCATAAATCATGGATCTTATATCGGCTTTTTGACCGAAGTGTGCCATCTTTTGAAACAAATTATCCAACTGTGGCTGTTCACAAACAATTTTCTTGTCTGGGGTATGTTGGAGATGGTGCAGAACATGGCGCAAGACAATACTGCGCCACCATCGTCTTCAGCCTGACACGGATGGGACAAGAGGAGCACGCCTTGGCTGGCGCATGTTCAGGTCGTGCCACACCACTGGACGTGACGTGACAGCAGAAGGACAGCAGCAGGATGGCGGGGGTTGGAGTTGCGCCATGCATGGGGAGCTGCCACCTGTCTTCCTTCACCCATATATAACTGCTAGTCCCCTTGCCTTCACCGTCCAAACTTCAAATTCCTCCCCCTTTGCTTCCTCGGCCATCTTCCTCAATTCCGCAACACCTCCTTTTCCAATTGTAAGTAATGTAATTTTATTTTTAAATTTTTTTTATTATTTTATTTTTTGTAGATAGATTTTGTAAGAATAATTTTAATTTTATTTATTAGTTTTAGATTTTAATTAATTCATTCAGTTTATATTTTACTATGAGTTTATTACTTATTTAAAATTTTTGAGAAAATTACAATAGTTTTTAATTTTTTTTTAGTTAAACTTTAAAAAATTTTATTAGGATATTTAGAAGCTTGTTAGAATATTTATTGAAAAAAATATTAGAATGGCAATTAGGGTGGTAATTAACTTATGGTGTTAAAAAATATTTAATTTTTTTATTTCAAGATTAGAATTTTGAAAAAATTATTAGACTAGACATAATATTTATAGATATATGTAAAAAGTAATTTTTAATTTATATTAATGAAGAAATAAAGTACTAAAAAAGCTAAATAAAAATAATTATATTACTATTATGTGTAGAAAAGTATATAAACAATTTAATAATTAATTTTTTTAACAGATGGCATCCAGCTCTTCTTCTTCTTCATCACGTGTCATACGGCCCAGGCCAGAAGATGCATCACTATTGACAATGCAAGAAACACACATTTCACAGTATATTTGGAATGGACATCCTGATCGAGTATTAGTTATTAGAGGAAAATCTTCTATTCGTATTAGAGACGAGCAAATTCCTGTGCAGATTATTCCATACTTGGAGCAAGCAGGATTTCTTGAAATTGCAAAATTTGAATTTTTTCAAATTGAACACACGTTGATATCTGCTCTAGTGGAGCGTTGGAGGCCGGAGACACATACATTTCATTTGCCTCCAGGGGAATGCACAATTACGCTGCAAGATGTTGCTATTCAAACTGGCCTTCGTATTGATGGAATGCCAGTTGCTGGCAATACTTCTGGGCCGTGGCAACCTATTATCCAGCAATTACTTGGCGTAACTCCCCCGCAGAACGCTTTTCATGGTCATCGACTAAAAATGGGGTGGTTAAATACACATTTTAGCAATATAAATGACCATATTGACAATGAGGTCCAAGTTCAGTAGTTCGCTCGAGCATATATTTTGCGGTTGATGGGGTCAGTGCTATTTCTAGATCATTCTGGAAACTTGGTGCCTTTAAGACTTCTTCCATTTTTAGAGGATTTCGTTGTGGCTGGACAATATAGCTGGGGATCAACTGTGCTCTCTTATTTATATCGCGAGTTGTGCAAGTGTACAGATTATAATCGGCGTGAGATTGGAGGCATGGCTATGTTGGTTCAGCTATGGGCATGGGACAGATTCCCATCAATTTCCCCAACTCCTTTAGTAGAGATTGCCCATGCCCCACTTGGTGCTCGGTATGACTTTTTTCCTTCTTATTTTTGTAATAAGTTTTCTATTTAAATAATGATTGTCCTTTTATAATATTTGGTTTAATATATAAAATAACAGATGGAGAGGTGGTATGACTTTTGTGGCTATATGACAAGACTTGCCATACTATCGTCGCAAACTTGATCGTTTAAAGCGAAAAGATGTAAGAACATCTTATTAATACATTTATAATTTTGACTGTATACAACTTTTAATGTTTATTATTATTAATTTACAGATTGTATGGGAACCTTATCTCGAATTTTATGGGTCACTTCCGCATATATGTCTTGAAGGCTCTCACATTTGGAGAGCTGTTGTGCCGCTTATATTTTTTCATATCGTAGAGTGGCATCAACTAGATCGAGTGATGCGTCAATTTGGCTTACAACAAAGTATTCCAAACCCACCACGTCAACCCGAACAACTTCACGATCTTACTTTGCGTGGTAAAGAAAGTGATAATTGGATGCTTCTATATGCTTCTGTTATCCAAATATGGAATGAGAGAGTACAATATTTGGTAAGTAGCGATCAACAGATGGGGTTATTAAGTGAGAATGATCCTTACATGAGATGGTATTCAAGGCACACTCGTTGCTGGATCAGTAGGGATGGTGCATGCAGAGGGCAAATAGTAAGTATTATTTCTTTTTTATTAATTAAATTAATTTTGTTATTGTTAAAGGTGTATAATATTTATTTATACAATATTTTTGTCATTTTGAATAGCACAACCAGTTGGAGCGAATGCATCATTTATCCTCTATCAACGATTCAACCTTTTCGATGGAGGATGTTAGAGACGTAACAGCAGAGTTATTGCAACAATTTGAGGAATTAGATAGGGTCACTAAACCTGCAGGACCCCGTATTCAACAGCAACCTATTCCACAACCTGATGTGAATGTGGCAATACCTCCGACTTGGGTTGAAGGTCAGGGACTTCAACGGCGTAGAAGGCGAGAGGCAACACAGATTCATACCCTTCCTCCACTGCCTGAACGTGGTTATGGTCAATATTATGTTCCATCGGCATCGTCAGCCAATCCGATGGATTCAGGCAGTGAAAGAAGTTATTATTGGCCACCTCAGCATCAAACAACAGCAGGAGCATCCTCTTCCCATGCTGCATATCACTCATATTATCTAGACGATGCATACGTTCCTTCCACACCTAGCCCGTCACAATTTACACCCCCTGCATATATGCCACCAGAGTTCACACCTAATGCACCTATGGAGTTTATGGATTTTTTATCACAAGAAACCCTTTACACTCCATGCGGTGTGAATGTTGTTTCTCCACAGGGTATTGACTTGAATGAAGAATTTTTATCTGTAGTTAGCCCTGAGGACGATGCGGCTGATGTGAGAAGAAACCCGCATCGTAGAGCAAGAGATAGGCAACGTGGTTGTATATTGTCGCCTAACTCTCCACATGATTGATTATGGACATATCTGCTTGTTTATTCAAGATGGGTTATTTAGTAAATGTTTTAAAAAATGTATTTAATTTTCTTATTAAATATGTATTTAATTCTTTTATTAATTTTTACTTAAACTAAGGGTATAGATTAATCGTAACTTTTTTTTATTTTTTTATTTATTAAACATTTATTTATTAAATATGCATTATTTACTGTAAAAGTTAATACTAATATAATAAGTTAATCTTAAGTTTAGTATAGTTTACTTAACTAAACTAATGGTAAATCAGAGAATGATACAAAATAAACAAGGGTATAATGGTAAGAAAATAAATGACAACTGCATCAAAGTTTTTGTTCTTAAAATTAAAATGAAATTACACAAGTGGACTTAAGATAAATTTGCATAGATATTAAAAATCTGGACTATCTATGGTGTCAGTATCTTGTTGGGAGCTTTGACTTCCAGTGAAACGAGGGCAAAGACGTCGGTTATGACCTTCCTTTTTACATATTCCACAACATTGCCTTCGCTGCGATTCTCTCAAATCCATCTCATTCCTTATACGTGTGGACTTCGGCCTTCCTTTAGCACGAACGGTTGACGGATTTGGAACCAATGTCCAACCAGATGTAGCTGTGATGCAATCCTCATTGCCAATTGGCCACCATTGTCCGCTATACGCATTCACAATATTTTGAATAGAGTAAATAGGATTAACTAAATTGTAGAAGTCTATACTCACAGCAGCACAGGCAGCAATGGCGTGAGAGCATGGATATTTATATGCCTGAAATTTGCCGCACTGGCAAGTACCTCTTCTTAAGTTCACGGCCCACGTATGACCACCACTTTGTGTCACAGGGTTGAATGCCTCTTCAACCTCAAACCTTATTGTCTCTATATCATATCTGCGAACTTGGTGGGAACAAGCATCCTCTTGATTCTTCCTAATAGCATCGATTAACTTCTTGCAAAACCTATTTCCAGTGCTTAGCTCCGCCCTAGCCTCTGCACCTCTTTGGACAAAATACTCGACCATCCTTCCATATGTGCACTTAACCAATGCAGTTATTGGCAAATTTCTAGCACCTTTTAAGACTTTATTCACAGCCTCTGATAAGTTTGTTGTCATATGGCCATATCTACGTCCTCCTACATCATATGCCTGACTCCATTTCTCCTTCGGTATGCTATCGATCCATCTTTGAATCTCAGGACTAGTTTGGCGAAATTTTTCCAAATTCCTGTCAAATCGGTGCATGCAAGCCGTATACCCTATATTATCACAAATTAAATGTTATTTTTGAAAGAAACAAAATTCATAGATATAATATTAAAATGATGAAAATTTACTTCTTACCAAGTTTCAATAGGTCTTGCTTTAATTTCGTATTCTTAAACTTGTCGTTGAAATTGCTAGCAATGTGGCGAATACAGTACACATGATATGCATATGGAGGATGCCAACCGAGGTTTTCATTTGCCACAGCTTCTTTTATACTTGCACGCCTATCAGAGATAAGACATAGACCTTGTTTTCTTGTCACATATTGTCGGATGTTTCCCAAGAACCATGACCAAGCATCTAAAGTTTCTCCTTCAACAATAGCAAAAGCAATCGGTAAAACGCAATTGTTGCCATCTTGTGTAGTGGCAATTAAGAGTGTACCACAATACTTTCCATATAGAAATGTGCCATCAACTTGTATAATGGGTTTGCAAAAATTGAAAGCATCGCAACATTGCTTAAATGTCCAAAATACTCGATGAAATGTGCGAAACCGAGTCTCTACTTGATCATTAACGATAAATTCGGTTGTCTCTATTTTGTACACGGAGTCTGGTGCAAACATCTGCATATATGCAAGCCATCCAGGAAGCATTGCAAATGATTCATCCCAGTCACCAAACACTTTTGTTATTGCCTTTTGTTTTGCCTTCCAAGCCTTCTAGTATGATACTTGAAATCCATATTGACTGCTAATTCTTTCTCTGATCAAGGAAATTGGAATTGATGGTTCCAATTTAACCAACCCTATCATAAATTAGGCAATCAAACTTTTATCAATAATAAAAGTTAACATCCATAAAATATATAATTCATATATTGTTTAGTGCCATACCTAATATATTTGCGCAAATAAAATTTGAATCCAATTTGCAATGATCTTGAGATAGCATAGGATTAAGACAAATGTGACGACCACCCCATTTACTAATTTGCCACTTGTTTGTCTTTTTTCCTAAAATTGCCCTCATTCGCCAAGGACAACCTTCTTTGTGTCTTATGCATTTTGTGCAGAAAATTGTCGGTGTTGATTCAACCACAATATATGTTTGATGGATTTTCATAGAGTAATGCCTAACAGCCATTTGTATAGCTTCTTTGCTATCAAATTGTAAACCAACATATAGCTCATCTCCAATACGCCAGGAACCAGGCGTATCCAACCCAGAAAATTCCTCCATCTCTTGATCTGGGTGATCCTAATTGATATAATTATAATGTGGAGATGAAAATGGAGATTCCATCAAATGTGTTACACCTATAAAAATATCATCAAATCATTAAAAATGTTCTATTTAAATTATAGTATACACAAATACTTAATTAAAAACTAACCTTCTTGTCGTGAAATTTGCTCTCTAATATGCAACGAGGATGCAACAGGAGAAACTGCAATAGCCGAAGAATCTAATTCAACCTCAGATTCAGAAGAATCGCCATCAAGATTTTCACTTTCATCATCTTCATTTTCATCTGAGGATAGATTTCTGATGTAATCTTCATCATTATCTTCATCTTCATCATCAAATGCAACAATAGAGTGATCTCTATGAGCAATAGGCATCAATGAACTACCTGCAACATCAATCTCGACATATAATTCGAGCACCGTCGAAGAAGATTGTTGTTCAAAGGTGCTAATCATGCAATCAACATCATCATCATCAACTATCTCAAGAGCAGGATATGAACTACTATCTCGAGCAATTGGAAATCTATAACTGAGACTGAAAATTGTTTGATGGGGCTGAACTTTTAATTTAGCGGTAATTTTTTTCTTTAATGCATTATAACTGACACCTTTCTCTATTCTAATTAATCTTTTATCACCTTCAAAAGTACATCCTTGCGGCCCATCAAATTTTCTACCATTCCAGTATATAAATACATTAAAAGTACTCATTTTCTTCAAATAACTAAAAAGAAAATATTACTATAAATTAATTTGACAAAAAAATAGAACCTCAAAAAATTCAAAGATTTAGAATAATATAGGCTAAAAATTGAGAAATAAAAAAAATTAAACACTGCAAAGAAAAATAAAAAAATTTAAACAAAATAAAACTTTAAAAATTTAAAATACTGCAAACAAAATAAATAGACGTGGATTTCAAATCAAAAATTTTAAAAAGCACATAAAAGCTGGAAATTTCAAAATCTCAAACAAAAACATAGATGGTAAGGTGATGGGGTTGCATGAAATGAACGGAAGAAGCTCGGGGGTATATATAAGCGAGGATTGAGCAACTGGACACTGTTGGCACGTGAAGAGGGGCAGAAGTTGGCGCAACTTGAACCAGCGCCAACCAGGTCAATGGCGCAACTCCAACCACCGCCATTGCTGGACCTGTCAATCAACCGCGAAGGTGGCGCAACCTGAACCTGCGCCATCTGCACTGTGGATGTTGGCGCACTGTCAACTTGCGCCATGGTCTCCCATTTCCACCCCAGACAGGAACATTGTTTGTGAACAGCCACAGTTGGATAATTTGTTTCAAAAGCTGACACACTCTCGTCAAAAAGCCATCTTATATCACATCAAAATCCCATTCATCATTGACTCATGAGTAGCATTTCTTAAAGTAAATGAACAATTATAAATTCAAAACAGAATATACTCAAAAGTATGCTATCTACTCACAGATCATCGGCACGGAAAATCTTAAATCTTCGGATCCACAAGGTGGAGAAAAGTTCCTTGGAAATATCTAACATTACAACATAACACTAAGATCAATTTTGGATCATTAACACTCTCCATACCATAAATTCTCTAGTCCTAAAGTCCTAGGGTTCCAAGAATTTAACTAAAGATATAAGGAATTGGAATTGCTTGGAAGGAAAAAAAGAACAATGCATAAAACTTACCTCTAGGATTTGAAATGAGAGAAGAAGAATAAGGTGAGCTCCCACTTTAAATCCATCTAAGCAAGAATGAAGAAGGAGGAATAATGTGTATGGTTGATTCTGTTTAATGGAATGAGTATGGTGTTGTTGTTGTTGATTTAGTTGGGAAAATGATGGAATGAAGTTGATAGATGTAAGGGATGGAGGGAAGAGGAATTTTGGAGAGAAGGGAGAGAGTTGGGGTTAGAGAGAGAAGAAAAATCGAAAAATGAGGATATGGGACGCATCTCCGTATATATATTAGCCTGTGGTAATCGATTACCATTCTGGTAATCGAATGGTAATCGATTACCATTCTGGTAATCGATTACCATGAACAAATGGCTGGTAATCGATTACCACGAACCCAGAACTGGTAATCGATTACCATATTTGGTAATCGATTACGACGTGAAACTCTTTAACCCAAGGGCACACAGAGAGCCTCGTAATCGATTACTAGCTTCACGGTAATCGATTACAACATCCCAAAGCATGGATCCTTGATTCCAACAGACATCCAACACCCAAAATCATCATAAACAGATTAAACGCATCAATCAAACACGATTAACATAGACAAAAATTTGAAATACACCACGAGTGTTACATCATCAAATTTAAATGGTTGTAGGCGGAGCTGTACACTTTGCCGTATGGACTGTCGAGTGAAAACCTTAACAACTTCTTGAATTCTCTCTATTCTTCAAGTTCATTCATACCAATTTCAATTCTAATCACAACATACATGCAAAATCAACCATAATCCATCCTCATCACTTTAAATCACATCAGTATCATGAGAAAAATAAGATCCCCACACAGCCCCACATCAATGAAAACTAAGAAGAGAAGTTGGATTCCTTTCTTATCTAGTTGAAATCTTGTTAGTTTGGTGTCTTAGATTTGAAGAAACTTTTGATGAGACTTGAAGAGGGGATGAAGATGGAGTGAAGATGGAGTGAAGATGAGTGTGAACGAAAGAGAAATGAAGAGAGGTCTGCCCCTTTTTGATGGCCAAAATTGCAAGGGTAGGAAGGGAAACTTTTTGAAAACTTTGGAGAGAAGCTATCATATAATTGGTGGATCTCATCTCTCCTTCCAATTTGGCTTGGTTGCCTTTCTTCATGGCTGTTGGTGGTGTGACTCGCGCGTCGTAACACGAGCAAATTAAACCGAATAGCGACTATAGTATAGTAGCCAACTCGGATCGTTTCCCAAAGATGAACACACTATTTGATCAGAAAATTCAGGGGGGTTTTTATAACAAACACTTAAAATGCAATACTGAATTCTAAAGCAAACAAAAAAACGAAAAGGCTAAACCGAATTAAAATTCTAATCCAAGACACACAAGAAGAGAGAAATCAACACTCAATCATTGGATTCAAATGTACATGCACACTCCAATTCGATGATTCATTTTAGATTTAATTGAAACCTCAAATCAAACCTAGCATTCACATGAAAATCTCCATGCATTCAACTAATCACTCAAGCCATTCGGTTTAGAGACCTCTAAAACCGAATTGATTTTGGATTAGCTTCCAAACCAATGCTCTCATCTCATATTCAGAACTGAAATATGAATCACACTCTTGAACAATCGAATCACATATATCAACCGAATTATACATGATTTGATTGACTCTTAATCAACATGCATGAATGAAAACCTCCAATTCAATTACGAGATTAAGAAGAAGAGAAGAGGAGTGAAACCGAAATTGGAATTTCCATGTCTTGATGCACCAATCCTCAAGAGCTTGAGTGCTTCTCTTGATGCCTTGGATCAGAGGAGGATCACCCCTCCATTAATGGAGGAAAACGCAAAAGAGAGGAAGAGAGGAAGAGAGGAAGAGAGGAAGAAAGGAAGAGTTTTCTATTTCCAAAGAAGGTCCAATTTACAAAATGAGAAAAAGAAGGTCAAAAGTCCCTGAAGCATAATCAGAATTTCTATATATACCTCTAATTAAAAGTCACTAATTACTTAATTAAAATAATCCTCTTTTCCTAAGCTAAATTTGGATAGCTCAATTGCCCAATTTGGATGCTTAGAGAGAAAGTTGTGCCCAAAACAAGTTGAGTGGGCTCTCTTAGACTCAGCAGCAACTTCCAACACGTTTTTGGGCCTCATAACGGTTCTTCTTGGCTTAGTGTTCTGAACATAAAATGAAGCCCTGGATGTTAGCTTTCCAATGCCACCGGAATGGGCTCAATTGAGTCCCTGTAGCCCAAGATATGGTCCAATCATTGAAGGCTGCTCAGAAACCGCGCCCAAACGCTTCAGTTCAGTTCCGAGCCCAATTTCGGCTTTAAGATCTCAGAGTTAGCCCTTGCTCTCTTCATAGAAATTGTAGCTCTATCTCTTAGCTTTCCTACAAATGAAGAAGCATAATAAAATGAGGTATAGAGCTCAAGATATGATCTAAACACTGAAGCAGGTCAAACTAACCGAAATGTTGCAAAAATTAACTAAGTCTCACTAAGATCCAAAGAAAGGAAAATGATCTAAACTCAACCAATTAAGTGCAAAGGAGGATTAATGAGACAAGTATGAAGGATAAAAATAGTATAAAAATCCAATTCATCATGGTGCCACTTGTGGGGGTGTAGTGGTTGAATCTTAGCCATCCATCCCAGGGTTTTATAGTACAATTTCCATAGGTCCGATTCCGACAAGTTTAAAATACCGAAATCTTTCCGATTTCTTTTAAATTGGTAAAACGGTTTTAGAAAAATTCTATGAATTTTCCTATATTCCTAATCTAATTTCATCAAATCTAATCCTTCTAAATTACACTTAATTGACTTTAAATGAATGCTCAATCGAATTCTATTTAGTCACAATTGTTTGATAAAAACCGAATAACTCGGTTGAAAATGATAAAATTTTTCGGACGTTACAATAATGACATCTCTTCTTTTTCAAGGGTGGCTACGAGATCATCTGAAATTTCTCAGCCCGTTTCTTTGCTATGTAATGGTCCAACTTATTCCTTTGAAGATGATTTTCTCAATTTAACGCCTCCGAAGATGATTAGAGATATGAAAGACTGCAAAGAGGTTAATTTATTTATTTTTATATGTGTGTATTTTTATATCTATTTATTATTATATATTATTAATATTGATTATTTATTTAATCTGTGTACCTTTAATTTTTTTAGTATTAATGATTTACTAATTCATTGATAATTTATTAACTGCAAATTTTATTTAAAGGATGGTGTCTATATAGTTTATGCTACTGTTGTTGCTATCACTAATGGTGCAAATTGGTGATATATAGCCTGCTAGTGCAATAAGGCTGGTACCCCAAACTCTGGGATGTATTATTATGCTCGGTGCTTTTTGTCACGTTATGAATGTCACTCCTAGGTTGGTGTTATAAATATTTTACTTATAATATTGAATTAAAGCTTTTTTATTTTATCATCTCTTTTGACTGCTAAATTCTTATTTTTTTATCTCTTTATTAGCATAGGTACCAAATTAAGCTATCTGTCATGGACAACTTAGGGTGTACTGTGTTTGTGCTATTTGATCGTTAGGCTTCTTTCATTCTAAAGATGTCATGTTCCTTTTTGCTAGAAAAAATTCAAATAGTACGTTATAATTTCTTTCTTTAAATTTTATCAGTTATTGCCAGTTGTTTGATTACACTGTTTTACTTTTATTACTAGAGTTAGGTTAAAAATTCTACATCATCTACTTACAAAAAAAGGGAAAAAATGTAAATTTTTTTCTTCTTTGATTAAGTATTTCATGTTTTACAATAATTATTTTATCATGTAAAATCTTATTTCATCATCTACAATCTTCTTGGATTGATGATATTTATGTAATTAGAAGTTCTATTAAACATATAAAACCTGTCTCATGTGGTGTATGATTATATATTTACCTACTACCATGAATCTGTATAATTCTTATATTAAAATTTGTTGTCTTTTTAACTGAATTGTTATTTTTCTTTTTTCATATGAAATTGTAGTACCAAGGTGATGCCATTGATCATCTAAAAGTGTTTCATGAGTATCTGATTGAGAAGAAATGTAATACCTACTCTGAATTCAAACATTGGTAGAATATAATGAAAAAGGAAATTGAATGAATTAAATGAAGTTTTTTAGTGTAAGTAAGAAAAAGGAAAAATAGAAGAAGAAGAAGAAGAAGAAAAAGAATGAAATGAAGAAAAGACCTCCCTACACCTTAATTAATTAATATGTTACGTACTAAACCCCCTTCTTGATTTTTCCTTCCCCTGGATTGATTTTTCCTTCCCCTCCCATGTTATTTTCTTTTTCTTCACGGTCTCCCCCTTTACTTCCTCCCTCAACCACTATCCTCTCTGCTCTAGTCCTCTCGCGCAGCTCCTTACCTTTCATCTCTCTCTGGTTCTTTCTTCCTCTCAACCTCGCTGTCTCTCTCGTTCTGCATCTCCCTCACGCGCGTCTCTCTCTCTCTCTCTCTCTCTCTCTCTCTCTCTCTCTCTCTCTCTCCGCCATCCGCTTCTGTTCGCTGTCTCTCCCCCCACCATCTTTGTTCTGCTCTTTCCTTGCTGGATGGGTTCTTGTTTGGCCTCTCCAAGCAACCCACAGCCCTTGGGTGAGATTCCTTTTCCTATTCCTTGTGTTCCCCCCTTTTTTAGAATATGATTGCTTGCTTGCTTTCCTTTCCTATTAGAAATAGATGCTCGAAGCTTTAATTCGTTTGGAATATGGGTGTGGATGATAAGGGTGTGGTGGGTAGCTTCTAATCAGATTTTTGATCCTTGAGTGTGAGGGTTGATTCTAGAGTCAAGTTTTGTTAGTGAGGATTAAATTGGAACTTAGAACATAGATTGGTAGTTTTGGCTTTGGGTTATGTGCGGGTGCATGGGTGAGAAAACATAATGTTTACGATATGCGTGTGGGTTTAAGCAAATGATACCTTGCTTGATTTTAGAGTGGATTGAAAACTTATTTCTTTTTTTATTTCCTTTTTTTTTTCAAAGCTATGTGTGATAATTACTAGAGACTTACTAAATTCATATGCAATAACCGTGGGAAATATTTTAACTAAGTTAGCAAAGCTATTGTCATGGCTGTAATTTCACTCGAGGTCAAATTGCTAGTAATTATATTGAATCTGTACAATAGGTGGGGTAACAGTTTAACATACATTACGGTTCTTGTATTCCTGTGCGTATTAAATAAGTGAGTAAGATTAACCTTGTATTTGTTCTACTCTATGAAATCATGCTTGTGATTGTTGTGGCATTGACTTGGATTTATGTGTTATTTGAGTTCTTTGGATTTGGTTCTTTTGCTTGATTGATAAGAAGTTAGGGATTTGATTGGTTGTTTTGGAACCTAGATTTTTCATCCGGTAAATATTGGTTTGTATATTCTTAGTTATGCTTCGCAAACCACAAACAGGGTTTGACTTCTGTTGCGATGAGTAATCCTAGTAAACTTAGTTTGAGCAAGTATATCAATGCTTGTTTTTGGATTTTTGGCATGTTTTGAACCCTAAGAGCATTCTAAGAATGCTCAATGCTTTTGAATTATAAATTTTGAATGTGGTTAAACTATTGGTTGTGGTTGGGCTGTTGCTCTGGTTTGTAATAAGAATTGTTTGTATTTTGGGGAAAGTTCGATTTCTAGGGGAGATTCTATCCGTTTTTCGGTAAATCTCCCAGAAAGGCTTGCTCTGGGGAAATGTCCTCGCGTGCTGGTCACGGCCTGGATTTGGGTCAAGACAAAGTTGGCGTCAAAGCTTGATTAGGTTTTTTGTGGTTGGTAGAGCAAGTGTTCTTAAGTAGGATCACAACTGTATAAATGGAAGCATGCCCATTTTCATAGATTGTGGCCCTACTGAAGGCCTATAGGAACGTCATCCTTGCCCTTTGTGCCTCGGTTACTTTGTGCAATCCTTAGTGACATGCGCTTATCTATGTCACATTTTGGAAACCCTTGCTTCCTTTCTTTGCTTCGTACCTCCACCTTTCGTTGGCCTTTCGGTCCCGAGTTACTATTCGGATCTCGAATCCTTCTGTGGAATATGTGGTTCCAACGCCATATGATAAGTGGTTGTTATGGACACTTTAAATCCATTATTTATGTGCAACCATATGTTTATTGTAAAATAGGAAACTCTAGTTCAGGTTTAGCTAACTTTGTGCAATGATCATTGAATCTTTGTTTTGGTTATCAAGTGAGCAAGCAAGATAATCTCTTGTAGTTGGTGGGGTCTATTTTGGTTTTGATACCATAGTGGAGAGGAAACGAATTTTATTATGAATATAGGCAGGGTTACAGAAAGAATTTAGTAATTATGCTCCGTACATAAGGGCTTAAAGGAAGTAGCATTGAATTAAAAGTATAAAAAGACCAAACCAGGTTTTACGTAGTGTGAATTGAATTGATAAGTAAAAGATAGGTGTGCCCTTGAATCTAGAATGTAGTTTAACCTTAGCTCTAGGTTTCTATTTTGGTGATTTGTATCTGGGTTTGAAGAATTTTACAATACCTGCTTGACTGTTTCATTTTTGTTTTATTATTGAATTCTGATTAATGTTCCCTATTCCTAGTTGGGCAAACAATTCCTTGCTGGAATCAAAATATTAGAATAGATAGTTTCCCTGAGTTCTTTTATTAGGTTCAAATATTGTTATTCATTGGGTGGTGCACTGTGTTTAGAGAGTTAGGAAGAGTAAACATTAATGTTTCATAATTTGCAGATATGGAGGAGATACTTATCAACATGTTGGATAGAAGTTTAGTGTTGGAGTTTGGGAGAAAGAGGAATTAGGATGATAACAAATATATTAAAATCCAATGAATCCTAGTTTTGAAAAGCTAAAATAACAACTTATAGTATATTATAATGAATATGTGTAAACATAATTCCAACCTCACATGGAGAAGTGATATGTTGAGTTGAATAGATTGAAGGGTGGCAAAACAATCGTGTTGACAGTACTATTTGGAAGTTCATTCCTTGAAATTGTCACATGATATATTAAAATGCAGAAAATTACAGTTAAAAGAAAAAAATGAAAAATTAAATTTCATAGTTCAGGCAGATTATATGCTTAACATTCCCATGATGACTATGTTCTATTTCTACCTTGTCTCTCATCAGCATCCTTTTGTTAATTTTATTAGTTAACTGGTTCTACTTAGTAGATGCTAGGGGTGTTTTAGCTGTTGTGGAAACCTAAAGAGCATGGGATAAGGAAAAAAATGGTTTATAGACATTAGACTTCTCTGTGTAATTTCTTTTGATTGTTTTGCACTTGATTCCCTTCTTTTTTTTCTTGGACCGACTTCTTTAGGCCTTTTGGCATGGTATTTGTTTGGTGATATGTTACTATGAACAATTTCACATTTGGTTAATAAGTTTGTGTTTATTCCAGCTTGTGATAAAAGGTTTTTACAATTGGATTCTTGGGACATGCCACACAAGATGAGAAGGTAATTGTCATGTTTGCTTTAGGTATTAACTTGTACAGTTTGAGTGTGCATTTTGTTATTAAAAATAGTGTTGCATTATGAATTGAACATTATACGAACTCTTGTTCCAATATACAATCAATAATTCTATTTTATGTATATAAGAATGTGGAATAGGTTTTCTCTTGACCGTACTATTTAGCATGGATTCATTGTGCTTCTAACTGTGATATGCTTTTTCCTATTGTTAAACTAAGTTGATATTGGGTTATTCAGTTCAGGCTGTGTGTGTGCATGGGATCTATAGTCATAAGTGCTCTGTAAAACTGATAAGATGCTACTTGAGGTAATGACATTGGTCTTCCTCAATAATCAGATTGGTTCCATATTCTTTCTTGCTGCGGGTTCTAGTGTCTTTTCAATTGATATTAATGAGGGGTAAATCATATCGAGACAAGATTGGGCTATTGGATTGGTGGCGGGCATAAGAAATATCCCTTTTCCACTTTAAGCTGGGATTAGTGATTGCCTTATGTAAGAAAATGGAAGCTAAACAGGAGGATAAAAGATCTAACATGACAAGTTTTGAACTATGGTGTCTGCATTAGTCTCTTTTATCGCTGGTATCATGAGTGTTAGGTCAGCCTTTTGGAGAAACTGCAGTTAGTGAATCTGATGAGCTTGATGTGATGTAAAACGTATGAGTTTCTGCTTTCTTTTAATGGAAATGTCACTCTTGTTTTTTTTTTTTTTAATCAGTTTTTGTTGGGTGTTTGTGAAATGGGTTTTGGGTAGGCAAGATAGAAGGATGCTATCGAACTATTTTGCTAGGAAATGTAAGTCATTTTTGGATATGCCACAAGTGAAATAATAACCAGTATAGGGTAACATTACAATGTATCTTTATTTATTTTGTTGATTTTATTCATTTTGTGTTTGAATGCCTACTTGAATTTTGTCATATCAGTGTGTTCTGTGTGTTTCAGGATACGTCTTTTCTTCTCAACAAATCTCTCTTCTGTTACTGTTAGCTTTTGAGTAGGGAATTTCGCAATGGGTTGATAAAATTAAGTTCTGATCAATTGTCTAGAATCTATCACTCTATATAATTTATACAGTGATTAACTTTCTAAGTTAACTTGCCACATTTGGTTGCTTAATCAAGTAATATACTTCTGGATTTAGTGTTCGTGGGTTTCATTCGAACATTTGGGCAATTCTTGAGGTGGGCTCCCGATTTGAGTTTCTGTTAGAACTGGAATTAGAAACTGGTGTTTATTCAAGAATCACAAGATATAGAGGAAATTCTAGAGTCCTCTAACTGTCTCAAGTCTCACTAACAAATGATTAAAGACCCTTTCTCTTTACTCTAACCCTTCTATTTATACTAATCCCTAACTAATAGTAACTAAAGGTGTCCTAGCACTACTCCCCCCTTAAAGATCCACCTTGTCCTCAAGGTGGGGGAGCAAGGACTTATTACTAGACATTTACAAATAAATTCCTCTAGGGCCCCATTGTCTAATTGAGATGACATCAAAATGTTCTGGGCCAGTGGCCTCAGAAAATATGTTGGTGAATGTTGTATGTTGAATTGGGCTTGACCCATAAGGTGTAAACAATTTCCTTCAACAGAATTGCATAATGTAGTCCCTCCACTAATTTGGGCCTGGCCCATTAGGGTAAAGATCAACCCTATCTACTGCACCCTCAATCTTGCCCTAGTTTTTGTCTTTTTCTGCATGCCACCACCTTGGAGATGTGTTGTGCTGCCGCCCTTGCCGTCTTGACTGGTGTTGGCCTTCCCGCTCGCACCACTGCCGCAATTGTCAACGTGGCATCTAGGTCTTGGTTGCCGGTTCCCCTTCCTCCTCCCTCCTTTCTATTGATGCCATTAGCAATGCGAAGGGTTGCTATCTCTACCTGCACCTCCGTTGAAGAGACCCCGCTGGTCGCCACAAGTGGATCATTGGCAGTCCTTCCTTGACGTCCTATGCCATCTTTTTTCGGGGGCTCCTTCTTCCCATACTCCGCGCCGTCGCTGCTGGTGGTGCTATCGGTGATATTTCCATTGTCATCTATAACGTCAGGTTGAGTAGTAGTTGTCGTCATTGCCTCGAACGACACTGTGCCGGCCGCTGCATGCAAACCCACCGTATTGGTTCCCCAACTGTGCCCTCCGTTGACTTCTTCTCGCCAAGGGTGGTGTGACCCTCGTTCAAGAGCGTCGTTGCGGCCTTCGGTTTCTTTGTTGCCGCCAGTATCTTTGTTGTCACTGCTAAGTTCTCCTTCGGACTCTTGGTGGAAAGCGTTGGCGCATGGCCGTCACGAACTCCGCCCATCGCATGTCTGGGGTGTGCGCTTTCCACCATCGGAACCAACCAAGGTGGCTTCCTCCAAGGGCTGCTTGCACCTCCTGGAATCTTGTGCCTCTGGTGTCCCATGCATGAGATAGAGATCCCATACCTACCATAGCCAAGAACCTACATCACCATTGTTGAACACAGGAATTCGAGATGTCTCCCTAATCTCTTGTTTAACCCTTTTTTCTTCGTCATCACATATGGCCCTCACAAATTCCCACCATTTGGCTTTTGGGTTGTCTCTTTTCCAGCACCAGTACCAGTAGTAGTAGTATTCACAGTTGCTAAGGGCCATTGCCACCTCCGGTATCCACTGCGCCTGCGGGATGTCGTAATCAAGAAAATACTCCCATACCCTTCTTAGCCAACGTTGGACATCACTTCCATTGCGTGATGGAAGCACCTCCCTTCTCCATTGCTTCTCCATGCTGCAAGCTCCTCACAGGCTCTCGGAATCGAGATCTCTGATACCAGCGTTAGACCTGGAATCAGAAACTGGTGTTTATTCAAGAATCACAAGATACAGAGAAAATTCTAGAGTCCTCTAACTCTCCCAATTTTCACTAATAAATGATCAAAGACCTTTTCTATTTATACTATTCCCTAACTAATAGTAACTAACTAACTGTAACTAACTAACTAATGGTGTCCTAACAGTTTCTTTTAATGAATTGTTCAGTCATATGTTAGTCTGCCTATGATCACATAGATAGATCAAATATGAACGTGAAATTTTGAAACAGTGTGGGATTGAGAGTATACTTATTGTTCATGGGTCTTGTTAACTTTAATATAGTTTTGATCTCTGATCCTCATAACATGAGTTTATTATGGATTTTGTATTCGCCAGCATTGGCATTCCTGTGATTATGTTAAGGTGCAACCATGCAGGATTTTTGCTCTGATTTTGTTCTACTCTGATTATGATGACATGTAAATTGAAATTGAACCCTTTTTCTTTTCTTTTTGTAGTGTTAAACACATTTGGCAGTTGCCCATATAGATGATTACAATACACTTGTTTGATTTTCTAGGCAAGTTGTCTTCCCAAAATTCGGGGACTGAATTTTTTTTTTTGGGGGGGGGGGGGGGGATGTAATACCCTGTTTAAATTCAAACATTGGTAGAATATAGTTATGGAGGAAATTGAATGAATTAAATGAAGTTTATTTTAGTGTATGTAAGAAGGGGGAAAAAAAAAGAAGAAAAAGAAAGAAAGGAGGAAAAGACCACCTTGCCCCTTAATTAGTATGTTACACACTAAACCCCCTTCTTGATTTGTCCTTCCCCTGGATCGATTTTTCCATCCCCTCCCTGTGTTTCTTTTCTCCCCCTTCACTTCCTCCCTCAACCACTATCCTCTCTGCTCAATTCCTCTCATGCAGCTCCTTCCTCTCATGTCTCTCTGGTTCGCTCTTTCTCTCAGTCTCGCTGTCTCTCTCGTTCTGCCTCTCCCTCATGCGTGTCTCTCTCTCTCTCTCTCTCGCGTCTGCATCTCTCCGTTCTCTCCGCCATCCATTTCTGTTCGCTGCCTGTCCCCCCTTCATCTTTGTTCTGCTCTCTCCTTGCTGGATGGGTGCTGGTTTGGCCTCTCCAAGCAACCCACAGCCCTTGGGTGAGATTCCTTCTCCTATTCCTTGTGTTCCCCCCTTTTTTAGAATATGATTGCTTGTTTGCCTTCCTTTCCTATCAGAAATAGATGCTGGAAGCTTTAATTTGTTTGGAATATGAGTATGGATGATAAGGGTGTGGTGGGTAGCTTCTAATCAGATTTTCGATCCTTGAGTGTGAGCGTTGATTCTAGAGTCAAGTTTTATTAGTGAGGATTAAATTGGAACTTAGAACTTAGATTGGTAGTTTTGGCTTTGGGTTATGTGTGGGTGCATGGGTGAGAAAATATAATGTTTATGATATACGTGTGGGTTTAAGCAAATGATATCTTACTTGATTTTAGAGTGGATTGAGAACTTATTTCTTTTATTTGTTTTTCAATTTTTTTTTTTTTCAAAGTTATGTGTGATAATTACTAGAGCCTTACTAAATTCATATGTAATAATTGTGGGAATTGTTTTAACTAAGTTAGCAAAGCTATTGTCATGGCTGTAATTTCACTTGAGGTCAACTTGCTAGTAATTATATTGAATCTGTACAATAGGTGGGGTAACAGTTTAAGATACATTACGGTTCTTGTATTCCTGTGCGTATTAAATAAGTGCGGATGATTAACCTTGTATTTGTTCTACTCTATGAAATCATGCTTCTTGTGGCATTGACTTGGATTTATGTGTTATTCGAGTTCTTTGGATTTGGTTCTTTTGCTTGACTGATAAGAAGTTAGTGATTTGCTTGGTTGTTTTGGAACCTAGATTTTTCATCTGGTAAATATTGGTTTGTATACTTTTAGTTATGCTTCACAAACCACAAACAGGGTTTGACTTCTATTGTGATGAGTAATCTGATAGAAACAGCAAGAAGAAACAGAAGAAAGAAAGGAAGTTTCGCTGTATATTATCACACTTGAACTGATACAAGGTGTATCAGTCAAGAAATAAGAGATAGTAGTATGAAATAAGCAGAAAATGAAAGATTTAGAGCACTAAGCAGCTCAACCTCTCTAGCCAATACCAGAAAATAGCCTAATCCCTCCCCTCCTCTCATGCCCAGACAGATATACCCTTTCCTAACAGAATCCTTACGCACTCACATGCCAGCATGGCACACACACTCACCTGCACTTTTCTCACAGCTAGTTTGTTAGGCTTGAGGCCCACCTGTTCCACTAACACTCTTTCCTTCCATATTTCCTATAACACCCCTATACTTCCTATGCTTGTACACCTTTAGTCCTTCTGGGAAACGGTCTCTAACATAATCATAGTAAACTTAGTTTGAGCAAATATATCAATGCTTGTTTCTGGATGTTTGGCATGGTCTGAACCCTAAGAGCATTCTTAGAATGCTCAATGCTTTTGAATTATAAATTTTGAATGTGGTTAAACTATTGGTTGTGGTTGGGCTGTTGCTCTGATTTGTAATAATAATTGTTTGTATTTTGGGGGAACGTTCAATTTATCGTGGAGATTTTGTCCGTTTTTCGGTAAATCTCCCAGAAAGGCTTGCTCAGGGGCAACACCCCTGTGCGTTGGTCATGGCCCGGATTTGGGTCGTGACAAGAAATTCCTCTTCAAAGATGAGGTTAAGATAGGGTTCAAAAGTCATCTTGAACCCTTATTTAAGGTTTCAAAGATATGCTATGATCCTTTAATAATATCTAAATTTTTAGACTCATTTGTCTGTTCTAGAAAACCAAATGTTGAAAAACCAAGTGCTGAAAAATTTGGTTACTATTACTCACTTGAGGATGACTTCCTCAAGATCACACCCCGAAAGACAATTGAAGAATTGAAAGGCTGTAGAGAGGTTAGTTCCTTATTTCCTAAGCTATTTATAATACTTTAATTTCATTAGACCAGTATCTAATTTAACTATCGATTTTTTAATTCACTATGAGAAAGTTTAAATATTAATGCAATTTTTTTTTTGGTGTTTTCTTTTAGGATGGTGATTATGTTGTCTATGCTACAATTAAGGGTGTGGATGGTGGACCTGATTGGTTTATTGCTGCATGTAGATGTGGCACTAAAGTGGTTCTTGAGTCTGGGTTGTACTATTGTAAGAAGTGTGAAAAGCATGTGGTGAATACGTGTCCAAGGTTAATCTCTATATTATTTACTCTTTAAGTATTCATTTGTTTTCCTTTAAGTCATTACTTTGGGTATTGATTTATATTGATTTGTATTACATTCCAAACAGGTATAGAATTAAGGCTAGAGTTATTGATCCCTCAGATAGTGTGACCTTTGTGATATTTGAAAAGCTTGGATGCCTATTGCTGCATAAGTCCTGTACTGAAATTTTGAAGTCTACTGAAATTGTAGGTTTCTTGAAATGCTGAACTATAATTTTTTTTTATTATATTAATGTTACATGTTATTACATGTTACTAGATGATAATATCTCAACTAATGATTGTATTAAACTTTTTAAAACAGGATGGTGTTGACCTAGCCCAGCCCTCAGAATTTCAACATATGTTGATTGATAAATCATTCATTTTTAAGGTTGAGGTTAAGCAAAGCTGTTTCAACGAGTTGGAACCATCGTATGATGTCATTGACATTTGTTTTAATGATTCCATTATCACTAAGTTCAAGGATCTTAATCCGATGTTCTTTAATGGTCAGGTTTGAATTAATTTGATTTATAAACTTTAACATGCACATAGTACTTGGTAAATTTCAGTTTTGTTAGTTTCATCTTATTTAAAACAATTTAATTGCATTATAGATCGACTTGACAGCCAGCATATCCCTGGAGAAAAGTCTTTAGTTTAGCTCTCAAGGATGTCCAGTCCTCTTCCTGTGCTAAGGTGTTATTTTTTTAACATGTTGGATTAGTAATCTTTTTGCTCTCTGCATAAAATAATCTTATGTTTTTATTTTTTCGCTTGGACTTGATTTAAAAACTTTTTCCCTTTGTTATGTAGGACTTGATGAGCCAATTCAATGAAGTGGATGGATCCCAACTGTGTCAGTCTGAAAGTGGAACTCCACTTTTTAACTCCTGCAAAAAGAGTGCCCAATGAAATGCAGACAACACCAGAAGGAAAGATGTCAACTAGCAAGATGAAATGTGTTAAGGTTGAGAAGGAGTGAAATTGTTGCTAGGTTTTATTAGGTCTATGTCGGGTCTTTTTGTTTTTTGCTTTTTTGGGTTAATAAAAAGTATATCAATCATAATCCATGTTATTATGGTTGTAGACAATCCGTCTCTTGGTTATGGTTTCAAACATCTTCAAGTTGTTATTTCTTAGTTATCATGAATAGGTAGAAGTTACTTATGTTATGATGATGGTTTTAGGTACTTTATTATTATTGGGCAATTAAGAATGTTGTGTTTTACTTATTATTGTTTTATTTTAAATTCATCTCTACGAGACAATTAGTTGTTTCTACATGTTTGGACATATTTGCATTTCTTTTTTCTTACACATGATGGAAATTGTCTCTCAATGGCTGAGGTCAATGTTTTTATATAAAAAAAAGGGTAGAACAATGATGAATAACTTTCAGTCATCTTATATTTTTGTTCTACATGAACATACACAAGAAATGGCAGGTCTACTACTTTTAATAATCTTGACATCTTGACTCGCAATAAGGAAAGTTACTCAAAGTTAATCTATGTGTTTTTCTTGCTACCTGTTTTTTATTTTTATATATTAAAAAATTAAATAAGTTCATTAATTAATTAGTAATAATATATTATCTTGATTCTTTTCTCTAATTAATCTCTTTAAATGATATTTTACTAAATATTTCTCTATACTTTTATTTGAGACATATAAGAATTTTTAAATACATAAAGTCATCTATATGCATGTTTGTTTATATATATATATATATATATATATATATATTGTTGCTATCATCAGGTTTTTTTATTTTTGTTATCATTAAGTTTTTTCTCACGAAAATATAGGAATTACAAGAATAAAATTTAGCCAACCAATTATAGTCTATCAGAAACCGCTTTCTCCCTATGAAGGGATCATGATCAAATTGTCCTTTCAATTTCGCAATCAGCCTAATTTATTTGCATTTTTCAATTCAAATGCCTTTTAAATAATTTCACCAACAACATTGTATTCCCTTCCAAAAATTGTGCAACAGATTAGGCCCCCCAAATAAGCAAAATCCTGAGAATCATGCTATGATATACTACAGTTGTTATATCAGTTATTAATTATATTTTAATATAATCTGATTCTTTAATTTTTTTAATGGGAATATAATGCAATTTTGTACATTTTATATTTTTAATATCTAATTACAAATGATACATGATCGCTTTTTTTGCATTTTGCAAACTATTTCAATATTAAGAGTCATTTTACATAACTATAAAGGCTTGGATAACATATTGATATTGCTATTGTTATTACATATATTTAACTCAAAAAAAAAAAAAAATTCATTTTACTTTTGCTTTACGATGTAATGGTAAATTTCAATTTAAAATTGTGTAACAAAATTAATGAAATATACGCATCCTTCCTTTTTTTTATTAAAATCGTGTTTGTGATCGAATCATCTTTACGATGTAGTGGTACTACTAAAGTGTTTTAAAAGGAAATTATATATTTATGATTTTTTTATTACTTATAGCATATATTTTTAAATAGGACATTATAATTTACTAAAAGCAGGTGTAATTGAGATGGCACAAGTTAAGGCTTTTCACAATTTTCTATTACGTA